>VZSC01001623.1:143029-173412 GCA_013398225.1 Steatornis caripensis | reverse complement strand
TTTTTTTTTTTTTTTTTTTTTTGTTGTATAGTTTACCCAGACCCTGAATGCTAATGGGAAGTAATTCTTTCAGACAAAATCCTTAATGGGTTTTCAGGGTCATGGTCAAGAGGATTTTAAACCAAAACTCCTAACAGTGTGATTCCTATTTTTCATTTATTGGTTTTTTACCTGTAGTTTTTCTGTTATCATATATGGTCTGGTTATAATAGGCATAGGTATAATTTTGAGATCTTGGAAGATTTATAAGCAACAGAGTTAAAGAGCCGAAAATCCTTAAAAAGTCATAATAGATTTATCATTGCTAAATAAAAGTTTATACAGATTTTTATATGGTTAAAAACCCCCACCAACCTTGATTAAAAAACAGGTCAGAATCTTAACAGACAACAGCAATTTCCCAATTCAGATCAATAAGAACACAGAGACTTTACTGAGAATGCAAACCCTTGGGTCCCAAGCTTAAGACAGGTTAAAGAAATCAAATGTTTTTCACTTTTTACATACGTTTCTCAGGTATTTGTTTAATCTATCAAGATACAAAAGTGTAAACTAATGTATAAACAGAAAAGAATGACAAAAAGAATGCCAAACAGTTTTCAAGTGCTCTGGCCAGCACTGGTCCTTATTATAATAATTCTGTTATTAATTACTAGGACATTTTGTAATAATAGTAATAATAACTGTACTACTACTACTACTACTACTAGTACTACAATAATGTTTTTTAAAGGACACTTCAGGCAGGTTGAACAATTTTCATTTCTCAACAACTTGAACTCCTGATGACTTCTTGACTTCCAGATTTCTGTGTAATTAACATTTCCTGTTTGAAATCTTACCAGGCGCAAAATAAAAATGAAGCTGAAAATGGTTCAGCATTATAGGCACAATAAATTACCTTTATAGTTGGCTGAAGCATAAAAAAAGCAGTTTCAGCTTCACAGCTTCAAAATCTCCTGTGACTTGTGTGGTTGAAAATCAAATGCCACATATGATCTTGTGGCTTTGAACAATTTCTAGCTATGATGATAATGCTGAAAAATGCATTTTGTGTGTATAATTAGTTTTAGCCTATTAATTATGAAAAGCCAACTATTATATATTTACAAATGTGTCATGATATTAGAGATTCTCTGCTTATGCTTTATTGCCTCGTTTTGAAAAAAACATGCTCAATTTGCAAACATCCATAGTATTTATCAATTATTTGATAAAACTGCAAATTATCATTATGGAATTTCTATAAGAAGTTAGCAATTTTTCTGTTTATTTTGCAGAATACTACAGTTTCGTCTCTATAAAAAAAAATTCAAGGAGACTTTGAGGCCTTATGATGTAAAGGATGTGATAGAGCAATACTCAGCAGGGCATCTTGATATGCTTTCCAGAATAAAATATCTTCAGGCAAGGTAAGAATCCTCTGGTAAATGGGGATGTGTGCTGGCAACATAAAAGCATAGTTGGCTTATTTGTGTACAAGACCACCCAGAAGCTGTGTCTTTACATAGCGTAGCCGGTCAGTAAGAAAGCCTTTCCCCCAAAGAATAAAGGCAAGTGAGGATCTAGCAGGGGTAACTGCAGCAGAAGAGACCACTGGCTCGTATTTAGCACAAGGAAATTGGAATAAAAAATCCTGTGAATTTTCGGGACCATTGCCTTATTTGATTAGGGTCAAGTTTCTCCCCTTCTTCGCTTTTTACAGATGATAAATAAAAGCAATAGCTGCTCTGCATGAGCTTTACTTTGGGCTGGATTCTCTGCTAATCTGCTCTGGTGAAACATCTCATACAAGTGCAAAAATACATCAGCACAGAAGGATTTACATCCCCTTCACTCATGTGTAAATTGACCTACGTGAAAGAAAAATGGTATTTCAGGCCATTGTGACTGTTCAGGTGCAATCAGCTCCCACAGTTGTTTCCTCACAAAAGCAGTTCATCCCGATGTGCTTTTGATGCACGTCTACAAAAATTTGTGCTGCTTGTATCCTGAACCATGGGCGCAGGTCAGAGCTTGCATGAGTAAACTTGTCTGGATTTGGCTGCACGTGTGTGGATATGCGTGTAGCTGTATTGGTTCAGTCTCAGCACAGCACTGTCCGCATTCCCTGAGCCACTCCAGTCACTCTGAATAGCAAAATGCCATACAGACATAACCTTGATTTCTCTCAAGAATGGGTGATCGAGTAAAACTCTTGCTGCACATTTGGACCTTATCTAGACTTACCTTTACCTTGCAAGGCTGCTCTGGTCCTTCTATTGAACTTCATAATTTATTTCAAAGTGCATATACCGGGCTATCTCATTTTCAAGTATATAACATATCTGGTTCCTACCTCACTATTATTGCTCTAGAAAAGCTGCTCTCTTTAATTATATACCACAAAACACCATTGTTACTCTATAAAATGAGCTCTGCACCACATGAGCTTAGGTTTCAGTGCAGTGAAAACTTTCTGAACACAGGAAGTTGAGGAAGGCTCATGATGAAATCTGTACCTATCTATGGCAAGGTCTACACGCCTTATACTAGAAATGCTTCCTTTACCTCAGACTGACACGTGGTTTGATTTTGGACAGCAGAGCACCTCTCAGATACTCACTTGAGTCCTAGCAGCAGTAAAGATGCCTGACATGGTTATGCCCATCTCACTCAACCCTGCAATGTTCAACTCAGCAATGCCATGCCCCAGCATGAAGAATAGCGGAAGTAGCGGAAGAACCACAAAATTTTGACAACCATTTTGCACTTATGTAGGGAAGACCTATTTAGAGGTCTTTGAAGAAAAAGCATAATCCTGGCAAGCCATGTCAGATTCCTCTTATCGTTAACAGAGAGCCAGTCAACACAGTTCATAGCCTTTATGGCAAATTAATCCCTGCTTAAACCAAATGCCTTTGTTTCATCAGTTGAATCTGCCTTATTCTGGTCCAAATTTTCTTCACTGTGTGGACTAGACCTCCACTGATTGTAATCAGACAAAACCAGGGAGGTCAGTACTACTCATTGTGTCTATGAATAATGAGATGTCATAGGGGTTTGATGAGATACTGACTGATGGCCCGGCAATGCTTGGGTGCCTAGCAAACATCTAGCAGGCTTTGTGAGGTTTGCCTTCAGCCTTTTTAAGTTCAATTTTCAAAACTCCGTGGGGCAGCATGAAGCCATGCAATGTACTTGCATGGATTGTCTGATAACACAGATGATAACTGCTCTATGGACTAGTGCTGACTGATATCAGTTTGGTATGTGGGCTAAAGGAACAGAGACTTGCTTGCACCTGAGCAGTTGGCTTTGCCAAAAGACAGAATACATTGATATAGTAAAAGAGTGTAATTAAATATGCTGGAGCCTCCCAAACAATCATTTTGATTTTGTTGCAAATAAAAAAAGTCAAGTGGAATTCCTCGTGAAACTTCATTTTTATTTTTCAAACCAAAAGAATAATTAGTAAAGACAAAAAAAATTACTGATAATTAGGCACAATAACTGCTAGAAAGTCAGTGGTTTATTAAGAGTATCGAGAATTGCCACTGTTTGCCAGATTCTGGGTATCATTAGCCAGCCCAAAACCTGATGTGTATCTCCTGACATTTTTAGGAGCAGCTGTTATTGCAGCTTTTTTGACAATCACGGTATTTAGTTCCTTGAAGGAAATGAAGTCATGTGTTTCAAATGTCGAAGTTTGGAAACAGTGAGCTAGATAATTACTTAATTACCATGAAATTACCAGGTAATTACAATGCAATGAATTGCATGTGGACCCAGGACAGAACAATTGACCCTTAATATATTATCAAACTGAAACATGCTTCCGTTTTGAACCTTTGCTACTATTTGCTGCAGAGATGCATAGCATTTTCTATTGTGTATTAGCATTTAGAGATGGACTTATGCAGTTGGACTTTTCTTTTTTTTCAGAGTAGATATGATTTTTACACCTGGACCTCCGTCTACTCCCAAGCATAAGAAATTCCAAAAGGGAGGAGCTTTTTCTTACCCTTCACAACAGTCTCCCAGGTAAATTTCTTACGCCTAGTATTTTGCATACACCAAAACAGAAGTAAAAAGTTCGCTCCTACCGATAACCATGCCCTTCATTCATCCAGCCAGTACACTATTATAGTAACGATACTGAGAGGATACGTTGCTACAAGATATGTATGCGTAAACGTTAAGCCAGAAAGACACTAGCTTCCCTAAGAGCAACGTATGATGGAAATCTAAACTTAATGGCTTCTTAATTGTCTAGCTCAACTTCTCTATGGTTTGGAAATGTGATTGTCTGTGAAATACGTACGCTTTATCGCGGATGTGCTGAATTTCTAACATTCAACTAGTACAGCTAGTTAAAAACTCAATAAAAATCACCAATAGTTCGAAGGTAAACCAGTTATCTTACTGAAGTGAAAAAAGTTTCATTATAGCTCCCACCAAATGGCAAGCCCAAAGTGTTAATGATGCTGCTTTGAAACCAATGATTGGTGAGAATTACTGAAAATAAATTGCAATACCAGGTTTCTGGATGTGAAAGTTACAGCATGTTATTGTATTGCTGCATTCCTGGTAGCAAGAATTCAATAATAAATCACATTTCTTCTGTTATTTACAACTATTAATCTGTCAATAAATACCCATGAAGAACCACACAAGGCTATCAACAATCTGTCCCCAAAGCTGCTATGGTTGCTCAGAACAAAAGTAATCTTACGGAAAATGAATTAACTAACTTGGCTCTATCTTGTTTATCCCAACCAGTGAAAAATCTAGAAACAGGTAAATGTGAAGACAGAGACCTACATATATGGAGGAGGCAATGATCATTTGGGAAGCAAAGCAGATGATTGCAAAATTTCAATGGACCCATACCATTAGTAACCCAATGTGCAAAATTTGACATGTTTTAATTATAATTTCTGCTTTACTAAGATATATTCACAGCTATATTTTGAATTTTGTCAGAAAAAGAAGATCCAGGCCCGTTAAAACAAAAGTTTTAGGGTATGCTTGTTCTAAGTAGTGTTACATAACGAGTGCTTAGAAATTGTTTTTCTAGACTTTGACATAGATTATGGTAAGACATAGATTAATTTGAGGTTAGTTTGGAACCCTTTAGATAAAGATTTAGCTTGATAATTACCATCACAGGTCCCATGAAGTTATAAATCAAAGTTCTTTAGTTAATTATCATCTTAACTCCTGAAGTTAGTCCATCTGATGCACAGGCAGAAGGAAATTACATAGAATAAAAATTTATTTTGGAATGTACTGTAAATCTCCAGACCACACGGTCTCTGTTCAGCATTTCCAGTCTCTGCCACTTATTATTTGCTTTAATTAAATTGAGAAAAAAAAACCCCACTCAGTCTTGAAACTCAGATTCAGTCTTGAAATAGCCTAATTAGAAAGAATTTGATTTAAAAACACATGTCCATCTGTAGACCACTATCTAGACTATTTCAACATTTTTCACAAATCTGAAATATTCCACCAAGTCTGAGATTAATTTCACTTTCATTTTGACCTTGTCATTTGCTTTTATTTTTTCTTAATTTTTATCTTAATTTTGAACCAAAATAATTTTAAATTAAAAATCAGGGATACATTTTTAGGAATGCATTGGAATCACATAGAATAGACTTTTGCTCCTGTTTGTATGAAAAATAATTAAATTCAGACTTTTCTTAAATGGAGCTCCAAGTGTCTATATGAATATACCACCAGGACGGTACTTCCTGTGTTCTGATACAACTTACTTACTGTGATGCAAAGAAAACATGAACACTAATAGAGTTATTAATTCTTTATAGAAATGATCCATATGTAGCCAAAGCATCTACAGCAGATACTGAAGACCAAAGTATGATGGGCAAATTCGTTAAAGTTGAACGACAGGTATGTAATTTCCTGACAAGGATGGAGGCTGAGGCACTCATACAGAAATTATAAAACTGACATAAATTCTCTATAAGTCTTTATCTGATCCCGGCAGATTTGTACTGTTGTTGATCAAGACACACAGATCTTGTATTAATGATCACAAAACTGTGTTGTTAGTTTTTCATAAAATAATTTAATTAACTGTGAAATGTGCATTTTGAAACCTGTTGAATGGATATCATTATACACGGCAGCAAGACCCTAACTGTAATATTTAGATGGGATTTTTTCACTCCCTTAAACTTCATACTCATCATGTCTGGTGTTTTGCTGTGAGCACCACCTTCTTTTGCAAGGTCTGGCACTCAAAAGAGCTGCCTCCACAAGTATTTTTGCGCCCTCTTTATGCATCCTAACCTATTGCTTCACAAGTCAAGACATTCTTATTTTTAAATACATAACTAAGTAAGATGGAGGCAAGTGGCATTAATTCACATCAACTCCTTTCATGGAACGTAAATGTTCGGGCACAAAGTACCATCAAAAGAGAAAGGAAATTAGTCCTGATATTTAACTCTGATGTTGTGGAACTATTAAGTGTTAGAGAATAAGTCTGTGTGCAAAGGTAATTCCATCTGTTGTATTTTAGTGATAGCTATTTACTGTATGGTATCAAGACTTTGGTTATAACTTTGTAGATGGCTGTTGGATGCTGGACTGCCAAATATCCAGCAACGCTAGGAATTTATTTGGCACAGTTCATAGAGACAGATCTTCTTAATCTGAAGCAGTTAGAGGATAAGCTGGCATCCACTGCCATCCAGCTTCCAAGGGAAAGTCATGATTATCCTATAATTATTTCATGACCGATAAAGACAGCATATATGGGAGCATTGAGTCTTTCGTTGAACAACTGACTTGAGACAATATCATAACACTGGTATTTTTCAGGTTAATGACATGGGGAAGAAACTGGATTTTCTTGTTGATATGCATATGCACCATATGGAACAGCTGCAAATACAAGTCGCTGAGATAAGTCCATTGAAAGAAACTGCTTCTCCTGCAAAGGAGAAGAGAGAAGAAAACAAATATTCTGAATTAAAAACAATAATATATAAATACACTGAGCAGTGTGCTCATGAAACTCCTTACAACTTCCAACAGGTTCCAGTCAACAAAGTCAGTCCTTATGGTTTCTCAGCACATGGTCGTATGACTCATTCACAACCTTCATCAGTAGGTGGGCAAAACTCTGGCAAACTGCAGGCCACACCTTCCTCAACTTCATATGCAGAAAGGCCAACAGTTTTGCCTATATTTACATTAATGGACTCCCAGGTTAGCTACCACTCTCAAGGAGACCTACAAAGCCCTTACTCAGACAAAGTGTCTCCAAGGCAGAGAAGGAGTTTAACAAGAGACAGCGATACTCCATTATCCCTTCTCTCCGTCAACCATGAGGAACTTGAGCGCTCCCCGAGTGGCTTCAGTATCTCCCAAGACAGAGACGACTTCCCATTTGGCCCCAATGGGGGATCAGCGTGGATGAGAGAGAAACGCTACCTAGCAGAGGGGGAAACGGACACAGACACCGACCCTTTTACACCAAGTGGCTCCATGCCTTTGTCTTCTACAGGAGATGGGATTTCAGATTCAATATGGACCCCTTCAAATAAGCCAGTTTAAAAGTGTGTGTTGGGGCAGTCACTGGTTGACTTCTCCATTTAATGTAAGCATACTTTGTATATCTCACTTACTCTACACCCAAAGCTTACTAGTTCAAAACACCAATGGCTGCATAAGATGCATGTGGTATTAGTGGTAGTCATTCTGCACCATTTCATACAATTTACTAATGCAGTTTTTTTCATGCTATCAAAACTAAGGAGCTTAGTTTTGAGCATGGTTTGCATGACTTTACCCTATATAAATGGTACAGCTGATTTCTTCTATGATACATATCTATCTGATACTCTTCAATACAACAATGGTTAATTGATAACAGGCAAGATATGGTGGTCCTTGCTACATTTTGTAAACAGAGCAGCAAAGCAAAAATATTTTCAGGAGCAATATCCCTGTGTGGAAACATAACCTCTTAATCCATTTTCCAATAGAAGTAAATCAATCTCTAACCAACCTAGCCAAGAACATCTAATATTCAAAGCAGGGAAAAAGCTGAGTCAAAGTAAATGACCTTACTGAAATGGCTTTGGAAACTAAATGTTTCTCATGTGATCTATTATACAACTACCCATGAAATACAATGTCAAAATGAAATTAAGGGTAGGATTTAAAATCATCAAAGCCACCTCCTGAGCTTGCTCATGGGTATTTATTTATTGTAAAATGTAAGTATAAATCCCTCAAACTACTTTGAAAACCTCCACTAGTGTTTATAAAATTGCTCCAAGCATGACTACAATGCTATTTTGTAGAAAATCTTTTGCTCAGCCATTTGTTATTTATGGGGCCAAATTTTTTTTCTGTTCCAAAAATAAATTTGTCTAGTTTAGGCAACTCCAGACTTGTACGCTCCACTTTTTTATTCACCTATGTGCTGCTAAGTAAGCTGCATAATATAACCATGCCTCGGTTTCCCAATCTGTTAATTGGGAGTTATACTTCCATACATATATACAGGTTGTAAGACTCAATTCACTAATACTTGCCAAGCGCTTTGAGCTCAGATGTGCAGAGCATCGCTATTCTGTTCTCTGGGAGTTCCACAATGTGGGATGCTGCCAAGGTCTGTTTCTCTCTGTTTACTGTTTTTCTTGGAAATGGACTGCTCCAAATCCATGACTGTGTGCCATATTTAAGCTCAGTGCACAAATAAATAAATAACATTTTTGTCGCCTGTCCCTGAGCAACAGAGGGATAAAGTATGCTCCCTAGGCCTCAGCCAAATATTTTTTCATGGAAATTGGAAATACGTTGAGAGAGAGCAGGAAAGCAATCCAGCCCACTGGGAACAGGGCAGAAATGAATCAAAGATCTCACCACTACAATGAGAATGTAGTATCTATAAAGCTAGTGAAAACAACCCAGTCAAATATCCTATGCAGGGTTCGTCTGATGTCAGTCCAGGTGTCCATGAAATACTGTCCAATTTGATGTCAAGTTCAATGGCTATGCACTCTTTACAGCTGGTGGAAAACCCCTGAGTATGGTCGGTGAGCACAGGGTACAAGGACTAAAGCACACATCAGCTTTAGGATGAGACTAATCTCATCTTTAACTCAATTATCTACAACGACCAAATTTCTACCAACTTCAAAGGTAGCAGAGGGTGACTTGCTTAGATGTCAGATGATCAGAGACGCCCACAATCAATGGGAAGGCTCTCATCCCTACCCCACTGATCCAAGGTGCAGCCTCTCTACCATGGCTCATGTCCACCTCCTGTTGAGAATGACCCCTGCCACTCCACACAATGACTTCACCGCCATGGCTAGAGCGCTGGCCCATGAAGACACAAGGATTTGGCCCATGTAAGATGTTAGTAAGTAAGTGAGCTTTCTGTAGTGAATGCTTGTATTATACTGCAGCTACACAACTGAGCATCGTTGGCACATCCAATCGCAGCACAAGAAAGAGATACACTTTACTGGGCTTCCCATGTGCAACTGGGTATTGCACAGGCCTCGATAGAGTGTGCTTCAATGGAAGATACATTGTTGGATTTTGCCCACTGTAGTAATCTTCATGTTTGTTTCCTCAGAATCGTTGACATCTCATAATGGTCACTCCATCCGAGGAGCTACTATTCTATTCCAGATGTAGGCATTGCCTTCATGTTCATTGTTTATTCTCTATTTAAAGACATCTAAAAGATTAGTGTCTTCTTATTTCACCTGCTTCTTCAGCTAAATCATGATACATCCTTCTGGGACAGATCTTCAGGGAGAACAAATTGCTGCAGTTACTTGAGAAAATAATGCAGACCAGTTATAGCCTTTGAAGACTGGTCTGAGTCCATGGAGTTGTTCTGAGGCAGGTAACTATGACAACACGAGGTACAATTTTGGTAATTACTTAATTGACAAAATAGCCATTGACTGAAAGATAATCTGTGTTTGGTGCAGTTTCATGGCTAAACTTGAAAAGAATAAAACTACACAAAAGTGTAATTCATTATAATTTGGCATATTGAGAAGAATTCTTTGGCCATCAGAGATTCTTGGAAATAGCTGTATTGCACCTGCTTCGAGCTTTCTGATACATGTCTGTGGCAACTCATAAGATGTAACCCTCACATGACGAATGAAAAGGAATGAAAACTGATTACAACATTGCTGGATGACTTCTGAAATTTGTGTAAGTATATGCTAGACAAGCCTGCTTCACTTTTCTTATATGTCAAGTGCCTGGCATTCCTACGGATTTCATTTGAGTTTGGCCCTTCTTAAAATGCTCTCTAGATCTAAGCAATCAAAAATCAAGGCAGCCAAAAACCAAATGCAATCTGAGAAATATGTTTGTGAATGTCTTTGACAGTGGCTATGCTATGCGGTACCCTGCTCAGCTCCCTCCTCAAATTCTTCAGTTCAGGTTTCTAATCTCTCCCGTGCCAGGTCATATAAAGGGAATCTTTTCTCAGTATTAAACCTTGCTGAAAATCCATAAATCAGATCGTTATAAAGGTATGCTCATTCCAAGAGAAAATCCAAGCAAGGGCAGAGACTTGGGTGAGTCCTGACCTGCACACAGAGCCCAGCCCCGAAGAAAGTGAGGTTTGGGCTGCCTTGCGCCGTGTACACTTAGCAGCTGAACCACCTTCAAGATAGCATTTTCTATTGGCTGTAAGCACCAATTTACTACATGCAGCTTAAAAACACCTGGTGAGGTATTTGTAGCCACATCATTAAATACTTGAAGTGCTAACTGGACAGATAAGGTCTACTTCTTCTTAAAAGGCAGCGGTGGTAAACTCAACAAGACTCTCTGCAGTGGACGTCTGGATACTCTGGAAGAGACCCAAGAAGAGGGTCAAGATAGGTCTGATTAGCTTATTTTAATATTTATCTTTTCTAACACACCTCTTTGCACTGAAATCAGTCACTATGTTCAGAAGGGTGATGTGCTTAGCAGCTGTCTGCTTCCTACATCACCTGGGTTAAAAATAGGGTGTTCATCCATTCTGCTGTCTGTGCTGACAACAGACACTTGTCAAGATGTCACCAGCAAGGCAAAATCTGGAGACCATCCCTGGCTGGGATGTGCACACAAACTTCATCAAACTCTTCATCAGTTGAGTCTATAAAGTGTGCCAGCCTTGGAACTGCAGTTTATGTTTCTACCATAGACAACTGGACCAAACCAAATAATGTGTGATTAATGGCCCTGACAACAGTTAAAGGGTCAGGACCTGTTTTGCAGAGTAGGTTCACCACGCAGAAGGAATCAATTATTAACAATTTTATTTGAGAGAGTCATCTGGGTCAATAGTACTCTTCATACTAGGATATTTGAGAGAGTCATCTGGGTCAATAGTACTCTTCATACTAGGAATGGATTACATTTACCCCTTCTTCCATTTCTGTGTGACATTTCAGTTTAATAGCTGCCACTTTGGTTTGGGTCAGATCTTCCTAGCATCTAGAGCGACACTTTGTTTATGTATAGTTAACATTAAAGAGAATTAACCACTGGAATTCACTGTTAACTGCTGTGAGTGACCAAGGATTCATTTCAGGCGTTGAGATGTTTTTCATAATCAGAAAGCGTGGGGCTTTCCTCTGCTCTCCTTGAAGTCAGTAAGAAACCTCAGACTGATGCCCTGGGAGCAGGATTGGGTCCTAATCTGCCTTTATATATGAATTTCCTTGTGAAAGACAGCACTGATCTGGAGACGTTTTTCTTAGCTACATTTTTAAGCTGATTTTTCAGTCACTAACAAATGACACACACCTGGAAAATTTTGTAAAGGTGAATCTGTGTTTCCGTTGTGTACCTCTCTGCGGCACTATTATCAATCAAGCTTCCTCGCTTTAGATTCAAACTGAGACTATTTCGTTAAGGCAGAAGTGAATGTTTAGCTAAAATATGCAGGTATAGAAAATGTGGTTTATGCTCCATTTACAGAGTTGGTCCTTTAAAAAAAGTCTGCTCGGGTAATGGCTGTTGTCCTTGCCTTGGCTTTTCCCTGCACTGAATTAATCAGTCTGGCTCCTATCAAAATAAAAGGGAATTCAGCACGTGGAGACATTGGTTAAAAAGACCCTAAACTGACTTTGACTATATTTGCTCTGTTCTTATCTGTAACTTTGCTGCATTGTTACGGTTCAGAGTGGAAATAGTTTTAAATTTTTCTGCTTCGAATTGTGGCCCAACAGCGCTGCAACCTAATTCCCACCTGAACCCGCGCGTAGCGGGGCTGCTCACTTGTGGCCTTCAGGCGAGCGCCGTAGTCAAATCAGTTTGCAAGATCACAGCCTAAAGCAATCCGAACATGCAGATTAAGGAGCAAATTCAGCCCTGCTGGGAGCCCAGGTGTTGCAGCGGTGTCACATCTATCTATGTAAGAACTGAATTTGTCCCGCTTAGCGCAGAGAATGTGAGAAAGAGCAGGATCTTGGTTCCTTGCACCCCACAGGCCCCTCCACTAAGCTTTAGGTGCATAAGAGCTGCAAAACTAAATTTTCTACAGCATCTCATGAATTTCATGTGATACTGCTTTTTCAGGAGCCCAGCTGAATGTGGGGGTTCACTTCTGAAGGCCATTTTCAGAGGTGCAGAGGAAAAAGGGGCCATTTTCAAGTGTTTTTAGCTGGGCGCCGTGGGAGTGAAGATCCTGGGGATCACTATTGCTTCTGATTATTTAGGCTGTAAGATTTGATCCTTCCCAATTCAGCTTTTAGTAGCTTCCCTCCAAAGTTAAGTGAAGCAAAATACTGGAAGTGGGATCCTATATCTATCCTCAAGAATACGCTGAGACTGAAGGTTACATGGCCAGCTGCATTTTGTTTTCTAATTATGGCATCTTATTATTACTAGTATTTGTGCCTTGCTCACTGAAATTTTCTCCATGCTACAAAGATGCTTTTCAGATTCTGGCTGACAAGGGAACACAATTTTTATACAAGTGGCCTTTAGTGCTCTTTATAATATTATTTATTGTAATTTTTAAACTGTATGTGTAATTTATATTCTGGCACTGTCCAGTATTTGAACAACTTTAATATGTTTATTTCAATATATTATGCAAACAATACTTCTTAACTGATTTTTTATGTTCTGTCTTTAAAAACTGCACCACTTATTAATAAATAGACATTTCAATTATGATATGGAGGAAGTTCTTTTAATTTAACCCATTATATCTTCATGCATGTTCAAGGAACACAGTGTCCAATGTCCCCAGGCAAAGACATTGCCTTTTGACTTCACCCACACAGGACTGAACTCGTAGCTACAAGTAGGCTTTATCCGGGTTTCACAGCTGGTCCTGTTGTGATATAACACACAGTAAATCCCATTATTTGTGACTTCTTTAGATTTAGAGTCCATGTGATTTATATGGCTTTGACCATATGTGTACGGGAAAAAGAAAACTAGGGGAAAATACATTCAAATTAGAGACATTAATGTGCTAAAATACGAAGTTGCATGTAAAATATATGGAGAACGTAGTAATGGCAAGAGTCTACTCAGAATATCTTTTGCAGGGAATTTACAGCTGGCAAGAGGGTTAGGTTGAGAGTCCAGTTTCCTGAACTCTGTCCCTGGTTCTGTTGCTGCGTTCCTGTGTGATCTTGGCCTCGCATTTCCAGCCATCTGTCTGTCTTCCTGATGTGTAAAACCACCAGAAGGCTGCTCACTTGCCTCCCAGCAACACTGGTGTGAGCTATTAAAAATAGTAAGAACTATTTAAAATGTCTTGCCGTCTTACACAAATAGGAGGGTGTTACTAAGGAAAATTCATCTCTTTTCTACAAATGGTTCTGTTGGTGGTTTTGGCTGGGGATAGCGTTTTAATGGTATTAAAAATACAAATATATCGGGTATGTAGGATTTTTACTCCTAACTGCTGCTTTGCAAGTTACCATGTTTCCTTCGAAAAGGCACAGAGCGTGCAGGTGCATGTGCACAACCGAATTTGCTTGCCTCGCAGTATTGCAGTGCGATCGACGTGTGTAGAGGTGGATGGACACTCTGCAGCCCGGCTGGCCGAGCGGGTTTGGTTTCTCTCAGTGACAACAGTCAGGTAACCAATATCAAGTCAAAGATAGCAGTTTCTGTTCTTGTGAGAACCCTTTTTGTAAAGACTGGAGCAAAATCAGCACTTTTCAGAGCATAGTCCAGTCAATCCTCTATCAAACAACCCACACTGCCTCTCTCAGGAGATGCCTGTCTCTAACTGACATCTTTCTTAACTATAGAGTTGAAGGTGATCAGCTTGGACAAAAACATCTTTCAGATAGCTAAATGAGATGAGACGAATCCCATCCTATCAACTTGGAAAGAAGGCTGAGGGGTAATTGTCCTGATTGAGACAGGAAGAGAGCATAAGAACTATCGCCTCTTCCCCAAAATATAGCTGGTCCCGGTGAGATAATTTTAAGGCATTCCCTGCAGCTTCAGTGTCATGGTTGTCACCAATGAACAAGCTCTGCTCAACACCTGAGATGCAACCTGAAAAAAGGTGTCTTAAATTTTTGTGGAAGGTAAAAAATTACTCAGCAGTTATTCCAGTTTCTTATACCACTTCTATATCCCTGTAAATTGGAAATAATTGAAAAATTCCTGTAGCACTACAATATCCGGTTGTGATGGTTTTGGGTTTTGGGGTTTTTATTTTGGTGGTGGTGGTTTGGGTTTTTTTTAAATGGATCAATTTAAATAGGAACAGTGCCAGGTTCCTATAGCCAAGTCCTATCATTCTTTCTAAAGACTGACAGTAGTTTTTTAAACTAAGACCGCAGAGTGTGGATTTTCTAATCTCTTGGGTTCAGTTTTCCACACAGCTCTGAAGACTATATGCAACACTAACAATTTCTTTATTCCCTGCTTTTCTTTCAAGGCAAACACAAAGGTACTTCAAATGTATTCACATCCTTTTATAGACAATTTCACCATGCATTATCACTACTTAGTGGTTAATGTCCCAGTTTGAACTGAACAGCAACTGCACAGCAGAATCCTTTTGCAAAGAAAAGCAGACAGCCACAGCAATGACATTTAAATTAGTATTTCACTGACACAATAGGTGAGCCACTCAGCTTTTGTTCACCTGAACTGAAATATATTGCATTAAATTTTCACCTTGGCTGTCACCCAAATACATAGTCGTGCCAAATCATGGATTTCATTAAGGTGCTGGGTCTGATCTTTTAAGAAATGGATTCTAAATGGGGAACAAGATACCATATCTATCCTCAGGCAGAGTTCTACTTGTATCAGTGGTGTTTTCGCCTCCTGCAGGCTCTGCTTACATCTGTACGAGACTGCTGAGGTCGTATGTAATTTTCCTTTGCCTGAGCAGAGTAAGACCAAGACTTAACAGTTTAGAAAGGGTAAATACAAATGCGTCCCGTATGGCACAAGCTACTGTGTCGGGAGTGGAGGTTTCTCAGTGTATCCTTCCCTTTCTTCTCAGGACGCTTATAACGGAGCTTTGATTTCCAAGACTTTCTGGCCTTGAAAACTATCTCAGATAACATGATCTCTTGATTAACATGAAGCATCCTCTTGAATCGCAGAGAAAGGAAGGTATCAGGAAAGCCAAGTCCCATGACACAGAGCAGCAGGAGAGCTAGACTGCCTTTAAAGAAATTGCCCTCTAAGACAATTTTTTTGGGCATATGGTCCTGATGGCTGGTAGCCCAGCGGGCTTGGGACAGCACCACAGCTTCTCTCCTGCTTCCTTGTGTCAGCTACAGATGGTCAGCAGAATGTAGACCAGGGATCATGAAAAACAAACATGTAAGGTGTGGTATGAATGATTTGGTAGGTTTGATGGGACCAGTTATATGTCTGACACATTTTAGATCAGAAATAACAACGCTGGATAAATCACTAAATATTTTCTAAGTTCTGTACTGCTGCAACTTCTCTGTATCTAATCAAATCTTTGTGAGTCTCTAGATTTATAAATGCAGAGTTCTTGATCACTACCTGCCATCTTCAGAAGCCCCAAAGGAGCACTGCAAGGTATTGCACGGGTCTGTAAAAATCTCATGGGATGTATATAGCATGCAGAGAAGAAAACAAAACCATCAGGGGTGCACCAGAGGTGAACTGGTTTTGAGATTTGGTGTGTTCCCTGCAGATCCCATTTTGCTTTACAGACAGGAAAAAGAGAGCTATGCAGTCACTGTGACAGCAGTTGTGCTCATTGCTTTTCTGGAGAAACCTTAACACGATGGTGAGTGTTTGGTGCCACAGCTCTGCAGAGAGTGCAATGGCTTTCTTCTCTTCTGGGCTCTCCAATGAGTATATCTCAGTAAATATTTTTTATGCTACCAACCCAGATGGCTCATTTGCCTCTGCTTTAATTTTTCATGTCACGACATGCCAACAACGTTGTTGAGGAATGAAGTAGCACCCAGCTACTCAGTTCTTATGCTCTTAATGCATTTTCCTTTGGGCAAAGAGTGGCAATCTTCAGCTGATGAAATTCTGGGTGTCCCTGGTGCAGAAACCTTGGCCCATTTAAACCCCTAAATCAAGGTCTGGTGGCAGAAAAAAAAATGTTTCTGAGAAGCATCGTCTTCCTAATTTTCCAGCTGAGGTGATTTTCTGACAAAGAACATTGCAAAAGAAACTCGTAGACCATTTCCACATCAGCTGTGATTGATAGCTTCATGTCTATTGTCACTACACATTTTCACAATTTCCATGCTTCCTTTTTTTCCTGCCTCTCTCCTTTTCCTCCCTTCCTTAAGAATGTACTTGAATGCACAAAAGTTTTGCTAAGTCAGGCTTAAAACAAAAGCGTTAGTTACTTTAGACAAGTAAATACACAAAATATTCTTACTGGAAACAGTCAAACTGAATGGCTGTACATCTAGCACTCATTCTTTTCAGGTTTGTGGCACTAGTACCAATCTTAGCAAACCAGAAATAAGAAAGATCAAAGAAAAATGTCATAAAGAATAGGATCCATTTGCAATTCTAAATAAATTTCCTGAAATGGGAAAGAGGTTTTATGAACAGGAATAAATAATTTTTATACATATAAATAGATACATAAAAAAATTGTCACTTTAAGAGATGAAATCTGTTTTATTCTTGCAAAATAAGAGTAACAAATATTATTTCATTTAGATAATTATCCTTAATGAAATTTGTGCAAAAATAAATAAAATATAATTAGAACAACTTTGCTAACATCTGAGATGGAAATTCAGATGAAAAGAAACTTTATAGAGGTAGTACATTTCTTAATTAAACAAACTAATATCTTGTAAATTTGTAAATAAGTTGTATAATTGGCCTAAAGGAGACATGTTGAATTATAATCAGGCTTTTTCGAAAAAAACACATAATTTGCATAGTTTATGCTTCTCTAAATAAAGTTTATTCAACAATTTTTCAAAGATGCTTTCATGGAAGCGTTTACTGTAGTATAATAAAGTGTAACCGAAGATAAAACTTCGGTCCTCTGGAGCAAGCTTGGATTAAGTTTGCATGTTTGTTCTTTTTTAGGAAAACAGTGCTTCATTCTCTATTGCACGTTAGCATCTGACGAGAGAGAGAGGTACAGCTGGATATGCATTTTCCTACCAGGCATATGAGATAGGTAGGTTTGCAAGATGCTTTAGGTACTACAGTAGTCCATGTGCCACAGCTCATCTTTTGGGATTTATAGCCCAGCCTCAGCCGTACCTGAGGACATCGGCAGACTGGGACAGAGTGGGTGGGAGGGGATGCTGGTTGCTGCCTCTGGCTCAGGTCACAAGAACATACGGCTGGAGCCCTTGCAGTCGCTCACGCACATTGCAGCTGCTACGTAGGAGCATGTGTTAAAAATGTCTAATAAAAAAAAACACAAGGAAGAGTAGTGCATCGCTTCCACACTGTGTTCTCAACCCGCAGAGAGGTAAAGCACCAACATGCAGATTTTGCTTTCTCCCTCCTTCCCAGAACTTCATGCCACGCTGTCTTCTCTCTTACAGCTAGCTCACAGGCATTTG
This sequence comes from Steatornis caripensis, assembly GCA_013398225.1. Lineage (NCBI taxonomy): Eukaryota > Metazoa > Chordata > Aves > Caprimulgiformes > Steatornithidae > Steatornis > Steatornis caripensis. The sequence goes on along the minus strand of VZSC01001623.1, from coordinate 155,386 downwards.
GCTAGAATGTTTCTTCAAACTGCATTAGTGGGGGACTTACCCTGCGTAGTCTTCAGCAAATGAATGCATTTACTCAGTAATTTCTATGCGTTATGTGCCTGTACTGTGTTGCTAAGAAGGTGTTAAAGATGGCTTCTTTTCTTGTTCTGGGTTTTGGGACGATAGTTACGGAGACAGCGCTGCCACACAAAGAGACTCTGGAAAAAGGAGGCGCGTAAAGACTATACTCCTGAGAAAGCGACTTGCTCAGAGTGATGCTCTGAGTGAGAACACGGCATTGTCCCCAAGAGTCAAAGTTGGGGCTGAACAATAGCCCCCTCCTCGGTCACCTGAGCATCGCTCTGCAGCTGAGGAAAGTTAAAATTACAGAGTCCCAGGGTAAAACGCAGCGTGAGGTAAAACCTGCTGAAAGTCAAATTATCCTCATAGCCGAACATCAAACGGTTGGAACTGATCCCAGCGCACACATTTTCCTGGCTATACCTGGTTTTGTCAGCTTCTACAGAGACGACTTTCATCCCAGCCTTCCTGATGAGATATTGAGCAACTGGTAATTAAATCAGTAAAAGTAAGTCTTGTCAAAGAGAAGGTGTTTCCGTATTCCTCAAGATGCAGTATTTAGTCACGAGTCATGAAAATTTTCCTTTTATCACACCAGTGACTTCCATACAGAATTAGATAATTTTAGATTAAATGACATCCCACTGGATAATGTTTTTTTTCGTGAAAGGCAGAGTGAAAGAAAACAAAGGTGAGATTGTGCACGCGTGTACGCACACATGTGCAAGCATCAGATTTACCAGCTGTAACTCGGTTAAATGTGGCTGCGGTTGCCTTTCAGCTTCCGAAGTTCCTGGTGAAAAAAGGATTGTAGGGCGGACAGGGACACAGCAGTACCACACGCGTAACGTGATATCATAAACATCTTTTCTGTGGGAAACCAGGACCCCACAAAACACACGACTGAAATCTGAAACCAGAAAAATCACATTCTCATTCTGACAAGCTGGCAGGTTGCAATGTTTTAGCCGTTGCAGTAAGTTTCTTCCTTCTTTGGGTAACATCAGAGCTTTCTTTGCCTTAACTGGTACAAGTGCAAGACTGGGACAACACAATTAAACAATGACAGGTCATAATAAACCAAGCCTCATGAGACATCCGTTACCCAGGCAGTATCTACAATAATAAATTCAGTAGTGCTGGGGAGCCCTGCAACCCTAATGTCCATAGTATTGGTAGGATCATGACATTGAAAGGACAAACGCAGAGCGCTCCTGACCAGAAGCTCCCATGCTTCCCATGCCAAGTTTGGAAGCTGAGGAAACGCTGGGGACCGCTCCCAGCAGACTGTTTGTAAGCAGCCGTCCTGTGCATCTCATCTGCCACCTCCTCTTTATCCTCTCCCTTTCTAGCAGGGGCCAGAATATTTTTCTGTTGAGATTTTGTGCAGATCCTTAAAGTACTTTTAATTCCATCCGCACTGACTGCGAATCCTTTTAGGTTGTCTCTCTCTCATTGCCATAAGGTTTTGAATTAATTCACAAATTGAGGCGTTCTGTGTCTTGCGATGATAAAACTACAGAATGGATCTGCTTTTAACAGTGTTGCATCTAAATTCACTGATTTCAGAGGAATCCTTTGCAGTCCACGAGAGTAAATGAGAGAAGAATTTCACCCGCTGCTTCCAGTAGCGATCGTCTCCTGGGTAATACTAAACATCACTCATCATCACCAAAATTGCACTGCGTCATTGTTGCGACCAGATCTCTCTTCCTTCCTCACCGCTTAACCACAATGCTAGGCAATTTTCTGTTTTAACTGTAATTTTTCTCCTTTTGATTTTCTGCATTTAAGCTACACTTCAGGTTTCTTCTCCGTATTCTCAACAACCTCCCTTGTTTAAATCGCTTCTCCAAGGATAGCTAAAGCTTTACCTAAGGGGCTTATCCTGGCCTACCTCTTGCTATCAAAGGTGGCATTGGCCTAATTGCAGTCAGATGAGCTGCCCCTTTAAACGGGAAAAAAAAAAATCCTTTCTGCTCCACAGTTCAAGTCATTACTGCCAAAAGGAGCTTCCAGTCCTCACCTGACCTGCCACAGAGCCTTTCCACGGGATTCAACGGGCACTTTGTGTGCTTATGATTGTGTTGCCTCTAGTTAGTCCTTCTGGGATTAGGATAACAATTTTCACAGGATTTTAAAGCAAGATTATCAAGGCTGTCTACTCAAAGTCTTTCACGAAGTGATTATTAACCTGGCAACAGCCCCCAGTTTTATATAGGCTCTGAAGATAATCATCTTTGTCAAGAGAAATCAGGTAAGTTGATATTATCTATTCCAGATCTCGGTGGTCCTACATGTACCTGGAGGAAACCATTTCAAGCGTTCTATTAACGCTCTGTGGAAACGTAACAAGTGAAATGTGTTTTCATTAAATGTATATTTATTAAATTCTCATAGAAATAAATCTGAACTTAAAATTAGTTGTAGCAGTTCAATGAAGCGTGTAATTGTAACACTGGCATATTTTCATATTAACAGGCAGTATCTCTTTAGACCTGTTGCATCACAGTGTGCTTAAAATGAGATGTGACCTTTAGATGTTGGAACTGAATGAAGGTAAGGCAATTAATATTCCTGTTTTATTTCCTTATTCTCTTAACTTCTGTTCCGCTCTGTTTAGCGTGAAGACACAGAAAAACTACTTGATATCTGATTGCACCCTGTACAGGAGAAATGAAAACAATTCTGACTTCATGGTTACCTGCCACATTAAATTGAGTTCAAATGAAGCACAGCTAATAAACATGTTGGTTTAAGACTGCTGTTAATCTAGAATAACAAAACGATATTTAATAAGAGGTCTTCATGAGTGTATAAAGGTAATCTGAACTGGATTAAAATCTCCAATTCAGCAATTCAGGGAACTTTGGATCAACAGTTCTAAGTAAAGTGAATTCTAGTTATATTGTTCAGCTTAAAATAAACACAACAGGAGGATTATCATATCCAGAAGAGGTAAAGGAAAATTTGTAACTAAAGGCTTGACCTTCAGCCTGGATCACATAAATGTCTGGAAGAAAAATATTCAGTGAGATTCAGTTTATGGCACGGTGGCCTGGCACCTGTGCCTTTAGTGCCTGTGAAGCTCACTATGTTTTGAAATGGAAATTATGAGTGATTTTGAGCTGGAGTACAATGAGGGTTTCATATTTGCAATCTGGACATGTATTTTAGTCACCACAGTAGTGTCAGTTATGCTGGCGAACAAAAGAGATACAGTTACAAAGTAATAAAGACTTGTCTCTAATAGATAAAAATTAGATATCAGATAACCAGAGTAATGCAAACATGACGTGTATCATGAGTTAATATTGCTAATATCCACATTGCTGAGAGATAGGATATTTCAGGCAGCAGTTCTAGGAATATTTGTCACAGATGGTTTTGAAATTTAATTGAACAGCATAAATACTCAGAAAGTTAATGCTGGAAAAAGGTGTTGGAAAGCAGCTAAAACATAATGCTTCAAATTTACATCACTCTCTACCTATTGAGGATGAAGGCTAGCCCTTTCTAGACCATTGCTCTTAGTATTGAGATTTCTCTGCAATTTCTTTTCAAGCATCTTGTATTGGCCAGAGGACACCACAGTGCTAAATCTGGCATTGGGATAAAACAAGCTCTGCCATTCATTTTATACCAAACTTATTTAATGTTTCTTTGCCAGAAATAGAACAGGGTTTAGCTTACCCATCCTTCCAGGTTATGTTTGCACACTGTTCCAATCGTTAGATATTTTTCTTGGTTGAGTCTGTAGTGTGTAATCACACCTCAGTTAAATGCAGGTGCTATTGCCAGACTAACGCCCGCTCTACATTCCTACTGCAAGTCAGCGTTGTACGCAGAGAAAATTGTGTGTATTGGTTAGCATGGAGGAGCAGCTCGAAGGGGAGGGCGGTGGGGAGCTGCGCATTCAGGTGAGCAAGAAAGCATCTCTCGACATGCATGAGACACTTCCAAGCACAACTTGGTATCTCACTCTCTTTCAATTTTGTTTCTGCTTTGAACATGCTCTCCCCAGCCCTTGCCCTAGCCTGCTGCACCGAGTCCTCTGTCAGATGATTTTCCCCATCCTGCTGCCTCGAACAGCTCTGGGCCAGTTTAAATAAATCAGTAATAAATTTAAATCCCCAATAGGAACTTATCTACAACCGATCGACCCTTTTACTTGTGAACCTTTGTAGAACAGCTGTGCTTGCACATCAGTCTGTGAAATACTCTTACCAAGGACTTCTGTGTTAGTCCAAGTGTGATTCACTCATGACCCAGGAGACCCCACATTCCTCAAAGCAGGTGCTGGAAATCAAGTCTCTGCACGTTGGCACGAGCACGGACCACCGATGTGTACAGCAGACTGAAAGCAGAGCAGAGGATGTCCTCTCCTCCTACCTCTGAGTCTGAGTGTCTCACTCACCATGCAGCTAAAATCCTCATGAAGGGTAGAGGTTTGGGCTCTTTTGAAGCAAAGACTCTCCAGCCAAGACCAGCCTTATGCAGCAGGGACAGTAGGGTGGCAGCACTGCTTTTGGCCATGTTTCATATTGATGTCCCCTGGAGCAGCACGCACAGAGATAGCACAGACTGGCCATGCAGCCCGATCCCACCCTGTGTGCAGGCAATAACTCATGAGGAACTTGCTCAGAGGGAGGTCTGTGGCCCATAAACACTGAACCGTCATCATGAAGCACAGCTCATTGTAATGTAGATCTTCCAGAGCTAAGGAGGCAGTCCCTTCTCACAATACAGGAACAAAAATTCATCAAGTTTCCTTAAAAAAACAGCAAATCACTCCACTTCAAACAGCCCAACAGTTCCCCCTTAACAGGACACTCAATTGACTAGTTGCACCAGCCGCTGTAGCCCTCCTGCTCCAAAACATAGGTAGCTGCAAACCTCCCCTTGATATGCTCACCCAACTCTCCATCCCACACCAGCTGACCCCAGAGCCTGCTTTCCCCAACAACCACCCCCACACACACACCTTTGCAAAATGCTAGTTCTTCAAATTCCAAACCACTGAGGAGTATCGCTCGCTAACTTGCATACAGTCACATCAAAGAGGGGAAAAATGATAACATTCAGCACAGTCCATAAGTGTGGATAAGTTTAATACCTACCTCAGCGCAGACTACATCACCGCTGTTTATATCGTGTCAGCATGTTAACAGGCTTGAGCTACCATGCTACAGTGTCCCCTAACTATGGAGTCCACAGGTCTATGGAAAAAGCTGTTACAAGTCCCAGTAAGCTTCATAATAGCGAATAGTGGAAGCAGGCATAGCCTTGAAGGGTTTCAGAGCCTGTGATTCTGATGCCAACAATGGTCTGTAGTCTGGTTGCTGGTCAGAGCCCAAATACTGTTGCAAGAAGAGCCAAGCTTAGGATTTTTGATGTTAGACTGGTTTATGGGACACTGGACTCTTGTCCATGCATAATTTGTCCAGCTCCCAGAAAAAGTGGTAGAGTGTGAAGCCTAGGGAGTGAGATTTGGCCATGGCTTTCTCTCTGGCTCAGACCCGCTCTTCTGCACGTGCTGTGCAGAAACCTCAGATGGGCATAGACTTGAGGTCAAGTAAAAAGAATTGGGCAGCTGGACTGAATGGATAGGATGAACTACCTAAAAATCTTCTTAGAGCTTTCTTTGAATTAGCAGATCCAACACTTAAATACTTTTGACTCATCAGATGAGTAAACACAGACATTTCAAACACAGAGTCTCTTTAGAACTGCTAAGTACAAATTAGCTATTTTCAGAATGTATTAGTTCTCTAGTGACTTAAATATGAGTAAGATTTTAAACATGATGATAATAGTTTGTTAATCAAACACTATTATCTTCAAGATAATGGTTTGCTGCGTACTCGCAAGATTGGCTTCTCCAAGAGGATATGAAAAAAGGATTTTGGACTTTTTTTGGTTGATTTCAATACGGTCCCTCATTCCCTCATTTTCTTACAGCTACAGAGCTATTTGGCATGTTACAATATCGTAAAAACAGGGGGCAACATGTAAAGAAGCAAAAATCAAGAGTTACATGCTAAACCCCTGACACACACACATACACAGAAAATACCGATTGCGTGATTTCTGATTCTTTGCCATTTATACCACCAATCTTCTCTCTGCATCCCAGAGATTTAATGTTTCTCTCTTGGTCACATCATTCTGGGGCAAGGGTTGGACAAAATTATACACAATACCACAAACTTTAACACCACCAAAACTATTTCTTTCTCCTAGAGCAGCCCAAACTGCTGGAAGTCAGAGTCCACAATGCAGTGCTTCTGCTGGCATGTGCCAGCGAAGATGAGCCTGGGATTTCTGTTTCTCTTTCTTGTTTGCAACACGGGTAAGGACAATGGCTTGGTGCTCCCCAGAGAATAACCCACGTGTCTCTTTCCCAATCACTCCCATAGCCCCATTCCCACATCTGTGTCAGGTTTGTTTCTGTCACCCTGCGTAGGTAAGGCTGACGGACTGGAGTTGCAGGGCTGGTGCTATGCAGCAGGACAGGCCAGATGATGGCAAAGGTCTGCTCTTGGCTCCCATTCCTACAGATTTGCTCTTGATGAAGAGGAAGCCGAACCCAGGTTTCCCACTCCCTGGTGAGAGCTCTGCCCATTAGGTTATAACACAGAGAGGAGCATCACCACCGCTGAGGTGAGCCCTCCTCACAACAAACTCCCAGGAGAGAACATATCTCTGGGGAGCTTGGATGGACTGAGAAGCTGAAGCTTCAGAGAAGCACAGGGGTTTAGCATTTGCTAGCACTGGCTCATTAGGGCAACAAAACTGTCGAAGGGTCTAGCGAACAAGTCCTATGAGGAGCGGCTGAGGGAACTGGGGTTGTTTACCCTGGAGAAAGGGAGGCCCAGGGGAGAACTTATCACTCGCTACAACTACCAGAAAGGAGGTTGTAGCGAGGTGAGGGTCAGTCTCGTCGCCAAAGTGACAAGTGACAAGAGGAGAGGAAAGTGGCTCAAATTGCACCAGCGGAGGTTTAGATTGGATATGAGGAAAAAATTCTTCATGTAAAAGGTTGTCAAGCACTGGAACCGGCTGCCCAGGGAAGTGGTTGAGTCACCACCCCGGAGGTATTTGAAAGCTGTGTAGATGTGGCATTTAGTGCTGGAATTCGCAGTGTTGGGTTTACAGCTGGACTCGATGTTCTTAAAGGTCTTTTCCAACCAAAATTATTCTACAATTCTGTGATTCTATGATTTGACAAGCCTTCTGTATTATACTTTGGAGGCACTCAGCTGTCCACTGATTGGGTAGGGAGCCTAAGAACCAAACTCCTGCACTTCAACTTGTCCTGCAATGTCTAGGTTTCTGCTCTGCCCCTTGTCCTTGTTGGTCTCCAAGGGAACCCCAGGAAGCAAGCCCAATCTCCTGAGCCCTGCTGCAGTTCATTCCTACCACAACACAGCTCTTGAGAACAGTACTCGACTGAATGACTGCTCTGAATAACAAGCATGCACACAGCCTGTGCTTTGTTTAGATCTGACCTTATTGTATTATGTACCTTGCAGACAGTGTTGTGTGCAAGCCTGGTGTAGACATCTACAACAGTTTGCAACTACTATTTTTCTTCTGGTTTTTGAGTTAAGGGGCAAGCTCTGATATTTAATCTGTTGTCTTTCTTTAGCTGGCAGATAAAAGACTGACAAGTCATTTAGGACACTCTTATTCTTAGGTACCTGATCAGCTGCTGTTGTGGATATTTGGTGGCCTGCTTTGCAATGCCGATATCCATCAGTTTCTGAGCTGTAATGAATGAGAACAGCGAAGTAACCCAGGCAGAGAGCTCAACAGAGAGTTACTTGGTAGCTCATTGGGGAAAACTGTTTCTCAGTCTCTTTCTTCACTTCACAGCTTCATGCATAAGAAGAGAACAAAAGAAAGAGAAGCAAGTGGCAGTGCTGGCTACGGCAGGTAACAAGCAGTACATCAGGAAACCCTGTGTGGGGTTGTTGACGGGAGGTATTGTGCTGGACATTGAGGTGGTGGCGTATGGGCACTTCTCCTGCAGAGCCTGTGAGCCCCAACCCACCACTGCTGCAAAGGCTTCTCACTCAACACAGGTCTTACCCAGGTCCCTGGTCAGTTTAACCTCCATCCTTTCAGGAATCTAAAATACTGTTTTATCTTTTTTTCTTTCTCTCCTTCCCAGCTCTTCATTCCCTTTTGTTTTCCTTTTCCTCTCTTCTGTGCTATGGAGAAGCCCTGCTTCCAGACTTGGGCTGCAACTCAGGTTTGAACTGGTTAAAAATTATACTGATGTCACTGAAAAATTACATTTCTCCCCAAATTCAATTTTGTTCTGATCTTGGCTTTCTGTGCTTCTCTTTCCATCCTGCTCTGTTTTTTCTCTGTCTGTCATGCACACACAGACATTGCTCCTTGCACACACACACAGATACCATACTGCTCTGTGTCTTCATGACTGTCGGAGGGAAGCAAAAGAACCTCTTCAGAAAGTTTAACTCAGGAAAAAACAAGTAAATTACATCAGGAATTATCAGGAAAATATCTGTTAAATAAAAAGTGTGATTCAGCGACAATCAATTTGTTCTGTGATGGCAGGATAGCCATCAAGGTAGCCGAAAAAAACCAAGATCTGTGTTTTCATTCCAGGTCCATGTAGCACTGGGGAAGGGAGAGCATTTGCTAGGCGTTTTCTCCTCCGTTTGTGATCTGCAAAGAGAGATCTGCTGCGGTTTTGGCAGTAAATCCCCATTGCTCAGCACGAGAGGGCACCAAAACGTCAGGACTGGCTTCGGCTCCCCGGCAGCCTGCCCAAGGGCGTGCTCAAGGGAAGAGACGACATAGAGCCCGACCTAAATTCTGACCAACCATTGCACTGCCCACTTTATCTTGCTATTTTCCAGCCTCCTCTCTGCACTCCTGGCATCTTTATTTTCTCGCCACAGGTTTTTCGGTGCACCCCAACACATAATCTCTTCATTTTGGTTTGTCCATTCTGGAAGAGTTTTGCCCTGTATAAGCAGGCAATTAACGGCCGTTTCCTTGCGCCCTCATGCAGCCAGCTGCTCAGAGACCCTTTCTTTTTCAGAGCTGCCCGCGAAGTCCGTGGATCTGGCTGCTATTAACCTGACAGAGCTGGTGAACGGTATGCTGAACACAGCGCTCAGAGGTAATGTGACAAGGCCGGGCAGGTCACGCAGGCTGTCAGCCCGGCGGTGAACGAGATAAAGAGCTGACGGTGTTAGCAGGAGAAGCTATAAATGCATGCCGTCTGCCTCCAGAATTGGTTCTAGGAGCACATTACCTTTGCACATTTATAATGCAGATAGCTGTCCACCCCAAAGAATTTAGAAATTAGTGTGCGTTTGTATATAGACACAACATAATTACTTATGGGATGCCTTTAGAAAGCACTTCGTAATCCAGTGTAGGTTTGAATTAAAAAGTAACAGAGAATAAGAAGTAATACATATGGTCCTTTCCTCAGTGGAAACAAGAAAGCATTGAATCTCAGGCAGCTGTATAGTATTAGCACCTCAGCAGTCTTTCAGAAATTAAATGACCAGAGTCAAAACATGCTGCTTTCATAATTTGTTCAACCACTAACAGCACAGGCATGTGTTTCTGCAGGTACCAAAAAGCTCTTCTCTTTGCTGAGCGTCACGTCTTACAGCTCATTTGCCTTCCACAAAGTGTCAGTCACCATTTATAACAGTGAGTGCCTCGGCGCTTTGCTCTGCGCAGGAGCATTTTCTTTCACACAACCTGTGCATCCAGATACTGATTTTTCTCTCTCTCCCTACAGTTTCTAACATAAAAAATGTTGACCCTGGCAAGTTCCCTATGCATTACTGCTACTGTTTGAACAATGTGACAAACGACTTGACAGGTGGGTACACAAAAGAGGTTGGCAATTGCGTGTGCTTAAGCTGAATTAATTCATTTGGAGATGAAGGCTGCAGCCTGAATTCTGCAGACTTCATCCTTATGAGCAGCATCACCATACTGGGGTCGACAGCCATTACTCTCAACGAGTGGCAGCTCTGAACCTTGGAGGAGACTTGATGAACTCAGTCTCACTTGGCCGCACCCGGTCACCCAGTCTGGTTTACCCAGCAGAAAAACCTCGCTTTCCTCCTTGGAGTACAAACAGCAGTGCAGGAGAGACAACCTGGCAATGTACGATACATCACCTTAGCTGCTTTTTCTCTCCTGAGACGACTCTCAGGAGATGAGCAAGGTGTTCTCTGCACCAACAGGCTCCAACAACTTCAATGAGCCCAACAAGAGTGAAAAGTGAGAATTAACATCTTCATAGAGCTGTTTAATGGCATGTAAATGTTGCTGGAGAAATCCTTCACCTGTAATCCTCATTCATGCCCCTGATCTCACAGTATTTAGCATTCCAGGATGAGTCTGAGTGCTCTAATTCTACGGCCAGTTAATGTAAGATATAAAGCAGCTAGGGACCAGAACCATACCCTCTAAACTATGTGTGACGACCACACATGAGTTACAATGGCTTTCATGGATTTTTTTGGACACATACATGTCACAAGCCTTATTGCAAAATGACCCAGTCTGCCTTGGATGATGATGGAGAAACGTTAAACTTTCTGCCCCAAATCCAGAATACCTTGGTGATTAGAGCATCCTCCCAAGTAGTGAAAATTGAAGACTCGACACAGGGCTCATGTCTGTCACTCCCTAAGTGAGAACATTGACCTGTTACTGCTAGAATCTATTATGAAAACGTCATACCGCCACCAGCACTAGCCATTTTTTGAGCTGACAATCACATCGGTATGTCTGCAGTAGACCTCAGAGGAGACCATCAGATGCCTTCTGGGAGATCCTACATGGCAGATAGCCAGCTAGTACAGGCAAAGACTACAGGCTTTGTTTCTCCTACGTTTAAGCAGCCGAAGTAGAGTGTTACTTTAAATTGTTCTCTTGAACAGAAGAATTCCATTTAAGTTTACTTTTAGGCACATTGGTGCTATTTTGAACATGATCTTTAAATACATTTCTGCAGAGCATTCCTGTTGCTTCCTAAGCCCACTCCCATTCAGCAGAAACATTTTGAACTTTAAAATATTTTGAACATTAAAATATTTTAAACATTGTCATGTATAAGCATATATCCAAAATATGATCACACATAAAAGTGATTTTTTGATTTCGCATAGATTATAGAATATCCGTTTTCAATCAAACATTCTCTATTTTGTTGTCTAGATTTTACAGCTTTACTTGTTGATATTATTGGAAACTCCACCAGTTATCTCACAGAAATTTTCAAATCCACTTCTATCCTCTCAGGTTTGCATTTCCTTTTAACATTTATCACTGTCTTATCAGTGTGACTTACTCCTGGCGAGGGAACGAGCATAGAAATGTGTATAAAAGCCTATAGCTCTTACTTAGCAGCAATTTTCTTGCAAAGTGTGGACTGCAGTTGTAAACAAAGTCTCCTTAGAGGGACAAGATACACATATAATGTGTATATATAAAATATAAAGACATACACGTTTCTATGAAGCAGCTATGTTTTGTTTGCAAGTTTGTTGAATTATTAAGTACTGGTATTTTGAGGAATTATGACTCCCAAACAATAGTTATGGGCTATATTATCTGGGGCTTTTTCCATGTAAAAATGTTCGTAATGTAGAATTTTGATTAGATAGGAACTTTTCCCCTGGAAATATTAGCACGTGGATTTGGTGGTGGTTCAAGAATTTTGTCAAAAATCAGATCAGAAGGAAAATATTTGGCCAGTTGTAGTAGCCACATACCATTTTGTGTTTCTGTTTTCAACTGTTTAAGACAATATCACATAATGAAAACTGGTAACAGTGATCTGTTTTACACTTTTTTGCCTTTCAGTGCGTCAGAGCAATGATTCAGATTGTATCTACATCTGCGTGATGACAGGGCAGACAGGTAAATGTTAAATGGATTCCGCTTCAAAATATTGCCCTACTTATTCTCAGTGATGGCTTAGGCTAGAAACAAGCCTTTTGTGATACTTGCAAGCATTCCTGTTTGCAGGGAGAAATCTGTCTGAGTTTTGGGAAATGCTGGAGAAGTCTCCTGTTATTAATTACACATTTCCCAGTAACACATCTGCTGACCAGGGTAAGTACATCCTGGGGAATAAAAGGAAACAGCAACAGCAATGAAAACCACATCTAGATAGCACTTGCAATGAATACTCCATCTTCATAATGTAAAAATATTTTAATATTATTTTATATTTTTATTATTTGTATATATTTAAACATTCTTATGTATTTTATTATTAAA
>VZSC01001623.1:123497-142942 GCA_013398225.1 Steatornis caripensis | reverse complement strand
TATTAAATAGACTAATATTTTATATTCTTAAAAGTTTACTATAATTTTCATATGATAACTATAAGTAAAATGTACAAACTTTAAAATTATTAGCTATGAGGTCTTCTAGTGGGAGAACGAACAAAAGCTCCCGGGATGGGAGTTTTTACAGAATTCAGCACTGGCCTGTGGAGACTTCCTGGTGCTCTTAATCTAAACAGGTACCTCCCTTAGGTCACTCCACAAATTACCTCCTACTTTTACATGAGTAAATTTCAGAAAGGAGTTGAATATATTGAGCCAGTGTGCTGCATGGCTCCTCCATCCAAAACCACTTTGCCAAGTTGAGCTGCACTTCAGATACTCACCTCCCCTTGCTGCCCATGACTATTTCTCATTTTCAGTGCTTGATTAAGGAACGCTGAAATCAGTGAGGTTACCTGTGCTGAAAGCTGTAGGAAGTTTCTGTCCTTTAAAAAAAAAATAATCAAAGACACTTGGCCAAAAATTACCTTCATTTAAAAAGACAACAGCAATTTCTTTTATACCAGAACCTGATTTCTCTCCTTTTTATCACACAATATGTGGTGGCTGGTGAGCATACTAACCCTATCTTCTTATACCTCCAAGATCTGGATTCAATTTTTTCAAGTTTCATGAAATTACAGGAAGACCCAAACAAAACAGTGGATCCATCATCAGAACATGCGTGGCCAGTCAAAAGTGAGCAAGTATTGTGAGACCTAAATTTATATTCTTGATTAATGTCTTGATAAGTGACCATGTATGTTTGTTGCACAGAGCTGTGACGCTGAACTACAATTACAGAGTAAGATAAAATTTTGTCCTAAACAGCAGAAGATCAGGTCAGTAATGCACTGAATAGCTGAGAAGTAGAAAAACTATTGTAAAAAGCCTTTTTTTTTTTGCCACTTTATTAGAAAAAGAAGTTTTCTAAGGAGGCAGAGGAGTAAAAAAAAAAATTGCTGTTTTTAAACCAAGAAAAAGATAGTTCAAACTGTTTCGTCTCCTTTCTTACTGTAATTTTTAAATTTTTTTAATCTGTCTTTGACTTTATGTGATGTTCAGTTGTGAGTACCTGAGCATTTCATAAGCTTCAGTGCATTTAGCTTTGCCACAAGGCTACAAGATAGAAAAGTGCTGGTCTGCCTCATTTTGAAAGCAGAAAAGCAAATCTTCACATGTGTTTCTGCATAGTAGGGGCAAACAGAAATTCAGAATTTTACTTCGTATCTCCTCATCACTGCAGCTGCACTTGCCTACAACAAAATTTCTGCATTTTTCCCTACTCAGTCTGCTGTCTTTTCTAAGCTCTTTTATTTTGCTCAATTGCATACAACCTTTGTTACCTCTTCCAGCCCCGAGTGTCATTCCTGCCACAAAATGTCATCATATTTCGAATTGCAGTATCTACCCTCCAGTACCTGCCTGCTCCCCTTCGCGTAGACAAGAGCTTTCATCTCTTGCCTCTGTAGTGAAGCAGTTTAGGAAATTAAAAAACAATTTATGTGAAGGAAAAAACCCCAAAGTTACTTTGCAGGAACATTTCAGTTTCTTGCACATCAAAATGTTCTCAGTTAAAATTTCAAACATTCTTGGCGTTCTCCATGATTCCATATTTAAAACGAAATGGAGAGGTGGCCGCTCACTGGTCAGGGGAAGCACTCAAGGAGTAGATGGGATTTTCTGGGTGTATTTTAGATGTTACTGTCCCACAGTGTGTTACGCTTGCTGCTGCCGTGGGGCACCAGCATCCACAGCTGGTGCCCTCCCCCTGCCTCTGTCTCTCCTGCTTCTCCAGCTACCAGGATCCCTCTTGCCTTGAAAGGGGAGGAAATCCCCACGACAAGGTTCCCACCATGGCCAAAGACAGTTGCAGCAAAAGGATCGGGGTTTCCTTCACCGTACGTGGACGCTTCCAGACCACGAGGCACGTCTGGACCCCCTCCTACTCCTGGGAGGAGCCCGGCCCCATCGCCAGCCCTGCAGCCCAGCCCCAGTGAGTATGCATGGAGGACTGACACCTGCTTTACTCCACTAGCAGTGGGGTTTGGCCGAAAGCTGAAACCACATCTCTGAGGATGAGCTTGGGAAGCCCTTCAGGGGATCCTCTCTAGGTTGGTAGCGAGTCAATTTCTTTATTGTAGAAGCATTAAAATCAGTTATAGGGTCCATCAGTAGTTTCGTAACCTTTGGGGAAAAACTAAGTCTTGCTCCTCACAGACACACCTGCCACCCAGGTCTTCACTCACATTTTGCTCCAAACACGGTGAGTAGACTTGTGAAAAAGCAATATAGAACTGATTCTCTTGGTCTCCCCTAAATATATCTTCTGTAAGTCCTGCCTTTCCCTAGCCCATGGACTTTTCAAGACCTAGCAAAGTGCAGCTTTTGTCCTTCTTTTTTCATCTTGACATTTTTAGATGCCACTGGAAGTACTGGGTGAGGGACTCCAGCTGCTGAGCTGTCTCATACATAGTAGTTCTCAGTAAACAGATAAATAACGAATATCCTGAATGACACGAAGCATGTGTCTTTCTGTTCCTGTAGCTCACATGTATGCATTCTGGATTCAGACGGTGGCTCCTCAAGAAACCAGCAAACTGATGCAAACAGAGTCAGGTAAGATTGATCTGGGATAATAAGAAAGTGTGTCAGTTGGCACACTTAGAAAATAATAAACATAGAAATAGATGACTGCGAATGTATTTATACACCAATGTCTATGTAAGTGTTAATTAGTGGTCTGTGACTTCAGCTTTTTTTCCCCGTTATTCTTTCAATCGACCTTCCTTTATTTTTTTTCCTGTTAAGATATCAAGACAAATTATATTCTTTTCCTTCCTTCAGATTTACCTTCCTCAGTATCATTAACAGCACCCTACAGGCCTGGTGTGACAGTGAAACTTTACTCAGCTACCAGTAAGTAGATGCACCTCATGCAGCAAAAATAGTAATATATTTGAAAGCATATGAATATGTAAATTTTACCACACAGAAACAATGGTCATGTTTAATTGAGGTGAAATCTTATGTATGTAAAACACACAAAATGTCTAAGGAACTGCTTCTATGTTTGTTTGTGGATCATATACTATCAGACACTCAAAATATAAATTACACTGTGATGATAGAATTAACATATGCACTCCACATGTAGATTTTAACATGGATTGGTTATTGGAGAATCATAAAATTAATTGATTCCAAAAGAAAGAATCATTATTTAAATCTCCCTATTTGTGTAAATAAAACTATTAAGTCAATCCGTACCACATGAAATCTTCAGCATTGCCCTGAATTTACAATACTGCAAACTTCCTTCTCGACTGAAGAAGAATCATTGTCAACCGGATTTTCAGGAAAGCTCAGTTCTTCCTTTTAAGCACTAAAATAAAGAGTTAAAATTCAAGAGCTGAGCATGGAAAATATATGACGATGTGCCACTCCACTTACAAGTGTCATATATTCATGCTGGCAATAAAATTATATTTACATATAAATTTTTTGTAGGAGATTACATGATTTGACAAACCAGACCTGATTCAATGCCAGGAGGGGAGTCTGAACTCTGGAAGAGTCCAGCACCTACTTTGGACGCTGAGCAGCTGAGCATGTGTGTGTGTCTGAGTCCAGGCTACCTATGCCCAAATTTACAAAGTAGGAGCAGAGCTCAGGAGTACAACGGGAACAAATCTCAGCCTTGGAAGCTGAAGACAACTAGTTCAGGTCTAGGTACCAGCATCATGGACACCTAAAACTAGGTGAAACGCACCCCATCCTGCAGACATCTTTAGTACCCTTGTGGTCCTTCCCCTCCCAGTCTTGTCCTTGCTCCCAGTGCTCCCTCTGGAAACCAAGTCACCTGGCCAGCTGAGCTGCAGGCAAAGTACAGCCGAAGTTGTACGTTATGTCACAGTTCCTGGTCATATGCTGCCCATTAACCTGCTAGTTAAGGAAGTCAATTTGAGGGATACATTGCCATATGTGTTCCAACACTGATACCACTATTGAGAGCACACCAGTATTATTACGATTTCTTATTGGAGGGTAAATCCAGACTGCCTGTCCTGGGATCCAGGCAAAATCTATGTGCCTATATTCCAGACCAGGGTGGTGACTGTCTGCTGTTTGGCGCAACAAAATCTTTTTTTTAGGAAGACAAATTTGGTAGCTATCACTGAGGTCAGTGTGAAAATTCCTGTAGTGCCTGAAGCTGGGGCAATGTCTGTGCTCTGCTCAAGACTAGAAAGGAACAAAATGGCCCTCACTTTTCCACAATAAGCAGATGGCTCAACTGCAAGGTTTCCTGGCATTAGGACTATGTCCTGCCTGCTCGACTGCTTGGAGCTGTGATGGAGCTATGAGCTCATGGGGTGCTCTGGGAAGAGGCTGTTCTCGGTCCCCCCATTTGGTTGACTCTGTTGCTACCACAAATGAGTGGGAGCACGAGTCTGGCTGGGGGGTGAGGACTGCCAGAGAGAATTTTGGAACTGCTTGTGTTTCTGTGTGGTGACTGTCTAATGCCAGAAGCATAGATGTTGCATAGTGCAAAGGTAATGTATTGGACTAAATTGCAGGGGGTCTTCAGTATCATTTGGACTTGTATTATAGATAAAATAATAGAGGAATACAAAGAACTAAAATGCCAGTCAAGTAATAGTTTTTCAAAGGTCTGTTTCAACATCTAGGAAATAGAACAAACAAAAAGAAATTATAATATGAGCAAATAAGGACCTGCAAATGCTGAAGGATGGTAGGCAAGGAGAGCAAAGTGAAACGGTGATTACAGGGTTTGTGATGGATTAGTAGGAAACATGGAAAATTAAACTACACTGTTCTAGTATTGTCAAAGGAAATCATGAGTCTTCGATATGAATTCCTAATAAATCTAAGAGGAAACTGCTGTTGACAGTTAGCCTGTCAAAAAAGGAGAGGCAAAGCAAAAAACTAAGCATCACCAGCAGGTTTTT
The DNA here is from genome assembly GCA_013398225.1 of Steatornis caripensis. Classification (NCBI taxonomy): domain Eukaryota; kingdom Metazoa; phylum Chordata; class Aves; order Caprimulgiformes; family Steatornithidae; genus Steatornis; species Steatornis caripensis. The sequence goes on along the minus strand of VZSC01001623.1, from coordinate 137,969 downwards.
GCATGAAAGGAAACTCTGCAGCCTTGTGGTCCTTCCCTGCTAGTCAAGCTGACACAGAGCATCGGGCATGCTGCCAGCACCCTGGCTCCATACAAGCAACCCTCAGGTCTTCATTTTGGGAGTGGAGGCTTAAGGTCCAAGGTCTGGCCTGGATTCCCTGCTAACCTCACCATTTCTAATTATATTTTGAATACCGACTTTTCTTGGCTCATTGTTGAATTCCAACACAAATTTACTTGTCTGTAAAGGTGGGGGGTTTTGGGGGTGGGGGGTAAAAATATTTGGGTCAGAGAGAAAGGTTCTTTCACAAATCTTCAATTTTTCTGTCACTGAGAATAATCACATAGTCGGTGAGCAGTAGTATCTTAGAGCTTTGGCGTAATTTATTTGTTTCCTTGTTTTTGCTCTTGTTGCCTATTACAGCAATCCAAGATCAGGATCCTGTGCTGTTACATTTTGTAGCTTTTGCTGAGTCTGATCAGGTTTTCATAGCTCCCAGTCCTGTTCTTGTTGGCTGAGTTTATCAGCATATGTTGTGTTGCTTGTCTTCTTTTTTTTTCTTTTTTAACTTTTTTTTACTCATATTGTTAGAAAAGAAAGCATTTGAGACCATACGAGTCAGTGGGACATCTGTTTTCAGAAGTAAATGATGTTATCAGAGTTAAAAATACTGACCATGAAAAACAGAGTTTGACAGCTCCATCAAGTGATGAGAAAAACACAAGTCCTGCAGAAAGGCAGTGTCAGGGAAGAGGGGGAGGAAGCCATTCCCTGGGAGGCCTGAGGACACTGCAATAAAAAGTATCTACTGAGACATGTTTCCAAGGAGAAGACTCACTGGTGTGGAGCCAAGGAGCATTTCTTAATGTAAGAGGATTTTCGAACCATGACGATAGGAAGACAAATACCCTTTTTTGATCTTTCTCTCATTTTAATACTGTTTAAAGAGCTCAGAACACCGGAGTCCTCATCTTACCTCCCATGACATATATCGGTTGCATGAAGAAAATGCACCAATGTCATATCACATGAATATAATTTGACTTCTTGACACCCTTGATGGTGTGAAAGGAAGAATTTAAGATTAACTAGGTCTTCTTATCTTGATTGGGAGCAGATGAATATGCTGTCATTCATCAAAAATTCTGCTCAAAACCAAAGTTCTCTGCAGGTCTTGTTTGTTTTGGGTGAGTTTGACTTGAGGATTAAGTAATGATCAGCCAACTGGAAGTTGTTGGAGTGTGTGACTGGACTTGTGTGCACAGCCCTCAGTTTATTCGTGTGTCAATTGTTGTCTGGTGGGCAACACTATAGACCCTGGAGAACCTAGGACTGGAAACCAGTCCATTTTGAAAAGGCTGGGAATCATGGATTTCAATGAGATCAGGGAATGGAGAGTCATTAAACGCCTCTCTGTCAGAAACCATGATGACAGAGGCTGTCTACCTGCATATATCACTCATACATTTGGGGAGACAAATCAAGTGGTGGGATCACAAAGCAATGAAGGGCATCCACAATGCTCTGAAGACAGACAGTATTTTAAGAAGTCATTTCTTAAATCAAAAAAGTGGATGCCAACTGATTGCAAGTATGCATATTAGAGCATGCAGGGAGGGATATTCTAAGTCTGAATTACTCATGGAAGCCATAACATTGCCTTTCACTGGCAGCAAAATTTAATCTCAGTGTCAGAGATGTGATACTGAGTTAATAATGGAAAAGTCTGTTTACTGCAGCAAGAACTGGTCACTTGTCTGCCTGTGACAGTAATGTGGTAATTTCAAATAGACAAGAGCAAAGCTCTGCCTGGAGAGCTGTGGTGCCTGCATTTTCTGGTCTTTTTTGACTGACCCGATTTCTTAGGAAACAAAATTCCAAGAAAATAAAGTTCTGAAGTAAATGCCTACTTTTAATTAATTTTTTAATTTCAATTTTTAATATCAATGAGACTTATGAATTGAATGCAAAAATACATTTTGTGGTAGAAATTTATTACAGAAGACATTACTATGAAGCACTGAAAGTTTTAATTTCAATAATACAAGGTGAGTATATTATCCAATCCAAATAAAATTAAATACAACATTAACTGAAAGAGAATGTAAGCATTAAATAAATACAGTATTATGTAAATGCAGCATTAATTTAAAATTAAGTGATTGTCAAAAATGAAAACCAGAGCAACTTGTTTAAATTTAGCTTTTTTATCTAAGTTCTCTTTCTCACACAGATGAATCCAAATTAAAATTTCAGCCATTCAGTTTACATTTAGATAAAGCTGAATTTCTGCTGGCAAAACACACAGCTTGAATAAAGCATTTAACACCTGTTAGGCAGGACAGCAAGTACTCACTTTGGTGGAGACTGAGGTTCGTTGGAGGGTGGCCTTTAGCAAGTTTTATTTTTTCACAGCAACTCTAACACTACTTTTCATGGACAACTTAAATTAAACCTCATTGCCTCATGCTCTGATGTTTGGTTATTAACATAAAGAGTGTTTATTAAACCAAACAATCATTATTTTTTTAATTGTCATCTAGTGGAAAAGAATCAAGGTGTGTTAAACACTATCAAGTGGGTGAAGCCTAATGACATATATGCAAAGCCGCCGCTAGGATTAAGAGAAATGGGGCTCCCTCTTGCCCATCCCTGGCTAATTATGTCTGATATTTGTGTAGTGCCTTTGCCACACAACCGAGTTTGGGAGATGCAAGCATTACTCCTCTATGACTCCTGTTACCTTGGGCAAGCGCTGGCAGAAGAGAAATAGTTTTGTAGCGATCTCTTTCAGGTTGGCAGAGCTTTTATTTTCTTCTTGGCCATGAATGCCATTTTATATTAAACTTCTTGTCAGCACTAGACAACTGAAGCTTATTTCAACAGAACTTCATTAGTCCAAATTTAACCTCCATAACCTCTCCTATCGCATAACATAAGATGGCCCAAAGCTGTAGAGCATGTGAGACACATGAACCTAGAAATGCAATTACACTGTCTAAGGAGATTATACTCTGCAGGTAAGGCACTTTTATCTACACATGGCCAAAACCTGCTGCTAGTTACACAAATGGAAAACCCGGTCGACAGTCACACTGCAGCCCCCTTCGCTCTGCACATTTGGGCTCTCGCATTCCAATGGGTGCATGTGAGGGGGGCACCCACATCTTGCAAAATGTGCTCTCTCATAGCCTGGTCCCTGGTTACATTTTCAGAGCCCACGGGTGGCATTTGCAGAGATGCCCTTTGTTTCTTGGAGTGATGGTGTAGGGGAGACAGCCCTTCGGAAGGATTGGTGTACGCAGGGGACAACACAATGTGTGTGCACGCAGCTCCCCAGGGTCAGACGTGATGCCTTGCAGGGCAGGCAGATTCACTACAGCGCCCCAAAATGTGCCCTCACACGCAGCACCTCCTCTTCAGACCTCAAATACTAAATGTGTAAAGGAGATATTGGTTACACATCTATTTCAGCCATGCCCCAGTAGCCTTTTAGCATATCGTCAATATTGCTTTTTTTAATTTTTTATCAAGTCCTTGGATTCTGACCTATCGTAACACACCTGTTAGCTAAGATGCAAGGTGATGTGTGACAGGTAATGGTTTAGAGAAGACAAGACTATGGCAAATGTTACGGTTTTGTTCTCTTAATATGACGAAGAAAAGCCCTGGAAAACTGAAAACAGCTTCAATTTTGCTTTACGTTTTCTCAGTTTCCCCCATTTTCAGCTTGTGTTGTTTTCTCTTTTCTATAACAGAAAGGGAGTCTGAAGAGAGATTGTACTTGACACTGAAAAACCACACAGCAATTCAGGATTTTGTTAAAAACTGCCATCACCTATTCTGTATTAGTGTTTTTTCTGCAGTCTGGCAGAACTGCATTTGCTGGTGGGATGAAATGTTTGGTGTGAAAATGTTTATCTCTCGCTGCTGACTGGAGAAGATTTAATGAATAGAGTAAACTAGACATTTTCCTTTTAGTTGGCTCAAGAGAGAGCAAGGGAGAGTCCATCCCCAGATACACCATTTCCCTGCATTTTTCTGAAGTTAAAATAGTATAATGGTTGTCACTCGAAGGAAAAAACCACTGATGAACCTGTTGGCTCCTGGCAAACAAATAGTGAAATTGAGAAATTATTCCTACCTTCCTCTCAGTGCAGGCAAAAAATTGACCTTTTCTCCTCCAGTTACTCGTCAGTTTTCATGAAACCTGTAGGAATGTATTTATCCAGAGGATCTTAACCCATCTCTAAAAATTGGGCTGAAATTAGCTGGTTATTCAAGTCACTAGGAGCAAGGGGAAAACTGACAGATGGAGAGACGGACAGAGCAAGAGCCATAACCTCTGCATAAATCATATTTATTTTGTCAATGGGGCTAAAAAAAGTGAGAGCAGCAAGAGTCTGTTTATTAGCTCAGTCATATTTAATCTAGGATTCAGATATAGAGGGTGGGTGTAAGGAAGCACGTGGAACTGGAAGTGAGTTTTTCATTAAGTAGCGTATGCATTTAGAAAATATCAAATATAGTAATTGTACAGTGCCGTTCTTTGTATTGCTGTTTTGCACCGTGGAAAACTGACGCTTCAGTGGCAACTGAGCCTCCACCTAAACAAGTAACAATAAATAAATTATGTCTTTAGACTTGTTCCTTACATTTATGATAAGAAAAAGCAACGTGGTTTTAAGTGACTAACCAGTAATGATAAATAATAATAAATTGAACTGAATATTTTCACCCAAGCAATTTCTTTTCAATTATTTGCCTCGCTCAGATTTCATTTTAAGATAGCTACATGAGCTTATTAATCTGCATGTTTCCCATAGCCCAGATAAGGCATTGCAAGAAATTTAATGGGAGAAGCATTTGAATTGGTTCAGAATTGTATTTTTTCCTAGGGTGCCCACAGGCGATGCTCAGAGAGTCCCGTGCGACCTCGCCTCCTGTCACTCTCGTAGTGCAAAAGATCACTCCCTGTGTGATGGAGCTGTGTAGGTTTTTTCAGCTGTGCCTCTGTGTTGGTCAGAGAAGATATTCCAGAAAGGAAGCCATGAGGTAAAACCTGGCACCGGTTTCTCTCTTTCTCTGCTTAAAAGTCTCCATTGTGCTTTTTTTCAAATGACAATTTTCAATGACCAGTGCTTGTTTCTGAGAGCCTGTGGCTACTGGCTGAGACCCGAATGGGTCCCCAGTGCACCGATCAATAATTGACGTGGCTTCCAATATTCAAACTGAGTGAATAAATCTCAGCTGAATGTTTCCAAATATCTAATGACATCGAGGTCAGAAGCTAGCTTTTTATTTCCATATTCAATATTAGCAGTATGATATGCATACAGCTGTGCTTACGAAAGAAAATAAGCTACTACTCTCTGAACTTTAACTACGTTTTTAGGTACTGTGTTGAATACTATTCCTGGTTCTTGAAAAATGCAAGTTATGTCTGTGAAAGAGCCAAAAGAGTTGCTTACTCCCACAGTAAGTATGTTTTCTCTTCATACCTCCACACACATTATTATTAAGGTACAACAAAAAGTTTTAGATATCCACACAGTATTTGCTGTCCTTCACCAGATAGGTATTTTAGTGGATAACGATTTCTTTAAGGGATTAAAAACAAAATATTATTTAACCTTCATGTACATTTTTAATATTTTCCTCGTAAAACCTCTTCTGATGACAATTTTCTTGTGTTTTTCCAGCATTAAAACAAAAATGCCTTAAAAACATCTGTACGTCCGTCTAGAGCACTGAGGAATTTTCCTGCAAACTGGAAGACTGGTGGCGGTTTTAGTTGTCTCTTTCATTCTCACTGTAAAAATCAGGATGCAACATGTTATTTGCAAATATTTGTAACAAGGCAAGCTATTAACCAGATGCTAACCTAGAAATGCGTCTTCCTCCAAGGCATTGTAAAAATAATGTGTAAAAACAGATGTATTTTATATAAGTGATGTAACTGCAATAAAAGCATTGAAAGGCTTTTAAAAATTGTATTTTATACAGGATATTTGTACGGTTGGCTAGTGAATGCAAATACTTTATCAATTAAGAAAAGTAATCAAAATGAACAAATACAAAAGAATTTAGAAGCAATCTGAAATACTGAAGACTTCAAGGATTTTTTCTGGTGTTAAACACAGGTAAATTATACATTATTCCAAATCAAGAGTCTCTCATTACTTCAGCAACTCATCTAGTGCAGAGTTTGACCAAGGAAATGTTCACACCTTTTGTGCTCTCACTCTGTGATATATTTATGTGGCCTCACCAAGATCCATCTCCTTCCTCATACGCACCTCTGGTGAACTAAAAGCCAGTTCTAAAAAAGGAAAGAATAACCAAACAAATTGCATGATCCTATGTTTTGCTACACTGCAGCAATATGATGCTGCTATGAACCCAAAGTACATCATCAAGCCATTAATATTTAAAAAAAAAAAGATTATTTGCACTACAGCTGGTACACGTTGATGTTTCACTGAAGAAATATGTCTTCAAAGTAATATAGAGTCAAAGAGAAAGGTGGTATCATAAGGAATGCTGCCCCCAGGGAGAGGGGTAACTCTTCCAAAATAAATTTCACTCTTGTGCCCAACAGCATGACGGAAGCTTTTCTGTCATACCCAAGAACAGGATAGATTGGAGTGCTACCAATTACAGTCGATATTGAATGTTAGGCCAGTGGAAGAAACAAGGATGTCAATACAATGAATGTATACATCGGGAATATTAACACGGCCATGGTACTGCAATGCTGTGGCGAGATCTCGCTCTGCAGCACCTCTCCTTACCCAAGGCAGAATCGATTCTGCTGTGAAGAGCTGAGTGAGTTACACCTTTGTGCAACTGTTGCTTTTAAATCTCACAAAAACATCTTGAAGCCTGAAGGCATGATTTTAGAAAAATAAATCTATATTGTTTCTTAAATTTTTGTCAAGTTTTCTGAGAACTCAGGAAGAAGGACATGAATACAAGAACATAAGAAGAGAAAACAATGACAAAAGTAAGTTTGACTTTCTGGGGGGTTTTAGGTTTGAATAAAAAGAAAATAACAAAAGAAAAATATTTAAAAAGAAAATAACAAAAGAAAAATATTTTTGGCAAAGGTTTCCCTTTTAAAAGATTAATTTATTACTGTTTTAATTAATTTAATCAGCTCTTAGTTGTAGCACTGCTCTCCATGCTAAAGGACACTTTTTTGTTTATAAGAAAACATTCTGGTTTTCCTACAGGAATACAAGTCCTTGAACAGAGTGCTGACCTCTCTATAGTGCAATTGGATGTGCCTGGGCCACACCTGGCACTGGGGGTAGGTCACAGCCATCGCCACTCCAAGGTCTTGAAAAGGGCTGGAGCTACTACCAGCGCGTGTTCATAGGGAGAGGATTAGAAGGTATCACACAGTTATGAGTGTCTTGTGAAAGGAGTTGAGAAAGGTTTAATGGTACCTGTCTTGAATGACAGCCTTCTTGTCACAGTTAAGACCTATTGTTTGGTTTTCCCAGGAGAATAATGAAAATTAATGAGAAAAACTACAAAATAAGAGAAGGAATATAAAAGCAAGGAGCCGTGAAAAAAGTGAACACATTGGCTGCCCTAAAAAAAAAATATTTTTCCATATTCCAGGGTTTTCAGTCCTGCAAAGCCTCTGTGCATGTTTGGCAGAAGTACAGAAATGATAGTGGCATATGGGCAAACCAATATCTCAGAGGACTCATGTTTATTACTATGCCCAGTCAAGCTTACTCTGATTTGTCAGGCTGAAAATGTTCATCAAGGCAGTAAAAATGCATTTTGGGCAATTCCTGGAGACTCCAAATAGAAGCAACAAAACTCACATGAAAATGAATTTTCTTACCATTAAGGCATAATTTCTGCCATGTTTCACTCTTCTGTAAAGTTCCTTGATGCAGCTGGTCACAAAAATGGTATGAGTGGACTCTGTCCTTTTCCTGGCAACATGTCAGTACTAAGTCAATATAGAATCACAGAATTACAGAATGGTTGAGGTTGAAAGGGGACTCAGGAGGTCATCTGGTCCACCCCCTCTGCCCAAGCAGGGCCACCTAGAGCTAGTTGCCCAGGGTCACGTCCAGATGGCTTTGGAATATCTCCAAAGGAGGAAAGCGGGAGGAAGACACCACAACCTTTTCAGGCAACTTCTGCCACTGCTCCATTGCCCTCACTGTAAAATAAATGTTTCCTGATGTTCAGAGGGAAACTCCTGTGTTTCGGTATGTGCCCACTGCCTCTTGTCATGCCACTGTGCACCACTGAAGAGAGGTTGTCTCTGTCTTCTTTGCATCCTCCCTTCACGTATTTATAGGCGTTGATGAAATCCCCCTGTACCTTCTCTGGGTTGAAGAGTCCCAGCTCTCTCAGTGCCTCCTCATATGAGAGACGTTCTAGACCCTTAGTCATCTTTGTGGCCCCTCTTTGGACTGTCTCAAGTTTGTGGATATCTGTCTCATACTGAGGATCCCCAAACTAGAGACAGTACTTCAGGTATGGCCTCACCAGTGCTGAGCAGAGGGGAAGGATCTACTCACTCGACCTGCTGGCAAGGATATCCTTAGCCATCTTTGCCACAAGGGCACACTGCTTACTCAAGTTCAACTTGGTGTCCACTAGGGCCCCAGGTCCTTTTCTGCTAAGCTGCTTTCCAGCCGGGTGACCCCCAGCATATATTGGTGCATGGGGTTGTACCTCCACAGGTGCAGGACTTTGCACTTCTTGTTGGACTTCATGAAGTTCCTGATGGCTTATTTATCCAGCCTGCCAATGTCCCTCTGGATGCCAGCATGGCCCTCTGGCGTATTAGCCACTCCTTCCGGTTTGGTGTTATCTGCAAACTTGCTGAGGGTGCACTCTGCCCCAGCATCCAAATCATCAATGATGAAGATGTTAAGCAAGACTGGACCCAGCACTGACCACTGGCATACACTACTAGTGACAGGCCTCCAACTGGACTTAGCACCACTGACCACCACTTCTGCGCCCTGCCATTCAGCCAGTTTTCAACCCACGTCATTGGGCTCATGCAGCCCATATATCAACAGCTTCTCTATGAGGATCCTATGGGAGACAGTGTCAAAGGCCTTTCTGAAGAAACTGAGTCCATAGGGCCTTGGAGGAGCCAAGCCTTTTGTTCACATAAGTATTTTTGCAATTCCCAATTTATCAGACTTCTCTACATTAAAACTCAGCGGACAGTTTGCCTTTGTTGATGGCATCTTTGAAGGGCAGCTGTGTCTGACCCTGGCAGAAAGCACACCTTCCCGATGAGGAGAAGCCTTCCCAAAGCTCATTGACTCACCCTTCCCCTGGATTTCACTCAGCCTTGGATCAGAGCCACTGTGGATAGATGAGAGCAGGCTTCTCAACCCCGAGGAATGCTAGTGTTTAAAGCTGTATAAATTTTCACTCATCTTTCATCACTGAACACTACCTCTTGCTAAGCTATTAAAGCCATATTCACCGGCCCCAGAGATTTTGTGAGTGATTGATAACAATGAGATGATTGTTAGTTAATTACAGTGAAGAGTATTAGGGAAAGTTACTATACAGTGAATGCACCTGCAGAACAGACTTTTCAGTATAGATCCTTTACATGGCTGGAGCTATATTACTAAGATAGATACACTGTGGGCATAATGACTCTAAGGAATCTCATGGAAGAATTAATTAATAAATGTTGAAGTGGGTTTGATAAAGGAAGTGATCACATGGGTGAGGTATATATCCAAGTGGGTATAAATAACTTAGTACTGACTTTGCTGAAATCCATTTGTCCTCCATCCAACTGCTTTCGAATAATATTCCTTAAGGTAAGCCTTTCAAGATGTACTCTATAATACAGGAATCAGGGAGAAAACAATGTAGAATAAGCTATTTGGGACTGTGAACTTGCAGACTAAAGTGTAGGTAAGAGATTTGGGATAGTAGACTATAAATATTTAGAGCTGTTAGATTTAAAATATTTCCTGATGAAATACCCAAGATTTTGTAATAGAAATGAACGCAATATTTGACCTTAGGGGAGCAGATAATCAACAGTAGATACATATGTGAAAAGTGATAAATAGATGTTCATTTATTTGGCTGTAAAAAACTCCATGTCTGACTTTTACTTAGAATATAATTCTAAATTTAGGGTAAACTGTGACTGTAATTCAAAACCAATTTAATATCTGTCATTTAATGAACACTAGTGCAAGGCTTTTAGCTTTGGAAGAATTCTTTACAGGCATTTCTGTAAGGAAATGCGCACCCAGAACTTGAAGATCTCCAAACAACGCAGTGTTTATCATTAGGAAATATATGATACATTAGATCAGTCTCAACACAGATTAGAGTAAATGTTTGACTACAGAGTGGGAGAGATTTTTGTGACACGAAGCAAACGAATATAATGGATTGCTGATTAACTGGGTTCAATAGAAGTAATCCCAGAATGTCTCTTCATTTACACAGTGTTTCACAATATGCGCATTTAAACGTATTACAAAGAACTGTTTAAACATCCTATTAGATAAAGCGAAAACTGCTGGCAAAACAAAAGAAACTTCAAGTACGCTATTTTATTGCTAAGTGGACTTTCCCTGTCTATGACAGAGCCTGTTGACTCATCTAAAGCAATACCAAAACAAATATTGTTAGCCAGATTTATAGAGGACGTTGGTAAAATTTGAAGGCTACATAAGGCTCATCATTGCTGTAATACGTGCATTTACTATGATAAGTGTAAATACCGAATTGCATCAAGCAGAAATATGGCCAGGCTACAAAAGAATGACTTTTTAAGCTGATGTCTCCCCACTCCCAGATTTAAGAGATAACATTCTGCCTAATATTTTACTTAGCTCACCAGGCATGCCAGTCTGCTGTGTGACTTTTTCTTGTCTTTGGATTAAACGAAAAATGATTGTAATTCTGCTGCTGTCTGTGTCAATGGTGTTGTACAGCGGTAAGTGGCAATGTATTTTTATGATAATTTGACATTTATGCCTAAATAGTATTTTAAGTATGTGCATTTGGAAACAATCCTTTAGAAGCATGCCTTCTGTCCCCTCAGACCTGGTTGCTCAACACCCAAATGCACTTAAATATCTGTCTACGAAGTATTTCTATTTTTCTCAGGACTTGTAGTGAAGCAAGAAACATTTAGTGGGCTTATAAATATAACCTCAAAATTACAACTTCCGCTCTGCTAGCATTCGGTCATTATTTAAGTCCTTTGGATTCCAAAAAACTCAGAAGTTACATATAAAGAGATTCTATTGTCTAAATTCTCCAAACCATTCAGTGCATCCTGAAATATAACTCATGTTCAGCTAAAGCTTCTCCTTCAAATTTTACTATGAATAGGATTTTTTTCTTTATATAACTCTTCAGATTTTGTTGTCATGAGTGAATGAGCTTCCTGGTGCCAGGGAAGGATAAACATTTTGAATTTCTGCAGTCCCTGAACTGTGTAGGAATGTCATTAAGAGTAGCGGGGTGGAGATGAAGAGAAGGATTCTTAGAAGGTCTAACGTAATTTCTCATCGCTCCGTGGGGTTATTTCAAAAGGGGAAAGAAAGCTCAGCATGTTGGCATAGGAAAAACTCTACACTGACCTGCTTCAACTTCACCCGCTCTTCTAAGGGGTTGCGTGCATTAGAAATCAGTAAGGAAACAGGTCTACACAAAACACATGGGCTAAAATACATTGATGAAGATTGAACGAACCTTAAGACTCCTACTATACAAATAGAAATCAACAATATCAGCATTTCCCACTGCAGTGATAGAGAATGTCAAAATACTGACACTGTTTATTCATAAAAAATACGAGAGTATTTGGTCCCCAGATGTAAAGGAGACTGTATATATTGATGATACCTAGTGCACTCAGGCATATCTGCACACTCAGAAATTTTTCTGACATAACATTTGAAACAGATTTCCCCCCAAACTCCAAAAGGCTGTGCCACAGTTTTTAGATTCTTTTCTCCCAGATAAGCACAATCTGAGCACAAAGACTGAAAATGTTACCATTTTCAGATTTTGAGAGGGTTATTGATTTATATTTACGTGGAAGCTATTCTGCTGATCTCTGCTTTGAGACTGAAGCAAGTATCTGTGCGTGAACTAGCATCCGTGTGAGGAGCTGATGTGATTCACCTTGAATAAACCAAATAGGTTGGGTTTGCTGCACCCTGACTTTTCCCAGAACAATCAAGGTTTCTGCTCGCTGAGGATTATAATGACTGTATCCATGCTCTATATTATGACATGTTAATTAGCCACAATCGCCAAAACCAGCTGGAGGCGTACTGATGTTTTACTGATGGGCTTTTTTCAGGTAACGCTTCAGAACAGCCTTGTCAGAGTAGCAACATCACAGACACAGTCCAGAAACATTTTCACGTGTACCTGAATGTTGAAAGAAATTATGTTGATAAGGTATATAACTGGCAAGCCCAAGAGCTGATGTACCATGCAAATCTCCTCCAGAAATGCGCCAAATCTTTTACAAGGTTTTAGAGAAAGGCCCAGATAAGTTGACCTCCTTGGGGTCTTCCAAGGTTTAAAGGATTGATTTTTTTTTAGTGGAATCATTCACTGGTTATACAGAGAACGATGTAGGACCAATAGCCCCAAAAGACACGATAACAAAAGAAGAAAAGAGACTAATTCACCCAGAAAGTATTTTTAACTTGTCCATCGCCCCACAATTTCAATAAAATTAACCAATCTTGTTAGCAAACATTGGTTCATTGATCTCGACTTAATGACAATTAGAAATACCGTTCTTTGTAATGGTAAAGGATTTGGTAAAGGATTAGAAGAGCCAGAGGTTTACCAAGCTGCTGTGGTTGAGATTTTTCTCCAGGGGAGCTTCAAACACTTACACATTAATTGGGTGTGTGAAAATTAAGTTTGCTGAGAATAATTAAGTGTAAGTAAGTGAAAGATGCTGGAGCAATGACAACTTCCAGCAGTTCTGTAATGTGGCTTTACCAATTCCCTCCTTTGTCTCATTTCAACTCAATGGGATTTTAATGTTTTCCAAAGTTTTGCTGAAAGGACTAACTAACTGATCGATGGCTATTCATCACCAGACACCGCGTTTGAGCCATGGTGTTATGCAGCGTGTCAAAACCTGGCTCTAGATGCACTTGATAGAATATGGCTTAGGGGAAGGATGTTTGTCATTGCAGAGGAAATACAGGCTTTAAGCCAGATAATAAGGGGCAGATTTTCTTCAGCATGCATGTGTACAAATACATAGCATTCAATGCTATTTATTTTGCAAGACACGCCATTATTTCACTTGAATCTGAATTCTTCATGGCCAATACGCTTTCAACAGGCTTGTTCTGGTTCTGTGAAGAGGTCAGCCTTTATCAGGAGACCTTTTCTGGTTTGTGGAAAGCAGTTTGCTCCCCTCAGACCTGCTGTGATGAAGGACAATTCTGATATATTGCTGTTCATCTAAAAACTTTTTCTTGTGACCAAGACTTTCAGGCAAAGACTAACATAAGAGGAGGCACCTCCTCCTACCTCCCTCAATCCCATATCCATATTCTGCCACTAAATTTGAGAAATTAATTGCTGGAGGCATATGACTACTACCACAAACATCTTGTTCACTCCACGAAAGTTGTAGACATCCTGAGAAGGCCCTTATACAATCTAAAAAAAACCTCCCTATTTTTTTCCTAATCTTTTGCTAAACGTAGACTTAAGCTTTATATCTAAAAAACCCCACTACTTGGCTTTACCCTCATACACCTATATATATTGCAGGAAAATGCAACAGATTAGTAAGAGAAGTGTCAGCTCTTTCCCAGAAACTTTCATAGAGAAAATGGGGAGTTTTCCTAATGCCAGCTATTCTGAGACATAAGCTATGCCATGAATTTAACATTACTTTTTTTCTTCAGTTTTTAGATCCTTGAGCCAATAAATTCCCTTGACTTATTGTCTCTAAAAAAACAGTCAAATTTAAATAAATCCAAAGTAACACATTCTCCTCTAAAATCACGCAGAAGGTAAGAACAGGTGAAAAAAATGGGAAGCGAGAGAACAAGTATTAGATTTCACCCTAATTCATGGCATGGCAAACAGAAAAAAATAAAAGTGTGGACAACATAAAACAGCATCTTCAAAAGAAGAAAGAGATAATTAACTTAAGAAAGAAATCCTCATAAGAAGAGAGGCAATAAGGTGATAGACAATAAGGACTCAGAAAAACCAAACCTCTCGACTTTAAATAAGTGAAGAGCACAGGATTACAGAGTAGAAACGTTTCATAGAATCATAGAATCATAGAATGGTAGGGGTTGGAAGGGACCTCTAGAGATCATCTAGTCCAACCCCCCTGCTAAAGCAGGTTAGCCTAGAGCAGGTTGCACAGGAATGCATCCAGGCGGGTTTTGAATATCTCCAGAGAAGGAGACTCCACAACCTCTCTGGGCAGCC
>VZSC01001623.1:93806-113616 GCA_013398225.1 Steatornis caripensis | reverse complement strand
CAGGGGAATTCCAGTCAGATATGATTTTTTTTTTTTTTTTTTCAAGAGGCTCCTGCCAACCCTGTGAGGCTCTTGCCAACCTGAATGAAAGGGTGTTACTTGGGGTGATTAGTGACCCACTGAGGTCACTAGCAGGAATGCCAATCTGAAAATATTCCTAGATCAAACTTCCCCTTAAATCACGCAAAAACTAGCTGGAAAGGCAAAACCAGACCCACTCTGCTCTGTTACCCGCTTTCCATCTTGGAAGGAAAACTCCTCTCTAAAGATGAAGGGGATATTTATCTCCATTGTCATGCACTGATCTGTGCTCCGTAGCTGAAATTACAGCCTTGTAAGCCTGAATAGGTGTCCCGTGGGAACAGGGCCGGATTAAAAACTTAATTCATATGGATTGCAATCAGACCATGAGAGGGAGAGGACCTTTGAACTCCCAAGTTGAGACGGATGTGGAAAAGCAATGCTAGCTTTTCTGATCCTTTGTCTCGTATTCACACACCCCAGCGCTAAGGACAGATACACACACCTATATCGTGCTCTGGATGCGTGCATCCCCTCGTGAATAGGTCAAGGGAGAAGAAAACGCCACAGGAAAGTTTGCATCAAAGCCAGAAAATTGTTTCATGCAAGCCAGTAATCCTTCACTGGCATCAGGTCGCCCTCGTATACAGCATGGCCGTTCCAACACGTTACAAATAAAGGGGAAATTGTTAGGTGCTAACAGGAAAATCACGATGGTTTTACCACTGCTGATAAAGATAGATTCAACTCTCGCTCACTGAATACCTTTGCTAATTTTATTAATAATTTCTTAATGGAAAAAAAATGCTTTGAATGAAACATTTTTATCCCGTTTTCACTCATGTTATTACCTTTCTGTGTAGCTGTTCTATCCAGTTTGGGCCTTGGGGGAAAAAAAAAAATCCTATCCAACAAATTTCTAGCAAAAGGATTTCAGTAGATTCTTATTACAGAGAAAAATGGGGATGTATTTGCCTAAACCTTTGCTTTCATAGGAATAAATTCAATGAACTCCTAATCTGTTGTACTCTTCAGATTAAACAGTGACAATCCCCCTTCTCACACTTCAGCCTATGAGAGAGTTTTCTCCTTTTCAGAAACAACCCCTAAGAGAGAGACGACAACACTTCACATGGAGGGTATGTCCACATCTCTGTAATTCTTTGACTGGCATATAATAAATCAAGGTAAATTTATAATCAGAGAAGCAAAGGCAAGTTTTAGCAAGATGTCAAAATATGAGAGGAAGAAAAAAAAGCCTAATAAACTAAAGCACCGTTTCTGTGACAAGCTTTTACACAGGTGCACAGGAAAATTTCAGCCATATGACTCCTTTTTCTGAGAAGGAATTCAGAAGAGAACCCTGGATCCAGTTAGAAGTAATATAAGAAGAAACACACTAAAAACAAATTAAAAATATTTTCAGATGGATTCTTTTCTATTTGCGCGCACATTTAAGACCGTGCTTCAACAAGCTTCCTAGCCAAGTGTTTGGATTGAAACATTTAAGTTTTCTGTTTAAACGTCTAATCCTTATCTTCATACCTAGACTCTAGGCCATGTATTTAAGTATCTGCTAAAATGGGAAATTAAAGAATGATGATTGCTAGCCAATTTCTCTTGTTTAGGTTGAAACTCTTTATGGCAGAGACTGATGGATTTTTTTTATTATCATACTGTATGTTGCTGAGTAGAATTTAGTGTCAGCAGTGAATAAATATTAAGGCTTAAGTGAATAAATATTAAGGATTTTAATACTGTTACCGCAATTATCAATAATAAGGTTTGCATTTGCTATATCATGTAATAACTGTACAAAACAACCCAGTAGCAATATTCAGAAATAAGTTCCGTTCTGATGACTCTGATCCTCTTATGCCAAGACCTTGCCTAACAACCGTCCTAGGGCATGACTCTCCAAAGTAAGAAAGCTTTTATTTTTGCAGAGCTCCTTCACCATGGGACTGACAAAACACAGGCTGCAACTGCATCCATGGAAGAAGGTTTGCAACTTACAGTGCAAGAAGCACTGTTTTCAGCTTCCAAAATCTGAAAGAATAATACATGAGAATAAGCTGTTTGCTTTCTTTCTGCCTTTCTAAAAAGACAGAAGTAGTTTGGTGATGAAATTCAGGACTGAACGAGAAGGTGCAATTCTTCAATTTGTGCATGCAATGTGCTTACCCAGTGTTTACAGTACATTTCCCAAGGGCTGAGAATGAGCACTCTACAACAAAGCCTGTTTTCAACAAAATAGACCTTTTTTTTTTTTCCCCCTGGGAACACAGGTTGCAGCAGGTGAGTCGTTCGGCAGAGACGTGCTGCGTGGGTGCCAACCACTGGACCCACAGCCAATTGCATGTTTGTTGTCTTTAAAGAGACGTTTAATTGTACAAGTTGAAGCAGCAGCATGAGGAAAGACTGAGCGTAGCTTGTGGCAAATGAGCCAGCAGTTTGATGGTTTATCTACTTGCAACGTAGAGATCCAGGTTGAAGTCCCTCTGACTCTGGTGCCTCCTGGGTGAGTTCCTAAACCACGAAACCAAGTAGTTCTGATCATCTTTGGGTTTTTTTCTGCCACAATCACTGGCTATTTTATTCAGGAATGGATGCTTGCAAAATCTCATTGCTGTGGTATGAGAAAACTATTCTTTTAGTGCATCATGTGCACTACAACACAAGAGGCTGCGGACAGGAATCATCCAAAGCCCTGGGTGGCTCTGAGAGGGCACACCTAGTACAGGAGGGCCAAGTCACACAGTAGTGAAACAGAGAAGGAGACCAGCCTTGGACCATCCACTGTCCGGTTCAGCTGATGCACTCTAGTAACGTGGCCCCATCACAAGCAAAGCCATACTGCCGTTTACAGAGACCCCGTATCAGCCAAGCACACAAGCTACGCGCACCGGATGCATGCGAGCAAGCCACTGCACAGCTCAGAGAAACTCGGGAGGTACTTTGTGGGAGTGGGGAGAGATGGAAAGTTGCACTTTTTGAGAACTTAAGAGTCTGGTTTCAAGCTGTAGTGTGCTCCTCTGTGTTTCTCAAAGTGAGCCATTGCCCTAGGTGTGAATCTGGATTAATGAAAACCCATATAGAATACTTTTTTTCCTCTTTTTTCCCCCTTCTTTTTATATGTTTTTTTTTTTTTTAAGAAACAATGTTTCAGACTTTAACAGAAGGGGGGGGGGGGTTGATTTTTAAAAAAGCACCGCATGCAAAGGGTCACCTCTCCAAAAAGACTTTATGCCAAGTGTAAGTGCTGGCTGTTCTCTCACATCTCTCCTGTACTGTCGAGCTGGGTTTTTTATCATATATTTCTTGCTCTCACCTAACAACAGCTCCAGTCTTGGTTCTTGTTTTTCTAACTGCTTCTGGAAGGCTCGGTAATAGAAAACTGAGAACTCCTGAAGGAGTAAGCGCACCTGTATTTGCACATCCGTAGCAATCTTTCACTTCCTGAAAAAGTGATTACTCGTGCTCTCTAAAGAGGCATAGCTCATCATAAGGCTCAAAATATTGCCAAGCGATGAAGACCTGTATTAGGAATTTTAGAAAGCTGAAAATGAATCACAGATGGCATATCTAGTCAGACTTTGAAGGAAAAATTTGGAGAGCCATTTACCATTTAACTTGCTGAACTAAAGCCCAGAGGAGCTTCACCATTGACAACTGTGGGAACTGTATTAAGTCAAAGCTAAGTGCTGCTCAGAAACTTGTTCAAAGGCAAAGACATTCTTCCTCACATCACAACATCCTAACGACAGACAAAAAGATGCAGAGACTATTTTTTAAATAATGTATGTTTATAATTTATCAAAATGTAGCTGATGATACATGAAATTAAGTTTTTGAGATAAAGAAATAGATTAGAGGTTAGGGAAGTACTTGGGCTTGTAGCTGCCCATCCGCACTTGACTTTCAGTGCAGGCAAACACGAGGTGTTCACAAGAACAGTGACGTGCTTCCACACACAACAGTGAGATTCCAGACCTCATTCTCTTTAGTGCATTCATCTGCCACATGGTTTTATTATTACATTTGCTGCTTAAGTTACACTTATGCTGCCTCTTTGTTACTGTAAAGCACCTTATTTGCATGCAGCAATGAGATTGTTTCATCAGTATCACTTTTTGTCTACATCAATGCACCGCTGAGAAGAACAGGCAAATCTCTATACATGAAATGCATGGGTCTTCCTGCTTTGCCAAAAAAACTCTTCTCAGGAGCTTGACTTTTCACAAGAGTCTGTGCTGGTAACTTGTTCTCTGAGTTTACATTTTCTGTCTTTAACAGTGATTTTTTTTGAGCCCAGTGAGATGGTCCTGGGGACTTCCAAAGTTAGAGGTAAGAGTCTGATTAAACTTTTGTTGATGAATCAGGCACGCCTGACTCCAGGTAAAAATGGATTTTCTGCTCAACGAAACTCTGAGGCGACACAGGCAAAAATCTGCAGCTCAGAATTTCTGGATACCTCTAGTTCTTCTGCTGACCTGCACACCCTTCAGCAAACCACTTTGTTTCTTCTCATTACCCTCTTTATAAAACAAGGCTAACAGTGATGTTTGGTTAAGTTTTATGATGTTTTCAGTAAAAGTCGCTCCAGAAATGCACTGCAGAAATACAGCAGGTAGGTCACTACCAGGATGCCTCTGCTTTTTGTACAGTTACCACAAGGGACCACAGAGGGACAACTCGCGCTCCCCCCGGCCTCTCGATAAAAGGTCAGTGACTCTCAGCTTTCCTTTTCCTTTGACTGACACAGCAACGCTTCATCTAAAAGCATCACAGTTAAAAATCCATGCATGGTGACCACAGGGCTGACAGAGAATCAAATTTAGATGAGGCTCAGATAGCAGATACACAAACAATAAAACCAGACTGAGAAGTGCTAGCTGTTGCTTGCCTCCAGCCACGCATTTGCAGTCCCCGTGCAACGATTTGTGAAAACCTCTTCACATAAGGTTTTCCAATATAATGGTTGGTCCTTTAAATTACGTTCATAGCATCTGCTGCCAGAAGGGTTCATTTTGGTTTTGTCTTCTCCTTTATTATATAGAATTTCATGGATCTCTTTCTCAGTATGGAACAGACTTCAGCTGTTGCAGTTGATACTGCTTGCAGCACAGCCACACCAGTAGGTACAGCTAGAACCGGAGCGCCTTGGTAGACTTGGAAGTTTTCAGTGACCCCTTTTTTGTAGAAAGGATCAATGAAGCAGACTGAAATGCACCAGAAAAATGTCAAGAAACACTGAATACGGAGAGTAAAAAGTAGTCATTTTCTAACTGTGATTACACTGTCTGGACAGTAGCCATGTTTCCCATCCTAACACAGCAATATGGCATTGCTGTACCAAACACCGGTCAAACGCTCTCCTCCGTTAACTTCAATATATCAGAAAATCTATGTGTTGTGTTGCAGGTCTGTATGGCTCCCGGAAGATTATTTGCAATATCTATTCTTAGCTAAGTGCAGAATTTCCCAAACTTCAGTTTTATTTTCTACATCTAGCAGAAATCACTTTCATTTCAACACATCGTCGTCACACAAAGTGGCACGAAGTGTGCACCTTGCTAGGCTATTAAAACTAGCATATTGCTATTGATCCCTCTCTGCAACCTTTCAGGGACTTCCTTGCGTTCTTAGCCGTACTTTCATTTTTTTAATGTATTCTCTCATCCTATGACAGGTTATTTTCAATACATACTAAAAACAGAACCTCAGAGGAACAAATTTAATGAATTTGAGTTTAATCCAACTAACAAGTTCAGCCAAGGAATTTAAAGGGAAAGGCTTTAAAACTGTGGAAACACACGTTCACCAGTATTTTCAAAGTATTTTGTTTGTGAAATGCCACATTCTTCATATTGACATTTAGAAAAAATGAAAACATTTGATTTCCATTTGAAAACAGTGTTTTCATTTACAAGTTAGCTTACATAAAAAGGTTAACGAAAGAAAAAGTTAAAGTAATCCTCAAATTAAACAAAACTTTCCTGCTCAACAGTAACGCTTCAGATAGTCTAAAATTTATTATTTTTAGGATAAATAATCTCCTTAAAATTATATTTCTATTCACCCTCCACTTATTTCCCCCTTCATAATTGCTTGTGGTTACAATGAATAAATCCTTCAGTTGCCCAGCGCTGCATCAGTCAAATCATTTTCTACCTTCCCTAATGTTGCTATCAGTTTTGGTACGCTCATTTGAATGATTTGAATGGATTCTTTTTTTTTTTAATTTACTCAGAAAATTATATCATCTCACCTGTACTTTCTCTCTCAATATGGCTGACCAATCGGTAACCCATAAGATTTTCAGAAACTGGAACAGCTCTTCACCTCAGTATGCAATGTATAAAATTTAAAAAAATATTTCAGTAGTTATACTGGTCCTATTTAACCAGCGTCTTGTTTTCTGAAAGGTAAGAAATGTGAAGAAATGACCAGTGTGGGTAATCTTTGCTTTTCCAATCTTCATTTTGAATTTCTTTTTCTCTATGACCATCAGTGCACATGAGTTCTGCCTGAGGATATTACTCTGACCCACTATCTAAAATGAAAATCTTGCTGTTTATTGCTCCATGTCTTCTTCCACTTTCTTCTTTCTGCTTATTCAGAAGAGGATGAATTTATGGAAGCTGTGGTCCCAGTGGAAGAGACAACCACCTCCCCAGCCCCCCTCCCGGCAGATATCAACTCAGCGCAAGTCAAGATTGTCCCCACTGAGAAGAGTCCCACAGGCATATCTGCAAGGACAAAGGAAAAAGGCAAGTAAAAACTGAATTATGCCTATTCTAACTTACAGCACTCCCCTATTCCTGTCCACACAGCATAACACCATTTTTTCCCTAAATCTGGATAGATTACACAGAATACAGGGTGCACAACACCGACTGCACTGGAAAGGGCAGTTCACTATTAAACACTGACCAGGAAAGGTTAACTAACCATTCATGAACAGTCTTCCAACTATGAGTTAAACAAATGTTAGAAGACTGCCAATTGATTGTGGTTCAGAATATGCACCTTTGGATACATTACTGAAAGAAGAGTTTATTCTACCTTTGCAAGCCTAATCTACGCATATGTCGTCTCCAGAGTCAAGCCCTGCAAGGGGTGGCCAGAGCACAGCTTCCTCTGGAATAGCTCTGGAACTAGTACCGTCTGCCCGCGCACCCGATGAGCCTGCAGAAAAAGGTAAATGAAGGGGTTTTTTTCCAGTTATATTTAATGAAATATTCAGTTACCTCTAAATATAGAGAGGTGGGTCTATATTATAAATAAAGACTATTGTTATTCTAAACCAGTTAGACAGGCACCTATGTACTGGTATGTGTAAGAACAACAGGACATGCAGTCATCTGCAAAAGCTTCCAACAGCTGAACCTCTTCCACCAATGTGCTATCATTAACACTTATGAAAACTATTTATGATCAGGTTATAAGTACATTTTTCATACATTACAAGATCTAAAATGAGCTCAGTGAATGTTTCCCCTTGTTTTTGTTTTTAGGCAGTAATTTAATCCCATCTTTGAATTACTCTATTTTATAAGCAGCAGACACAACAAAAGGAACTTTCCCTGCTCCTCACTCTGACCTCTTGCTGAAGACTTACCAGAGTCAGTCTTTTTCTCACCGTTTCTGATTCTGTTCCAACTCCTGCTCAGAGTTCACAGAGATTTCAGACCTGTCACTGCTGCAAACCCACACTCACAGGCTGTCCCATTCATCTACTCAGGCTTCCCAAGGAGAAGTTGTCCCAGAACTGGAACAGAGCAGATAAGAAGCATCAACCCAGCCTTCCATGAAAACGGAAAATTTGATGTGATGTATGAGCTTTTAGAGCGTGCATGTCAGTGCATGAACCTGGGGTTCATTCTTGGTGAATGAACGTGAGTGAGCAAAGACCTGAGCAGGCACATGGGTAGAACTTCCTGCCTGGGGAAGTAATCCAGGTCTGCCCCTCAAAGAAGCAGGGAGAGTCAGTCTAGAGCCACAGAAGGGAAGACGGGATTACTCATAGGAGCAAGAAGGATGCACAGGGAAGAACAGCCCACCCTCTCTCTCCCTCAGTCCAGCCACCAGCCCCTTCCAGTCAAAGGATATGAAGGCAAAGGACCTGGCAAAGTCTCAAAAGAAGCCCCTTTGACATTGTTTTTCCTGACATGGAACACTTTGCTCAAACTTTAGGGATAATTCCCACCATATCAGTTCTTTCTGAGTGGGTGAAGCCACAGAGGCATTTGAGCTGGGACACAAAGATGCCAAGACCTCGGCAGCACAGGAGCCATTACGGCAGATCGCTTCTGCATTTGGGATAGAGGTGTCATAGCTCTAATTGAATTGCATTTAAAAAGTGTGAATGGGATAATCCAAGGTGGTCTTCCTTGGTTTGTAAGATCAGCAAACAATTCTCTTGTGGCCCAGCAAGCCAACAGCATCCTGGCTTGTATTAGAAACAGTGTGGCCAGCAGCACTAGGGCAGTGATCATCCCCCTGTATTGGCACTGGTGAGGCCGCACCTCGAATACTATGTTCAGTTTGGGGCCCCTCACTACAAGAGAGGCATTGAGGTGCTGGAGCGTGTCCAAAGAAGGGCAATGAAACCGGTGAAGGGTCTGGAGCACAACGCCTGTGAGGAGCGGCTGAGGGAACTGGGGTTGTTTAGCCTGGAGAAAAGGAGGCTGAGGGGAGACCTTATCGCTCTCCACAGCCACCTGAAAGGAGGCTGTAGCTCGTGGGGGGCTGTTCTCTTCTCCCAAGTAAGAAGTGATAGAACGAGAGGAAATGGCCTCAAGTGCCAGGGGAGGTTTAGATTGGATGTTAGGAAAATTTTCTTCATGGAAGGGGTTGTCAAGCACTGGAACAGGCTGCAGTGGTTAAGTCACCATCCCTGGAGGTATTTAAAAGACGTGTAGATGTGGTGCTCAGGGACAGGGTTTAGTGGCGGACTTGGCAGCTGCTAGGTTAATGGTTGGACTCAATGATCTTAAAGGTCTTTTCCAAACAAAACGATTCTATGATTCTTTGAAAGGAAAATCTAGAATCTTTCCTTTGGGGAAGCAACACTATAACTGATCGCTCTGTGATGGTAGCCAAGCTTTATTGGGACAATTTTTGTAAGCATATTGTGAAGGAATCATGCACATCTTAGTCCTAGCACACCTTTAATGTTAGATGGAAGGTATTTCAAATGAAAAAAAAGTTATTGTTTCCTCCAGCACAACATAGTCATTGCCCAGGTACCACTGTGCAAGCACAGGACTCTGTTTTCTGAATTAGCCAAGAGAGAAGCTACTAATCCTCAACTAAGTTCAAATATTCTAGAAGAAAAATTCAACTGTGATGGCTTACAAAGGATTGCAAAGTACTCTCATTGCAGTATTTTCCCCCCACTTCTGCTGTCTTGCTCAGGAGTGTTCTAAGAGCCATAGTTCATGGACTGGACCAATAATTTAGGAGTAGTAATATGCTGCCTTTAAAAGTTTCTTATAGCTCTGAAAATACTTTTATCATCACAAGAGAGGCCCCAACCAGTGAATACTTGATGTGCCAAATAACGTTTTTGCTTTCTAGTATGTGAGCGATTAACCTTTCTGCAAGAGAGGGGAAATGGAAGAATGAAGATGGAGCTGCCCCAGCTAGGAGAAATGCTGTTCTGTTTAACTGAGCGATGCCCAGAGGAATTTGAGTCTTACGGTTGCTACTGTGGCCAAGAAGGAAGAGGTTATCCTACTGATGCATTGGACAGGTGTGGGCTCTTCTATAATCTGCCATTAACTAAGGGTTTTATTGGAGTGCCTATAGACCAACAGTGATCAGCATAACTTTTGTTGAGCCTTGTATAGCTATGTATCAGTAGTCAGGCCAGAATTAAAAAAAAAAAAAAATCCACTTAAATACATAAAACATGAAAAATTAATGTCACTAAGACACATTCTATTATTGCATCAATGTTTTGGAGAGGACTTACTAACTCAATTAAAATAAGAAGGAAGAATGATGGGAGGTAAGTAGAGCAGCAAGAAGAGTATCCTCAAAAGAGATGAGGACAAGGGTTACCTTGAAACTTGCCTAAGAGATGGTTTGGAAAGTGATTTATGAACAGAAGGGTTAACATACATCTGTGCTGCACTGTCCTTCAGAAGAAAGACAGCTCGAGAGAGACTTGTTGCGGCCAACTGTGTGCTGTCATGGCAGAACTGAAAAAGAGGAGTAAT
Organism: Steatornis caripensis; assembly: GCA_013398225.1. Taxonomy (NCBI): domain Eukaryota; kingdom Metazoa; phylum Chordata; class Aves; order Caprimulgiformes; family Steatornithidae; genus Steatornis; species Steatornis caripensis. Next base: position 103,366 of record VZSC01001623.1, on the reverse strand, counting down.
TTTAAAGTAACGCAGAAAATTCAAGCAAAGCAAAGCAATCTCATTTAAGACTGCTGCATTTACAACTAAAAAATCTCTCCTTGTGGAGAAGTTTGTAATAGTTGGGGCCACATCGTGTCCACATATAGCACTTAGTATACAGCACACACAATTTTCCTACGCTCGCACACAGAGACGACTGCTTACGGATGATCAAGTAAACTACACGAAGGCTAGTCAAGGCTCTGGCTAGCATGATGTACTTTTCAGATTTTCAGCCAAGAATATTCGAACACTTGAAGACACTTCTCACAGAGGATTAGATCATAGTTATGATCACCATTATATGTCTTAAAATTAAAACAAAACCCATCAAAAAACTACAGCAATGTTAAGTAAATGATACCAAAGGAATTAGGAAGTTGTGAAAGGAACAGGTATAAGAGGAGAGCGGGAACAAGTCGAGTCTTTTTCTTCTTTTTCTTCCTTATGGAAAAGAATTTCCCATGATATGAAAAACAGATTTCTCAGTTTTAATGGGCATTGAAAATAAATAAATAAATAAATCGTGAGTGCTCTGTGATGCGGGAAGAGTACTCTTCTGTTACACCTACTGTTTATTTTAGGTGCTGCTTCTCTCATCACTGTTGTATGGAACAAGTTAAGAAATTTGGATGTCATGCAGAAAGAAGTTCAGGATCTGAAGTTGTATGTTTTGACCATGAGCCAAAATGTAAGTTTCAGTTAGAGGAAATTTCTTGTCCTGATGACAGTGTATCAAAGCATTACAGATGGAATGCCACCATGCCTGTGAGCTGCTAGAGCTCAGTATGGAGACAGAAAAATTCAGCTTACAAAATGTTAGCAGTACTTAACTATAAAACCGAGCTTTTTTCCCAGTTGAGACAGAGATTATTACACCATGGTGTATGATGTGACTGGTCAGGCTGAGAAAATTATGTTCCAACATTTTACGATTGGAGACAGAAGTCAATCGGTGGTGTCTTCAAACGCACAAATTCAACTAAAGCCAGTGAGACCTTCAGATGCCCAGCAACTTGGTGTCAGTCTTCCATTTAGATGATCAATGGTGAATTTGGAGACTAAAATTCAAGGCAGATTTGAAAATTTTATATTCAAAAGCTCACCTATCCATGGCAAGTTACACATTGACTAATTGTAACTGCTTTTAAACATTAATTCTGAAACTTTTTTTAAGGTATTGGTTGGAGCTTGTGCGAGAAACTACTATGTGCTTGCGATAAGACAGCAGCCGAGTGCATGGCCTCTGCCTTCTTCAATGAAAGCCTTAAGTTTCCACACAGGCAAGAGTGCCAAGAGGAGAAAGCCTTATGTCAAAGAGACCCTTATGAAAGGCCTTCAGCTGGCACAGAAACAGGCACCGGGGTTTCCAGCTCTGAGGAGAGTAGTGAGGAGCAACGTCCACTGTGGACCGTATTAAGAAGAGCAAAGAGAGAGATGCACCGTCCCGTTGGAAACTCCAGAACTGTGCAACCCGAAGGCAGATAGCCAACCACCACCATGCGCTTGAGAAACGGCACGGAGACTTTCAGTCAGCTATTGCGTACCTTACTCTTCTGTATCACTCTACACGCTGCCTTATGCTTTCTGGCACACAAATGATGTAATCATAGACTAGATATGAAATGCTACGCTGTATAACTCCTTACCATAGTGAAGTTGGCACTATGGACCACCTATTTAGGTCTGATATTACCTTAAATAATTATTTGACAGTATTCTGTATAATTCAATTTGATTTCTATGTAAAAACTGTTCTGATCAAAGACTGATTTTTGCTAACTGTGTAGTTGGTTCAGACTGGATCTTGCTGATGGTGGCTAAGCATTTCATGTTTTTAATTAAACCAATCTGCAACTACTCCAACTCCTTTTGCAGACATTCTTCCTTTACTGATCTTAGCATGACACATCCAAAAGAAAAGCTAAGGTAATTAGATGAAAATGAGTTCCTTCTTCCTTTCCTATCTATCTAATTGCAATTTTCAACCCGCAGAGTTTCTGCTGGTCAATCAGATCATGACAGTAAAAGGTTTGTTTGTGTGATCCTGAACACCCAGAAGAAGCTGGACATGAGCTGCCAATGTGTGCTCGCAGCCCAGAAGGCCAACTGTATCCTGGGCTGCATCGAAAGAAGCGTGGCCAGCAGATCGAGGGAGGTGATCCTGCCCCTCTGCTCCACTCTCATGAGACTCCCCCTGCACTACTGCATACAGCTCTGGGGCCCCCAGCATAAGAATGACATGGACCTGTTGGAGTGAGACCAGAGGAGGGCCACGAAGATGACCAGGGGACTGGAGCAGCTCTCCTGTGAAGACAGGCTGAGACAGTTGGGGCTGTTCAGCCTGGAGAAGAGAAGGCTCCGGGGAGACCTTCAGCAGCCCTCCAGTACCTGAGGGGGGCTTACACAAAAGATGTGTATATGTTTTTTAATAAAGTCTGTTGCGACAGGACAAGGGGTAATGGTTTTAAACTAAAAGAGGGTAGATTTAGACTAAACAGAAGGAAGAAATTTTTTACTATGAGGGTGGTGAGACACTGGAACATGTTGCCCAGAGATGTGGTAGATGTCCCATCCCTGGAAACGTTCAGGGTCAGGCTGGACAGGGCTTTGAGAAACCTGATCCAGCTGCAGATGTCCCTGCTCACTGCGGGGAGGGGCAGGGTGTGGACATTAACTAGACGACCTTGAAAGGCCCCTTCCAATCCAAACTATTCTATGATTCACAAACATGCATTAGAACAAAAAGCGTTGCTACAAACTTCCTAGATATTCAGCTGCTCTGAAAGGTCTGGGTTTCTTCTCTATAATTTTGTTCTACAGGATTGAACTCTGTCACAAAAGTATTCCTTACAGATCAATGACGGCATCCTAATGCTGGATACAGAAGCACTACACGTGTTCTTCCAGCTCATGAAGATGTTAACTAAGCCATTTGATATACTTGTGCAAACTGAACATTGTGAGAACAGCAAGTGAAAATGTCAGTGAGTGTTCCTGGATGAGCAGTTAATATTCTATAAACCTCTGGCTGGTGGTATTCCCCCTTCAGTATTTTTCCTAAATTAAAACTGCAAAGGATTAGAGCAGTGATCACAAAAAAAAACCCCAAATCAAAGACAAACCCTGAAGCTATTTAGCCACATGAATCCCACTGCCTACAGTGGCTACACCATTAGCACTAGTGAAAAAAACAGGAGAACTTTTTCTTTAAGAGAAGGCACAGAGGATAGCTAAGTGATGAGAGAAATTCTCTCTGCAGATAAGATTTTAATTAACTTTTACTTCCTGCCACCCCCCACACACACATTATGCTGTGTAGAAAAAGGGCATTTTAGTACCGAAGCAAAATGCTACAAAATCTGCAAAATGCCCATTTTTCTCCAGCGCCAAGGATGAGATCTGCATTACGCTGATACGTTTATGTGTCCCAGAACTGGAACTTTTATCAGCCTTTTACATTAGTGATGAAAAACTATTTCATATTTCACAGCATTTATAATTAAAAATGATAATGAAAAGGTCAGATAGCTAATTAGCTGAAATGGGAAAAATTGGCCTTGAAAGAAGTGAATTAAGTGCATTGCTGCTCACCAGTAACACCACCTCATTTCTCTGATTGATGATAGCAGTGCTGCTGCTCTGAAGCCTGCATTTAAAATACATGCTTAAGATAAAACCCCAACCCTTCCTGCTAATTATTAGAAACTAGTATTACATTCATAGTTATGCAAATAAAACATGCATAAATTCACTCAGAGATACGCTGAATTTTCTGATTGCAGAGATAGAGATGGATCATTTCAATCGATCAAGTACCAGATAAATTACAATATAAACAACCTGCTATTCAGGCAACGTTGTCATTACTTCCTTCAGGGTTTTTTCCCCGTATATCTTACTTCAGGAAGATTTTAACACTAAAGTTGTGCTGTAGAGTAATTACTACAATATGAATTGTGTTGACAAAGAGAAATCTTAAACAATCTAGCAATGATTAGCTATATTTATTCATTCTCAGAGATCAGTGCTAAAATAATAAAAAAATGATAAGCAGATCAAGATGAGACGTTTAGCGCAGCTTTTTTCTCTCTTCTCTCATTCTCAGAGTAGGTTTACATCAGATTTTTCAAAGATTTGGGGCATAGCTGGCCAAAACCTAGCTGTTCCCGCAAAGCGAACAACTAACCTATTCGTTTTGAACCTAAAAAGATTTCCTACTTCATTAGATGCTAATTTTATTTATTTTAACTTTTTAAGCAGTTATTCTTTGCCTGTAAGCTCCTAAAGTGTTGAAGATTTGGGGACATGATTTCATAAACAACACAATTTAGGAAGACATCAACTCTGAAAACCAGCACTATTCAGGTGTACCGGTCATCTTGATCACAGCACTGTTAAAACTAGAAGCAAGGAATGAGTTAAGGCTTTCAAATAAAGGCAACACCTCGGAGAAGCAAAAAGTTCCAGACAGAATTTCCCCAGGAACCAGCTCTTAACAGGTCACCTTTGCTGTGTCTTACAGCTGCAGCAGCTGTCACTGTTGTCCCTCCTTGTCTGGTCTCATGTGGTAGGGTGACAGAACCTCTTGCTCACCTCTGTACAGTCTCTTTAGATTTGATTTAAAATAATCCCTCCAGTCTCGCTACTGAGAGAAGGANCGACGACCACCACAAGGAGGCACTGCGCAAGCGCAGTCGGGAGGAGCCTAATTTTAATACGAAGCGGGGATAGGTTATGCATATATACAGGCGTATTGGGAAATCTTATGAATAGGTATACACAACGTGTATAAACTGAAGCCAAGCCACCACCCTGGGCATGCACAACTTTGGTGGGACTACCCCCCCGTGCTGCCCGGCGCTGAATAAACATACCTACTTTACAATCTTACAGATTATGGAGTGTGTTTTCCGCACGTCACTGCTATTTTCTCCTCAGATTGTTTTGAGGTACCCATCCTCAAAATCCTTCTCAGACCACCCTGAGTAATAAAACAGGTCAATGTCTACAAATGTTTATAGCAGGTTCTGAGTCACATGCTGTCATAGATTATAGAAAGGAGACGTGTGCCCTCTAAAATTTCCTAAATACACACAGAGTTTTAACGCCCAGAAAAATGAGGAACAGAGAAGCAAATGAAAAGAAAGACGACAATATAATCCTCTCTATATTAGGATTTATCTCATGTGAGCTAGAGAAGGTCCCAGCTTCATTGAAATAGAAAAAAATAATGGTTCTTCCCGCTTGTCTGAGGGTGTACTATTAAAACGATTTAAAAAATGAAAGCTACCAAAAAAAAGTAACAAACAACAGTGTAACCATTAGATGGCATCACTGTTTGACAAACGCTACCTGTGGGTGATCTGCATGCAGATCTTTACACACGCTGACAACTTTACTCCTTGAAATTGGTGCTACAAAACCCAGTACGCTCCTTAACCAGGGAGGCAGGCCTGAAAAGCTTAGCTTATTGAAGCTAGTTAGCTATTAGGCTAGCTTCCTGAAGCTTGTTAGCTATCAGGAAATTACTTTTGTACTGTTGCATTCTCAATTTTTGGTGGTCTTGGTTAATAGTAGCGACTTAATCGTAAGTAAAAGTAGTAGTTTAATAATGCTGCAATGCTATAACATTTGCAAAAAAAAAGCCATGTAAAATGAGGTCTATTGTAAATGCCAACAAATTACGTCATTGACATTTGAATTGTGAACTATAAACTGACACCTCATAAAAGATTAATTTTCAATTTTGGTTTATTTTATTGCTTAAATATAGATTGCACAGTGTGTTCTTACATTTATTGAAACTGGTTCATCACGTACAGTACAGAATATATGACCATCAGAACAAGGGACAAATCAGCCCTACTCTGATTTTGGACAACAGGCTATTTCTATCTTTTGAAATTAACAAGGATTTAATTTACTTTGAAGTGACCCGCTACCAAGAGCTGTAATTTTTCAAAATTACACAATGGGAAAGAGAACCCAAAGCAAAAGCTGGAATACATTTAAACAGCTGGATGCCAATTTAGAAACATGTGACAGTACTCAATGTGTTGCAGGTAACACAGGGCCAGGATGCATACGGAGCTTTTAAGTTCTGCAACTTGCTCAAGAACATAAAGAGATAAGTGGAACAAAGCAGCTTTATACCTTACAACAGCATTCTTAATTCATTTGGTTTCATTCATTAGCTACATATAACAATAGCTACCAAAACAACACACTTCACAGTCACTCCCATCTCCCAGAAAGGCCAGAGTGAACCAATTATCAACTTGCAGACTCCCTGAATTTCCAGAAAGGAAGAAATTAAACACCATGTGAACACAAAGTGTTACAATCTCTTCATTCCCTGCACAATACCTGCACAACACCTGCATTTCCCAAACAAAGCTCATTTGAACATTGAAACCATGGAAACCTGCCATTAGCATAACCTAAAAATACTTCATAAACAGAACAGAAAATGAAATGCTGAATCTAGTTGTTTTCACATGCAGCATTCATGCAACAGAATTTGATTACAGAAACAATCCTGTATTTACAGCACAGTCTCCACACCGCAAGAGTGCAAACAGAAGTACATTCTTTATTTCTTAGACTCCTCATTTCTTTTTTGTACAAAAGTGCACAGTGTTATTCTTTAAAAACGACAGAGTGGTTGTTTCACATTGTATCCCTAGGTTAGATTTACTGTTTAAAAAATTACAGTCTTTATATAGGCCAAAACACTGTTATGTCTTACCTTACCAAAAAAAAAGTGAAAACTAAAAGCTAGAGTCCTGTGTATGTGTAGGGGGTGGTCTGATCAGGCTGATAACGCTGCAGCAGTAAAAGTCACAACGGAATGCTGTATGTAAAGGGCTGTTTCGTGATCCACTAACAGCTGTGATTGCACTGTTAAACTGAAAAGGTGGTCTCCATTACCTTTTGAGTTTCGTGAATGCTTTCTGAAAGTCTCAGCATGTTGTCTCATAGGTTTAAGTAGCTGGTATTTCTCTGATGTTACCTCACATCAGGCTTTTAAAGTAGTCCAGTGGAAGACTGGTCTACAGTTCAAAAAACTTAAAATCCATTTTACAGTGGGTTTGCAAATGCTCAAAACAGTCAGCAAATTAGCTGGCCTGATAACCACCTAGATCTTACAATTATGCAATCACAGATTAGTTTAGGTTGGCACTTCTGAAGGTCATCTAAACCAAGCTCCTGCTCAAAGCAGAGCTAACTGAAGTCAGATCACTTTGTTCATGGCCTGAACACTGTTTATCTAAACTGCTGGCTAACTTAATGTCTTACATTTATTAGAGATATTTGAGAACATTTATTTTTGCTGCCTCAGATTCAGATAGATTAAGGGACTTCAAATTTACTATTTGTGGCATCAACGGAAGCTGCTTTCTCTTTTTGCCTAGAGAATTCAGTGACTCATAAAGACAGCACTGACAATTATCATCAAAAGCTCAGTGATTTACTGTATCAGTTTTACCTTATGTTCAATAGTATACTCAGATACATAAACCTATGAAAGTTACTACATTTTCTTTATTTCTAGAAAGTTTTGTGAAATGAAACAAAAATGAACACAGAGATGCATCTCAAAATGCTTTTGCTTGAAAATATACGTAATAAATTCTTGGTCTTTAAATGGTTTCACCTAGTTTTCTTTCAATTTCCAAAATATCATTAAAAAGCTGTAATAAACTACAGAGAAAAATGTCATAGAATATATTTGTAATTTCTGTATTTATGATTTAAAATGTCCTCAATTATTTTCTGCTATACTAAATATATCTCTCATGTATTTATACTAAAGCAGACAGTAAAATACTACTGCATTTTCAAAAGTACAGGCTGTAAACCATACACCTCAAGACATGAAAAATATTGCACAGTTCAGTGCTTCAAGGGGAGATTTCTCCTCTCTTATGCAAAGCAGTTAACTTCTAGCAAGAAACACAGGACTAACTGGGCGTATATATCTAAAAAGCATGTTATGTGACGCATGAAAAAAATACTTCGCAAGTGTCTAGTAATTCATTTACTGTACTTGAACACATGGGGTATTGTTTTTCCCAGATATTGCAAAATAAACACGTTGGCTAGCTATGACAGCATGAACAAAAGAGAGCTAACGTAGAGCTCCACTGGCTATATTTATTAAGATGAAGCAAGCCAAAAGCATATATGCTATGCAGTTATATAATTGGAGAGGAGAACAAAAAAAAAACCAAACAAAAAAGAGAAAAAGCTTCAACAGGTTCTTCAGTTACAACGCTTCAAATGAAAGGAATTTTCAGAAATACAAATTCCTAGTGCAACTGAAATAGTCATCGATACGGCAAGACAAGTTTTAAATCTGACTTTTACATGTGCTCAAATATGAAAAGGAATAAACATGATACATGAAAAACCTAACTTCAAATATATTACAGAAGAAACTAATTCAGCCCAGTCTCATCAGTGTGGCTAGAGCAATCTGTATTTGGCTCATGTTCATCATTATTTTAGAATCAGTTTGGACGAAACAAACAATACAATTTGAAAACTCATCTTGTTCTTTCTATTGTAGCCTACTCTAATGTCCAGCAGACTTCAGAAGACACTCACAACACACAAAGATCTGGAAACTTCATCTCATATACTGGAACAGATTGGTAACGAGCATGTCCAGCAGTAATGGTCATCGTTCCAGAAGGGCTAGGTGGAGGACTGTGTGAGAAGAACAATCAATATATATAATTCATAATTATATGGACTGCTTTCTTTTTTATAACTTGATATGTGAATATTTGAGAAACAAGAGTAAACTACCCTCAGCATTCCCCGCCCCCAACCAGTAATTTATCCTATTCCTGAAATTCTAATGAAATTATCATGCCTCCAGTTTGGGTTTTTTTTTTTGTTGTTGTTTTGTTTTTTGGTACTCTGCTCTAAGTCAACTTCACTGATGTTACAGAACTGTGAAAATGCATTCTATTACTAACAAATACTATTCATACTGCACAACAGATGTGCACAACACTATAATAATGTCATGTACTATTCTGGGTGTTTATTTTCGCATTACTTTCTCAAACAGATACAGCAATGGAAAACAGCAGCATTCTTCAATAGTACTGAGATAGAAATAATACAAGGCTACTAAGACATGGTTTCTGGATATTCTCCACTATCTAAAAGGTTCCAAATAGTAAGAAGAAAATCAAATTGACTGTTTTAGATGAAGACCACTCTTTTTCAGTGTACTGGTTTTGGCTGAGGTAAGAGTTAGTTTTCTCCACAGTAGCTCCTATGGGGCTATGTTTTGATTTGTGCTGAAAACAGTGTTACAAAGCTGGGGGGAGCAGCTGACTCACCAGAAGGCTGTGTGCCATTCAGCATGACCTGGACAGGCTAGAGAGTTGGGCAGAGAGGAACCTGATGAAGTTCAACAAGGGCAAGCGTAGAGTCCTGCACCTGGGGAGGAACAACCCCACGCACCAGTACAGATTGGGGGCTGACCGGCTGGAGAGCAGCTCTGCGGAAAAGGACCT
>VZSC01001623.1:70800-93719 GCA_013398225.1 Steatornis caripensis | reverse complement strand
CTAGAGCAACTCTCTTATGAGGAAAGGTTAAGAGACCTGGGTCTGTTTAGCCTGGAGAAGAGAAGATTGAGACAGAATCTCGTCTATGCTTAGCAATATCTCAAGGGCGGGTGTCAAGACAATGGGTCCAGACTCTTTTTGGTGGTGCCCAGTCACATGACAAGGGGCAACGGGCACAAACTGGAGCACAGGAAGTTCCACCTAAACATGAGGAAGAACTTCTTTACTGTAAGCAGTGCTTAGACAAAGCCAAGGCCTTTTCTGCTCCTCACACCACCCCACCACCAAGGAGGCTGGGGGTGCAAAAGAAGCCCAGAGGGGACACAGCCAGGACAGCTGATCCAAACTGACCACAGGGATATCCCATACCATATGAGGTCATGCTCAGCAATAATATCTTTAGAGAAGGAGGAGGAAGGGGGGGATGTTTGGAGTGATGGCGTTTGTCTTCTCAAGTAACCATTACGCATGATGGGGCCCTGCTTTTCTGGAGACAGATGGCTGAGCACCTGCCTGCTGATAGCAAGCGGTGAATGAATTCCTTGTTTAGCTTTGCTTGCTTACACAGTTTTTGCTATGTCTATTAAACTGTCTTATCTCAACCCATAGATTTTCTCACTTTTACCCTTTCGATTCTCTTCCCCATCCCACTGAGGTGGAGTTAGCCAGTGGCTGTGTAGGGCTTAAATGCCTACCACAGTTAAACAGTGACATTCAGTTAAGTCAATTATTTTCTGCCTACTACAGGTGTTTAAGAACTCTGACACAACCACTGGAAAGTAGTTACAATTGCTTTATAATTCATTTTTCATTCATCATATTCTTCTTGCATAAAGCCTTACCGAATGGTGAGTTCCAGTATCTGTGCAAGTCTATCATGAAGCAAGTTTGCCTACGAAAAAGAATTAAAATTGAATTATTAACTACTATACATTGAACCGAGCTAAAATGAATGTGCCAGGCCATACTCAGCAAGTGTGTTTCACATCACCACATGGCAAATCTAGGCAGCATTTCCTATCTCGATTTCTTTTCTCACTGCTGCAAGGATTCTGAGCCCTGAAGAGGCGTATCAGATTGAGTGAGCCTGCCTTGGAGTGCAAGGAATTATATATCAAATTCTACTGCCGCAGACAGGAGTTTAACAAACTTTAAATACATTTAGTTATTAAAAATATATAATGGGGTAAACACCGCTCTAGTTATCCCAGGATGGAATAGGAACGGACCGTCAATCTTGATTTCAAAGATAGTAAGGAAAACATTAAGATGAAGAGTGTATGAGATTTCAAATGGTCTAGTAATGATCGAAAGCACACTTTAAATAACTGGAATTTCCCAACATTAATAATGATAGAAATAATAGCTGAAGACAGAGAACTGAACTTCTTTAGAAGTAACAGCAGCAATGACATGATAATGTAAATTAACTTTAGTCAGCACATCCCCATTAATGCTTATCCTACTATCTTTAATGCTGTAAAACATTTTTCAGAAACTCACTTTGGTTTCACATTGTGCTGCGATTTCTTCAAACGGTGCTTTTTGAAACTTTTCAATCACGAGACGCCTTTTTTCTTTTTCCTGTTCTTCAAGTCCATTGTTATCTTAAAAAAAAAAAGATAAATGTAATCTTTGCCTATCAAGTGATACAAACCTTCAGATGTGCACTGCAGAAGCAAACAAACACTGTATTTGAAGTGATGCAACCACACTCAAGCAAGCTGTCATCTGTCTTTCTTACTATGCACTTTAATTACGAGTACATCCAGGCTTTCTTTTGTTTTATTACTGTACTTCTCACTTGCTGCACACAAGTTCAGCTTCAAGAGAAAAGAAGGGATTATCCTCTCTCCCAGCATCACGCAGACAGGTGGGCAGAATTTCCCATTAGAATTTGGGAAAAGTGAGTTCAATCTCCATAGGCTGAGCGAACCTACAATCAGTTGCAACTTTGCAGCATCTAATGAATTTAAGTACCTCAGTGATTAGGCAAGTTTGGAAAACTGGCAGATTGAATTATCATTTAAAATATCAGCGTCAATTCTTTTAAAACATCCATGTCTAATCCATGTTTTTGACAGGATTTTGCTGGATGGGACAGTCTTAATTAGTAATTAATTACAGTGATATGAAATAAGGAAACTGGACTATTCTGAGTTCTGGTAGGTGGGTCACTTGTCAGAAAAATACCCTTTTAAACAAATCAGATGGATGTGTAGCAATACACTAACTAAAAAATGGAGTGTTTTTGAAGTCCACAATGTGTACCTTAAAATCTATTTTCTGAATGCATTGAAGACCTGAAAATCTTAATATGTAAAATATATTTCAGTTGCTTTCTAAATAATCATTTAATGGAATTTGAAAATCTGACGTTATTTATAGCTTGGACTGTAAGGGCAAATTTAATAGTTGACATGCATTTCCAGATGCTTTTCATTCAGTCACATTAGCTTCAGAAAATAAATTCACTAAAATTATCAAGATATCATTTCAGAAATTTAGAAATAAGTAACTGAAGTTTTAAATAAATTTACTAGCTGAAGAGAAACAAATCTAATATTTTAATTATGTTATTCTGGCAACATCTTTTTCTTTAGCAATTCCACAGTAATATAGAACTATGCTGCATAAACAAAATTATAATACATCTTACCAATTGCTTTCTTCAAAGCTTCAAAGGTGATTTCTTCAGTATTATCAACCTAAACACAAAGAAACAAAATGCCTTAAACCTCACATAACAAGCTTCTAAAAAATAAGAATCGTGATAAATACAGAAGGTCAAAACAGCCACAGAGCTTTTCTGCATTACAAGTTTCTAATAGCTTTTTCTGGAGTTTCTATGACAGCTGACAGATCACTAATTCACGCTTTCTAGCCACTGAAGTTAGTGAGGAAATTTTTATCAAATGAGATTGGGGAAAATTTTCCAAATTCTACTCAATACGCTCTATGGCAACAACACTTTGGGGAAAAGGACTTGAATTTTGGCAGAACACTCCTTTGGTCAGGAATATGCTATGGTGCTCCTATACTGCTAAGCCTCAGCACAGGTTCTTAAGACACCTTATGTGAATAATAGCAACTGCTTCCTGAGACTAGTTGAGCTACCAGCAACGTGATACAAACATAAGATATGGTGGTAGAAGGTAGAGTGGAAAATGGTTCTTGCTTTAGGCTAACGTCATGCCAGGACGGGCTCCAAATAATTTGGTGCTTATGTCATAAACACTGGAGCTAAAGGACTCTTCATAACAAGATATGTCTGATGCACTGAGAAAATTTGTTCATTTAGCACTATGAATATCCATTTGCTGCTGCAGATGTACTTCATCAGGAATTGCTCAAGGCTGCAAAATTACCAAAGACGCATGAACATTTCTCTGAAGAGCTCCAACTCATGGAACTTTGTGTTTCAATTCTTTATAGACCTACAGTTTCTCTACCAGTAAGCATATTTACAGTGAAACCACCAAAAGACTCTGAATTCTTTCAATTTTTTACTTCATTGACCTGACCCTACTGTAAATGGAAAAGCTAGAAGTAGTAGCTGTTTCCTTTTTACATCTGTGTTATTTCAAGAAATGGAGTTGTAAATTATGCTTTTCTAACAGGTTTTACTACATTAGCATTGTATTCTCTACCTCTGAATCTATAAAAGGTTAATAAATAAACCGCAAAACACCCTTTATGTCAAATATTTGTGGACATGGCTAGAGACAAAGAGTATTCAGGTTTTTAAATAATCACCTTTTATACAATTCATATTTGGTAAGCATTACTTGTTTCTCATAGCCTTTCAGATTTCTAATTATCATCCATAGTAGCTGCTGATATTAGCCAGCATTATACTTGGTTATTGATATCACAGAAGCACTAGCTGCTTTTACAAGTGCTTTCACCTTATAAGTGGAGATAACTATGGAATAAACCATCTTCCTGAACAGGACTCACTAACAGAGCTGCCACAACAAAACACTTTGATTGTGCTGACAAAAGAATTGCATTTGTATTGTATACAATAATAGATATTTTACAGTTAAACAGTCTTCTACCTCAGACAATGTAGAAATGATACTGTACATCATTAATCCTAAAACTTCCATTAAGTAGTTTATCGTCTCAATCATAAATCCTTATCCTCCTTTTTTTTCAGTTTAATTCTGCTGACAGTTATAGATGTTATGTTTTACTAATCAACACAGCAAGAGAACCAGATTCAATATCTTTGTGGAGTTTTTTTTTTCTTTTTTTCCTTCTCTTGAGTTACATTCAGTGTACCATCTTATGTTGCAGGTGACCAAAACCACATATTGTAAGCAAACAAACAAGAATGAGCAAAAATGACAGAAGGAACAGGCTGTCCAAGGATGGGTTGGTTAGCCATTGCTGGAGGTATTTAAAAGACTTGTAGATGTGGTGCTCAGGGACATGGTTTAGTCGTGGACCTGGCAGTGCTAGGTTTACAGTTGGACTTCATGCAAGGGTCTTTTTCAACTGAAATGAGTCTACCAAAGTTTTTCAGATGTTCATGATTTAGGTATCACGATGCAGTAAGCAAACTGGAAAATACTGGTTCTCCCTTTACATTTTAAAGCAACTAAAGGAGGAATACTGTTTCATGTGTTCCTCATTAACAAAATTCTCGTTCTTAAGAGATACAAACAGTAATTCATTATCCAAGATACCGTACCACATTAAACTGAGAACTCGTACAAAGATTTTATTTTATCCACAACTGCTATATTCTCTTCAAAAAATGTCTATATATCAATGCTTAACATAACATCAGCATAATAATTTGAAATCTGAAATGGAAAGTTCTCTTATTTAATTCTACTTTCAAGATATGTTCTATTACATATAATCACATATAATACACGATTTTAAAAAAGGATACTAATGGCAAACACCCCCATTCCTATTACGAGCATTTACTTTCTTCAGAAAGCTAAAGATTGTGATAATTAGCTTATTTTTCAAACAAAATTCTTCTTCTTTCTCCTAAGTTTCTATCTGGTTTATCTGTATCCTTGTTAACGCACAATACCAAGACGTGAACACAGAATATCACCTGAGGTATCCTTAGTACAAAGCAGAAAGGAATAATAACAATAATGCAAAACATAAATAATTTCTCTCAGTAAGTTCTAAAATGAGGCTTGCTCCTTTGCAATAGCTTAATACTGTATTTTTAACTAACATTCAGCTTGACTCTGTCCGCACGTTCTGTTTCATGCCCCTAGCCAGTTTGTCCTTTAAGATGCTAAAGGTAGGATTCATTTGCAGGTATAAACACTTCAATTTCAACAGCTAATCTCCATTGCAGCCAGCAGAAATCTAGTTAATAAAAATCAGCAGAACCGTGAAAAAGCTTCAGTAGAAATGGAAATTTATTTTAAGAAATACTTCAAATGAAGTGTCAAAAGATGTGGGATAATTTTAATTATAATGCAGTCTTCCTAGGGGATAATTAGCATCAGCTCCTGTACACCACATATGAACTTTTTGTTGCTACCTTATCCTTCCCGCGTCTTTAAAGCACTGTGTGCTAAACTCTTTTGGAAGGGACAAGTGATACCGTAACACCGTGGTGTAAGCAGCCTGCCTAGTCTTTACCTGCCCCTCTCAAAGCCAGCAGGTCTCCCGCTAGTCTGTCAGCCCCATGCTGAAGAACAAGACTCTCAGGTACTTCACATGACGCAGGGATACAGATGCAGGAATTTCATTTGATCCCTCAAAAAGCAAAATTAAATTTTTTATATTTACTTTGAAAATATTAGTTGTTCGGCATACATACATATTGTTACCCCATATTCTGCAGTACTATCCGTAACAACTATAGTGACAAAATACCTTATATTTTTTATACAGTGCGATCGGTACCAGTGTCTTTGACAACACATTTCTACAAATACAGGAGTTACAGAAACGAACCCCACAAAGCATTTAACATTGCTAGAACAATTAGATGTTAGACTTTCTGTGAAAACCTCATTTGCATTCCCACACGCTCCCCGCTCCGAAGATGCTGCTTTAAAATATCCTGTGATTTTCATACCTTATCCTCTATGTTGTTGCCAGGCAGAATATCCACCTGAATAGATACCGTGTCCACAATGCTCTTCCTCCTGGAGAGTCTGTCCTCATCTAGAAGAAAAACAACTTTTCTCACTTTTTGTATAGCAGTTGAAACATGGTCAGTCAAATTTCTACACACCAGATGTACATTTTTCTCAATATGCCTATTTAACTCAAGATAATCTATTTTATAATTTGGATTATTTTGAAAAAAATGATCGGTTAACTGTTCTAACATATTAAATAAGAAGGAAAATAACCTTTTCATTGTTCCTTCCCCCCTCTCATCCCAGATCTTGCCGGCTTCCCCTTGAATGTTCAGAATGTTAAAAAATGAGATAAGTTCTTATTCAAAGGTATAATACCTAACGCAGCACATGATCATGTACTGTTGTAGAGTAATTTACAAAACCCTGAACTTATGTTTTTGGTTGTAAAATTGAAATATTAAGGTCTTAATTTGAAGGTATTCTGAAACAGAAAAGTGCTTCCTGGAAGATGACTTCTTGACAGAAGAAACAGATTTCTGAATGGAAATGAACAACAATCCCTCCTTATTCTTGTTGCTACGAGTATCATATTCAGTGAGTCTAAAAATCTCCGTGGTGAAAAAAATTCTCTCCATTTCTAACTTCCTACACACATTTTAGCAAGTCCAGCTGGTCTAAAAAGTTGTCAGAATAAGACCAACTGTGCTGATACTAAAAGAAGCACGACAATTTCATTAATGCTTAAGCAGATATGATCAAACGATCCATCAGTTGATTGATTTTCCTTTTGCAACTGCATTCCTGAGACAACACACCAATAATCTTTTCTAATTTTTGACATTTAATATATTAACGTGAGATTAAAAAACCCCACTAAAAATACATTTACAGACATGTCATGAGGATCCTCTGACAAATGGAGACTTGAGTGCCCTGACTTTCATGCATCTCATTCACAAAACCATGAATTGCAATGTCAGATTCTAGATTTCAGCCCAGATCGAGCCATTTGAACCTGGCCATTACTATTTGATGACTTGCACTGCACATAGTGAGAAGTACTGACAGGCGCTTGATACTAAGATAACGACTGTAAAACTCCCCCACCACAAGGTAATTTATGCTGGTTATTCCACAACATTTGTTTAAACCACTTCTAGCAAAGCACTTTTGCAGTGCAAATATTGAGCTTGAACAAACAGAATTCATTCCAGCAGAGCCCAACACAGCTTTTTAAAAAAAAAAAAAAAATCAAGAAATAGCGTTCAGAAGTCATACAAATGAAATGCTGTTTCAAGATCAAGAGGCAGCAAAAGAACAAGATCAGTGAAAAACACCTGAATTCTAGCTACCTTTGCCAGGTTCTCAGAGTCCCTGAGCATTTGAAGTGGCATTTTGAAGGATTTACTGAATTTTTAATCCCTGATGGCTCAATGGTACACGACGCAATACATACAGAGCCTGAGGAAAGCACTTAGCCCTCAAGAGTAAATACAGACAAAACTACATCTCTGCTGCCATCTTGCTGCTCTCTCTATAATTGGCACGGAAACACCAGAAGATACGTTTTTGGCACTACTTTGGATAGAATTCATTTTTATAATGCATGTCTCGCTACACTTGCTTAATAAAAACGCCCATTCCTCTATAATTTCAACACATTAAATAGGTAAAAAACTGTGAAAACTGCATTTTTTTTTCTGTTACACAATACAAAGCTCATCTCCACACACACATAAGAGCCCAGAGGCACAAGGGCAGTGGTGGAGCCCCAATATCTGCTGCCCCAGTCCCTGCCAGGGCTGTCCCAGGAGTCTTGGCCCTCACCTCATCGGGTAACGGGAGCAGCACTCTGGGTCACCTCACGGACCGACGCGGGATCAGTGACTGCATATGGGACACATTGTGGGACGAAGGGGAACAGCAGCTTGGGAATGTGCAACGTTTAGTATGGGATGTTTAGTGGAGGAACAAAGGGTGGGGAAAAGGCGGACTGAGATGGTTTGGGGAGGAGCAAGCAAGGAAAATAGATGGGGAAGGGGTTAACACATCAGTCCCATGTAAACTGGCTGCTGATCAGCACATGCATCTGGCCATGTCCTGAGCCTCATCAGCACAGCCCTGTCCCATCTTCTCATTAAATCCCACTTCTCTTTTCCTGGATGAAGGACTCTATTCTTTGAGCAGCTGTGTGCATGAGCATAGCAACTGGAGTCAGGCCATGGGTCAGAGGGCCTGTGTGTCTGGAGCGAGCGAGGGCGCACAGCACCAGTGCATGGTAATGAGGGAATATCAAGCTGGACCAGCAAGTGAGTAGATCAAGTGGCCTGGGATGTGGGGGTGTCCACGTGTTTCTGTGTCTCCATGTGTCAGTCTGTCTCTGAGGGAAACACACTTGGACGGCCCAGACGGCCCAGGCAGCGATTAGAAAGGGCATGGAGCCTGGGGGGTTGACTGAGACCCATGTGTGCACATGTGTGCGCATTACCGTGCACAAGGGGGATCTGTACGAGCAGCTGGAGTGGGGCTGTGGGCTCAGGTGCCAGTGACTGGGGAGACTCGGAACAAAGAGATGGCTCATGGGTATAAAGTGTCGAAGCCCAGCTACTGCTGGGGTGCACACAGAACACCTGCATGTACACGTGTGCTACTAACAGACCTTTATCCTGAACAGCCAGTGCGTAAGATGAATCATCCTTCTGTGAACAGCTGACGGCTTCTTCTAGCTTTCTACCAAGCTCTTGTAACATCACTCAAAGAGGTAACTGGTGCTATCAAAACAGTATCTATAGCCCTACTACTTGCTCAGGAAAAGATAATAGGAAGCTACCGTATCGTAGAATTCCACATCAAAAGGAAACACCAACAGCTAACATTGCTACAGGTATATCAAGGAGATAAACAAAAAAAAAGCAGAAGGAAACATTAAGTACACTAAGTATAACACAACTTCTGGCCTAAAGTTCTAAAGGCCTTCTAAAAGCATATATTTTTGTTTAATTGTGCACATCCTATATAGACACACCACAGCTAGCAGGAGAGCAAGCTGACCTACAACTCGTTTTTACCTTTTGACTTGTGCCTGCATTTATGAGGTTTTTTGCCTGATGGAAATAGAGCTAAATTACAAAAATGTTTATATATATATATATATAGACAAAAAATGATTAAATGTACATTTAAATTATCAGCTTCCCCCCTCCCCCAAGTAAGGAAGGGAACAAGTTAAAAAAAGTTGCAAATATGAATGTCTAACTGATAAGAAATACCAAAACCTGGAACAGCAACAGGATGAAAATCTTATGTCTATAAGTCATTGTTAAGCATTATATCAGTGATACTCAGAAATACTAGAAATAATTAGGTTAAAATCTTTACAGACTTTCTGGGTTCAACCACAGCTTTATAGGAATATATGAAAAATGGAACAATTTTTTTACTAAAATTAATGATATATTTCAAAACACTATATTCTAGCACTGTAATACAGTAATAAAAATGAAATCTTTCATTGACGTAAAAAATGAAAAGTTTCAGAATTCCAAAATATTCACTTTAGTCCTGATTTAAATGAAAACTTTGAAAGCTCAATATCCACAAGATCAAAGATTAATGATCCTAATTAGATATGATAACAGACACGGAATCAGTTTTGGTTACTTCTCTTTACAAAGTAAAGATTACAAAAAAACCCCAGCCCCATCTGATTCACATACGCTAAGATTTAACATTAAACATGGCCATTTCTTATCACCTGAAGAGGCAGTTAGTCACATACATGCAGCTAAACTCACTTAACCTTGATATCAGAACTTACATATCTTCCTGTGTAGGAACCCTATGTTATCAAAGTATCCAAAAAATTCCTAGCAAGGTCATTTGGGTACAAATACATCTCAATTTCCAGAGGAGGCTTAACATAAATCTCAAACCAGGCTATCTTTCTCATTCTAGTCTCATTCACTCAAAGACAGTAAAAATTTGAAAACGTAGTATTTCTTTACTCACTACCTACCTCTTCTACCAATAATAAAATACAGTATTAACTGCTTGTTTGGATGCCAGAAGAAATAATCTGCCAGGTATAGCAACATTGTCCTTCTTACTAGACGACAAGCAGCAACAGAAAACAGACATTGTAGCTGTCTCAGAATCCATCGCTAGCTTGCCTGCTAGCACTTGGGACAAAACCACATCTGCTGTTCTGGAGAACTCAGTCCTTCCCATAGCAGCTATATAAAAAAGCTTATTCAAGAGCAGGCAGCAATGTCTCTGAATAATACTGCAAGTGCGACACATCTGGTATTCACTTTCTATATGTACTATGTTTCTTTCCGTGCATGAGCTACAAAACACACGGATCACATTTTGCTGCTAAGTATTTTAATTTTATTATTTCATATGTTGTCTACCTAGATTTTAGTAAAGCCTTTGACACTGTTTCCCAGAGCATTCTCCTGGAGAAACTGGCTGCTCCTGGCTTGGACGGGTGTACGCTTCGCTGGGTAAAAAAAATGTCTGGGTGGTCACGCCCAAAGAGTTGTGGTGAATGGAGTTAAATCCAGTTGGCAGCTGGGCACAAGTGGTGATCCCCAGGGATCAGTACTGGGGCCAGTTCTCTCTACTATCTTTAGCAATGATCTGGACGAGGGGATCGAGCGCCCTCGCACTCAGTTTGCAGACGACACCAAGTTGGGTGGGAGTGTTGATCTGCTTGGGGGTTGGAAGGCTCTACAGAGGGATCTCAACAGGCTGGATCGATGGGCCGAGGCCAACTGTATGAGACTTAACAAGGCTCAATGCCAGGTCCTGCACTTGGGTCACAATAACCCCATGCAATGCTACAGGCTTGGGGAAGAGTGGCTGGAAAGCCATCCAGGGGAAAAGGACCCGGGAGTGTTGGTCAACAGCCGGCTGAATATGAGCCAGCAGTGTGCCCAGGTGGCCAAGCAGACCAACAGCATCCTGGCTTGTATCAGAAATGGTGTGGCCAGAAGGACTAGGGAAGTGATCGTCCACCTGTACTCGCCACTGGTGAGGCCACACCTTGAATACTGTGTTCAGTTTTGGGCCCCTCACTACAAGAATGACACTGAGGTGCTGGAGCGTGTCCAAAGGGCAACAAAGATAGTGAAAGGTCTGGAGTTGGAACTGGGGTTGTTTAGCCTGGAGAAAAGGAGGCTGAGGGGAGACCTTATTGCTCTCTACAGCCACCTGAAAGGAGGTTGTACCAAGGTGGGTGTTGATCTCTGCTCCCAAGTAACAAGCAACAGAACAAGAGGAAACAGCCTCAAGTTGCACCAGGGGAGGGTTAGACTGGATATGAGGAAAAAATTCTTCATGGAAAGGGTTGTCAAGCACTGGCACAGGCTGGCCAGGGAAGTGGTTGAGTCACCATCCCTGGAGGTATTTAAAAGGCGTGTAGATGTGGTGCTCAGGGACAGGGTTTAGTGGTCCACTTGGCAGTACTAGGTTAATGGTTGGACCTGATGATCTTAAAGGTCTTTTCCAATCAAAACGATTCTATGATTCTGTTTCACAAAAAGGTATTGCTTCAGACTGGCATGTCCCATAGTCTATAGCAACCAGTTACGTACCGCCACAAAACACACATAATGAATAAAGCAAACTCTTCAAACAATTTTTTTTCAGGAAGTTGTTTAATTGGCTGTTGAAAATATATTAAAAACCAAAAACACACAATGTTACATGCTAGCTAGTGATTCACACACTATTCATACATCCTGGCTAGCACAAACTCTCACAATTCTTCTTCAGGCATACTTCATTTTCATTGTGTAACCTGACACTAAGATGGCATAGGTATCTAATGGAGGAAAACTTATCATTCTTGATTAAATTAACATCTGCTCATCAACAATTTGATTAAGGCAAATAAGTCAGCACAAGGCCATGTGGCAAACGGACAGAACACATTCCATCCACTGTTTACATAATACGCTGACTTATATAATCCTTCCTCACCTGCTAAATCAAGGTAATAAATAAAAAAAGTAATAATCACTAGTATCTTCTTAGGTATTCTTTCAGAAGCAAAGACTTCATTAAAAACAGTCAAAGTGGGTTCAAGAACTTCCTGCTCCACTTCCTGAATTTAAGGAAAAAAACCCAAAACCTTAAAAGGATACAAAGTTGTAATGTCTTAGCAATAATACAGTAGTTAATGAGAGAAAAAAAAATACTGAGAAAAAAATTATACTATGATTAAGTTTTGTTGCCAAGTAGTCACACTACATTTTATTGGCACACAACACGTTAAGCAACCATACTTAATAACCAGTACTTAGCAGTTTTGCCACTAATCACCACTTACCTGTTACCTGGGGTACATATGGAACTGACAATCTTTCCACACTGTATCCACTGCCTCCTAATGATTCTGCAATCTTGTTTGTCAGGAAAAACAAATTTTTTTCATGCTTCTCTAAGGATTTTGGAAGACTGTCAAAATATATATTTGAAGTTATTATCTTACCAATAGAGTTTTGTTTTTTAAGTAAAATACTTTAATTATTTAGGAATGTATACACACTCCAAAATGAGTCCATTGAACATCTCTGCAATATTTTAAATTACCTTAACATTTCTCGGTTATTTAAATCATGTTCCTCACCTATTCTGCTACATGTTGAGAGAATATGGTCTCTGTTAAATGGAAAAAACCTGCAGAGTAATAGTATTTGCCATTTGCCAGCAATATGCCCTTGTGACAAAAACGCTAAGTATCCCTGGCTGCATTAGGAGGAGTACTGCCAGCAGGCCAAGGAAGGTCATCCTTCCCCTCTACTCAGCACTGCTAAGACCACATCTGGAGTGCTGTGGTAAGCGCTGGGCTTGCCAGGACAGGAGGGGCATGGGCTTATTGTAGAGACTCCAACAAAGGGGCACTAAAGTGGATTAAGGGACTAGAGCATCTCTCCAGTGAAGAAAGGCTGAGAGAGCTGGGATGGTTAAGCCTGGAGAAGAGAAGGCTTGAGGGAATCTTATCAATCTATAGAAATATCTGAAGGGAGAGTACAAAGAAGATGGAGCCAGGCTCTTTTCAGTGGTGTCCAATGACAGGACCAGAGGCAACCGGCACAAACTGAAACCCAGGAGGTTTTCTCTGCACATCAGGAAACACTTTTTCACTGTGAGGGTGACCAAGCACTGGTACAGGTTGCCCAGTGAGGTTGTGGAGTCTCCATCCTTGGAGATACTCCAAAGCCATCTGGATGTGGTCCTGGACAGCTTGATCTAGGTGGCACAGCTTGAGCAGGGGGGTTGGACCAGATGATCTCCAGAGGTTCATTCCAACTTCATCCACTCTGTGATTCAGTGAAAATGCATTCTGCTGTATTAGCACTTAAACCAAGCATCGTGCAGATGCAAGTGCCTCTGACTACAATAAAAAAAGTCTGAAAAACAGGGTTTTACATATATGCATATATGCTTTCAATACTTGGTTTTCTTCTTTCTATCCTGTACACTATTAAGCCTCTATATTATTTTTCACATGTGCAACACATTTTAATGATGTGTGACTTCTAATAATAAAATAGGTACTTCACTGTTCATTAATTCACGTTCTATATCTACTTACTTGCATTTGTCTTTGAAAATTGTTTCTGGTAGGAAATAAGATGCTTCCAGACTTCTGGTTTCGATGACCTAAAAAAACCCAAGACAAATAGTACAAATGGAGTAGTTCATTCCATAGCTATTTTCTCCAATGACTACACTGCTTAAAGAGGTTCTACTGTAGCAGATTACCAATCCTTCGCTAACATCTACCTCAGCACAAATGAGGCCTTTAGAATTTCTTTTAACCAGAGAAAAAGACTGTAGCACTCAACCTAAAACTAAACAACTAAAAATCTGTTTCTCGTGGTCTTGTTCATGTCAGTACTGTTTTACTGAAGCCAGTGAGGCTGTAAAGTCTTACACCAGACCGGGATTTAGCCCATTATATATGGTACTATAAACAAAATAAAAATGCTATACCTTGAGAGAATACGATTCTGTGCATAATTTTACGAGTCAGTAAGTAATGCCATCAGAGAACAAAGACAAAGAGCGATGTTGGTGTACACAAACACAGGAGATCAACGCCATATGCAATTACTTGACAGAAATTATTTACCCATTTTACAGTAAAATGTTCTAACTGACTTCAATAAATTAATTCAGTGTTACCTTGCTGACATGCTGACAAAAGGCAGGAACTGCAATCATCTGACTCAGAAAGTTTAGATACGCTGCAACCAATGCCATGACACCACAGCGATTAAACATTGGCAGATTATCCTCATTAATGATGGCAATGTCCTGAAACAAAGGATAGCATTATACTCTCCCAAGTTAACAGGCTGTTCTGAATACATATGGAATTAAAAATCATTAGTAGTAACACTAGCTGACATATGATGACTGTCTGGTATTGCTTAGCATTTAATACCTCTCATCTTCAAATCCTAGTTTTTTTGCTCACTCCTGAATTATATTGATCTGAAGGGAGCTTGAAGGATTCAACCTCTATGAAGAGAAATAATGTCTACTCAACTCAAACTTCTATTTCTCAGAACGAGAGTACAGGGCAATGACTGGTAGTCTCTCGTCCTTACCACCTGCTGATCATAACTTTTTTTCAGGAAAATTAGAAACAGTAGTTAAATAAAAACCACTCCTGTGAGGCACAGATACGGTACCATAAAGGGAATGATTTAATGTTTATTAGCATTTCTGTGTTTATTTAGATTGTATTATTTTTGTTCTAGTAAAACACATAATGACATTTTCATCAAGTAAGGATGCACTCTGTATTTCAGAGGTTTCACAATGCAGGTGCACATTAGGGAATAAGGCTAATGACAGAGAGTGCACTGGGAATACAGGATACAATTTCATCAAATTTCCATGGCACATGCTAGAATTATTTATTTTTTTTAAGGCTTAAATTTCAACACAGATAAACCTACTAAGTTACACAGTTTCACTGAGGACTGTATGCAAGTATAAAACAATATACGATCTTGTAAAGGAAATTTTAAGGAATAAAGCCTGTCAATACCCTGATACAGTTTTACTCTAAGGTAAGATTAAATAGCCTGGTTTGAGAAATATTTCCAATGAATCAATTAACATAAGCTTTATTCCAAGGCGAGGACAGTCCATACATTTTATATGGAACACTGACACAAGATCACAGATTATAAGAACGCTTGGTCAATCTGCTAAGGAATATATCAGGGATTCTAGGGGATGTTTCAACAAATTTGCACATCTGCTTTATTTCCTGAAGAGAACATGCTGTAGAAGTTTCTACCAAAACTGATTAGTTGAAGCTTCCCTATTACTAGGTGTTATGTATAAAGTGCACTTCCTTAATGGATCAATCAAATTAGGACTGAATGACATGATTTCTAATTTGAAGATCAATATGCAAACAAAAAACGTTACCCTTATCTCCAATTATAAATACAAATCATCAGCCAACGAACCCAACACTGATTCAGACTCATACCTGCAAAGCAATAGCTAATCGAATGAGGTCAATAACCACTTCTTCATTGGCTAGTTCAATTGTGATAAGAGCTAGAGATGTAAACAGCAATTCAAAGTTTTTTTGGACATTGTCTTCTTCTTTACAGCCTAAGTAGATGTGTCTGTACAACTGCTGACCATGCTACAGAAGACAAGAAGGGGGAAATGAGTATTAAAATCACAGAATAATTTAGGTTAGAAAGGATATTTTAAGGTCCAACTCCCTACTCCAAGCAGGGTCACCTTTGACGTTAGATGATTTTTGATCTTAGATGATTTTAGATAGAGAAATAAAATAATAAAAAAGATAAAATACATATATACACACACACAAACAAGTACATGATTAATCAAGAAGACTACTACTTTACTACTGTAACAGAAGTTTCTTTATAGATACAGTACTGTTCTATTGTATGTATAAGTGTACAAATAGCGAAGATGATACAGAGAATTGCACACAAATACTGCACTGTGTCAGACATTGGCATTCATTTCCTATTGAAATATTCAGAAAAAACCCTGCCCATTAGTGAAAAGGAGAAAATAAAAAGTAGATCCTGAAACATTCTCAAGAACATTCAAGTAACTGAGAAGCTTCAAGGGTTATCCTTGTGAAGACATCAAATTTGTCCATTAAACAAACCTCCTTGAACAGCAAACTGAGAGAAAATTCTTGAAGGTGCTTCAGAAGATGAATAGAGCTCATCTACCTTTGTGCACAGGGAGGCTCTAGTTCTAGTGAAGAACACAGGTTATCTATGTTCTCTCTCTCCTAACAATGCGCTTAACCAAATCTTTGTAAAGAAACTATTACACCAACATAAAAAAAATGAAAACACAGAAAGGCAGGTTAAGCAGCAAGTTTTGTACGCAACATGTGACTCGGTACCACCCCAGCATTCTTAATCTGTAGAGAATACAGGTCCGTATCAGTTGACTGAGTTAATTTTCAAGCTCTAAGGACTGATGCTTTACACCTCTGGAAGTACTAGTTCAGTTTTAGAAGGAGAAAGAAAACTCATTTTTAACATCTGTTTTTCAAGCAGGACATACTCACTTAAGAAATACTAAACATGTTGTTAGACTTATTAATTCTAAAATCAAATATATTGTTGTTCAAATACACGCTCTATTTAGGAAAGAGAGAAATAGCTATTAGCAAACCACAGAAGCTACTATGAAAAAAGCACAGTAAAGGTTAGCTGTTTAAAGACACAGCATATTTGGAAAACAAAAGTAATGAAACTATTCATCCCACTGATACAGAGTTGCACTTCGATACGAAAATAAATTATTATGTGAATTTCCTTGACACACAGTATCTTTCTAGAAGATTGCAAAATGCAGAAAGTTCAACATTCCCTTTAAAGAAAGAATAGAAATAAACCTGGCTTTGAGAAGGTGGACTGAGACAAAAAGAACTGGTTTAATTCCACCTAATTTTAGGTACTGAAATTCCTAAGTATGATACACAACTGCCTTAGGATCCCCATCAAACAAGCCTGGATGGTCATTCAGATCTTAATACACTTCTGAAGGTGCTTCACTCCTCTCCTTTGATAATGCAAGGAGTCCAGGAAGAGTGGGCTGCTAATATACACATTTAAACTGCGTAATGTTCAGTTTGTGATATGCACCTGAAAGAGTGACACATTAATAACTATTGAATCACTTCATTTCCCAGGGTTAATAGATTTTTAGAGAAGACTGTATAATCTTTTCTTGATCTGATAAGATTCTCCTTTCCTCTCCTGCCCTCTTTTTCAGAATAGTGTGTTAACAATTTAAATATTTAGTTTGACAATTAAAATTTTCATCTAGCAAAATCAGTAAAGATGATTTATCCAAACTAACCCAAAATCAGTAAATACAACTATCCAAACTAAGAATTGCCAATATTGGAGTATTTTTTGTATTTTTATTATTCCAGTATTAATCAAAACAGGTGTAAATATACCACAAGGAATATCAACTGTACTAGCTTAGCAAGAACACTTATCTTGCAATGCTACTTGAAAGCCACACAACTCTATTTCGCATATTATTTTATAAGTAGTATTTTTGCCTCTGGACAAGTTAAAACTGCAATTCTTCTGATTTTTATAATTAGAATATTAAATTAAGTCAGCAAACCAAGGACACACATTTTTTGTTTCACAGCTAATAGCAAACAAAAACAAAATAATATGGGATAGCTGTGAGAAATGAATATATTTTCTCAGGCAGGTAACAGTGATAAAGGTTCTAAAGCCTGCTTGAGCTGACTTCAGTAATTTGGTTTTTTTTTTCTTTACAAATGTATCCACACAGATAAAATATAGTCAGGAATGACAGGGTACATTAATAACTATATGCATTTTTCCCACATAGAAAACAAGGTGTTTATTGTAAAGAAGCAATTTCAGTCCACATAAGCATCACCTAAAAGAAAAAAAAATGCTCTTCAGAACCACACATACTCAGAAGTCAAATGGCACAATGACCTATAAAAACAATCTTGGAAGGAGGGGCATTTTTCAGGATCATTGTTTAGACATACACTGTACTAAATTCATGCATGCAAGGACTTGCACCAAAGATATAAATGAAAACTTTATTCAATAGGTGGTTCCATGGAATATCTAGAGCACCTCAACACTGAAATCATTGCAATTTGAATTTAAATCAATCAATACTAATCTTTGCAACTTGTTGCAAAAACACAGTTACAGAAGAAAAGTAATGCAACTGGTTCAGTTACTTTATCTTCTTTCTAGATAGAAAAGTTAACTTTTTCATCTATTACCTTTTTCATGAAGCTCACGTCTTGCCTTGAAATTTTGTCTCGTTTTATCTTTAGATCAGAAACATCTGGTATTATTCTACAATGGAAATAAAAAATGTTGTTTTAGCAAAAAGAAGTTGAAAGGGAAGAGGATGTGAAATA
Organism: Steatornis caripensis; assembly: GCA_013398225.1. Lineage (NCBI taxonomy): Eukaryota > Metazoa > Chordata > Aves > Caprimulgiformes > Steatornithidae > Steatornis > Steatornis caripensis. The sequence continues at coordinate 75,170 of VZSC01001623.1, read as the reverse complement.
TATGAACTATTCAAACAAATCTTGAAGCAATTTCCATTTTAATTATATCCACGTTTAACAATGATATTCAAATTTCAGTTGAAGAGGGAGAACCATAAACAGAATTATGGCAACCACATATTTCTTTTTTTTTTTTTCTACATAAAATACCATATTCTGTCTTCCACAGTTAAATGACCGTTCCAAATATCTGCCAGTTCAAGGTATCATGCACTGAGGCTTATCTGTAAAACTCTTGCCTTCAATAAATGACACAAGCACTGTGCATTTATCAAAACAGTACATTAACATTTTGTATTAGGAAAAAAATGTTTATCAACAGTATTTATTATTCAAATATTAGAGCAGAATTTAAAGTAGGCCAAAGCAAACAAAAGGAATTACCGTATCCCTCTGAGCTTTGCTCTGTTGTCATGCCGATCAATGAGATTATGCAGTATTTCCAAGACAAGCTGCCTTAGCTCAGAGTCTTCCATGAGTGAAGGAGACAATAATGGGTCCAGAAAGAGGGGAGGAAGCGCATTAGTTATCGTTGTTGCTTTGTATCCTGAAGTCACCTGTTCATTGTTGGAAGTAAAATTAATGTGTATCATTACTGCATTGTAAGAATTCCTTGCAGCTGTCACTCACTTTTTAGTGGGCTTCTAGTTTGGGGCTTTTCTAGTTTTCAGTTTGGCATCTGAAGGGTGGATTCAAGCGGAAGTAGTGTATTAGTTTGGAAAATTCCTAACCGCATTATGAATTTGGAAGGACTTTAATATGCATGTTCAAATGAACACCCTCATCTGTTTTAAAGTGGTAAATCTCAGAATTCTTCCTCTACCAACACACTCAAAAGAAAAAATAAAGGTATGATTTATGAAATTTTTTTTGAAAAATGGCCTATGAAAAACTGCAGGGCATAAAATTAAAATGGTTATAATGTCAACAGAGATTTTTCCATTTCAGGCTCTCAACTGCTCATATATGGTACTGAGTATGCTCATGTGAACTAAAAAGGAGAAATCAGATTCTATATGTAAATCTTAAAACATTTACGGATACTACTCTACTGCAAAAAAGAAACCAAGTAGCAAACATCATTTTCTTAGAAATCTGGTACCACAGTGTTGGTTTTTCTTTTTTGAACTAATTCTACTGCTGTCCTGTCCCATTCAATTACTTCTATTTAAAGCAAATTCTTCAGGCACATAAGGAAAAGTTAACTTCTATCTGACAATGTAAATATTAATCAGCTGAACATATACAGCAGTCAGAAATGTTTAAAATCTACCGTCCCTTGAAGTGGAGGTTACCAGAATATTACAATCACAAAAGCAAAACAGGACTCAGAAAATGACAAGTGTAATTACAATAAAAGCGATCATATTTTTATCTAAGACTTTACATAATAATACTATCTTCATTAAGCACATTCCATACCATTACAGATTTTAGACACGAATTGTGTTCTACTGGTTTTGGCTGGTATAATTTATTTTCTTCACTGTAGCACATATGTTGTTGTGTCCTGGATCTGTGACAAAAACGGTGCTGATAATGCAGGGATGTTTTCGTTACTGCTGAGCAGTGCTTACACAGCATCAAGGCCTTTTCTGCTCCTCACACTGCTCTGCCAGCAAGTAGGCTTGGGGTGCACGCGGAGTTGCGAGGGGTCACAGTCAGGACAGATGACCCAACCGACCACAGGGACATCCCATACCATATGATGTCATGCTCAGTAATAAAACTTGGGGGGGGAACTTTGCCAGGGCTGCCATTGCTCAGGGACTGGATGGGCAAAAAAAATTGGTGGTGAGCAACTGGGTTTTGTTGGGTTTTTTTGTGGTTTGGTTGGTTTACTGGTGTTTTTTGGGGTTTTTTTTGTTGGTTTTTTTCCAATCACTTGTTTTTCTTGGTTTTTTCTTTTAATGAAGTGCCAGATTTTAATTGCTTATACAACATTAAGTTGTCTGCCTGTGTGTATGCATGACAACAGGCTCGTTATGTTATGCAGTATTATTCTTTTGTAAAGAACACTAGTTTCTAGTTCTTTATTATGTGTGCAGACTATACCTTCTATACCACAATAATCACTTTGCTCCGAACACAAATTCCTTCATATTTTTTCCACTGTATTTATCAAAGTCTGAGTAATTCATTAAGCATCAAAACATTCCCTTTCATGTCTTTGTGCCACAATGAGATTTTACTTCCATATTCTAAGAGGATCCAAAACAAAACCCAGCATCAAAAATGTTAAAATTCCTTCCACACGCACAATTTGAATCCCTCAAAGCATACTTTCAGGCTATGCAGCACTCCAAATAATTAGAACAATTCTCACTGACTTCAATGGAAATTTTTAAAACTAGTGAGATTAATATTGTCAGGAACAGTTTAGGCATAGCTGAGTCTATCTTTAATGAAGACAATTTGCAAAATGACCCCCTGAAGTCCTTTCTAACACATTTTCTATCCTTAAATTGCAACTGCGAATGTTCAGCACTTCTGCAAGCTAGAATCTAGGATTTCATACTCTGACAAGCAAAGAACGGTTTAACTGATTTGCCTTACACCGCACACAAATTTCATGTCAAAGCAGGGATAGAAACTCATTTTCCAGGAAGGCATTCTACTGTTTTAGTCATGAAATCATTCTTTATGCTATTTCCCCTACTTCAGTCACTAAACAGTTTTCAGCTTCTGCAACAAAATAGGCCAGGATTCTACATGGAGGAGCCTCCTTTACTACCCACTTCTGATTCTTATGATCATGATGTATTTCCAGAACTACTCTTTGAAGGTTTACAGTTGAAAAATTTATTTGTGATAAAACAGTTAAATATACCTTACAAGAAACTTGGGAAATACTAAGACCGAAAGAACAATGGTGCTTGAAGCTTTAAGGGCTTGGAGATCGGCTAGCATTTTTAAAAATCTAGGAATGGATGCCTTTCTACTGATTACAGCTTTTCTGGTGCCAGAGACAAAAGTGATTTCATTTTCATATTGTTAGCATTGCTGGCAGAACTAGTCAACTCAACCTACTGTATGATGTTCTTTGGATCTGCAGATTCAGTTACCATAGCACTCCAAGAGATGGAGGAGTATCTCTTGAGCTGCTTCTAAGGTAAGTTGGGAAAATGTTGCCACAATTTAACCCAGTAGAACTACAGATCTGTGTAATACGAAGGTATGTTTCTTTTTGTAATACAGAGTTGTAATACTGTACTTATATGTATAAATGCATACATGAAATGAAATAGCGTGTGTTTATAACATAATATACTGAACATAGAAGGCTTACCATAAGCAAAGATCTCAGTAACATGATTTGAATCCTCCTAGTTCCCAAATCTCTACAATTGGAAAAAAGTTGAAAATTAGTTTCTTTGCATATCTTCAAAATATTCTCTACTCCAGACATCATTCTAACAACTGTGTTTTTAACAAGTGAACACAGCAGTCTTGGAAGATGTACACAGAACACGACTTAACCTGTTCATCTGTTCTCATTTTCCATCTGCTGATACTAAAAAAAGGTTACATATCTACTGGTATATAGTCACATATGCATTGCTCTTGCAAATTCTTACAAGATAAAAGTGCGCTTGGAATAAATTGCTCCATTCAAAGAGACTCTCTCAGGAAAGTAAAAGAGGTATAAACTCTTTTGCCCACCAAATAGTGTAAGGAAAGAGCAAGCCTCTTCACAAAAGTTGGTCCCTGCATAACAGTGGCCCCCTTGAGGGGCTGTAATCCTGGCTACATCCAGTTGGCAGCATCATTCAAATGTCTTGTGTAGCAAAGACCAAATTTTCAGGTAAGTAATGCAAGACTGTATCATCAGCCAGAAAGCCTGCTGTATTCAGAATGACATACACACATCATACTAGCACACCACTCAGCTCCATGTTTACAAAGAATCACATAAAGGAAAATTGTATAGTTAAAAAACAAACAAAAAACCTCCACACCCACTGGTAAACAAAGTATAGAGTTCTAAATGGCTCCGTATTTCAAATATCTTAACGATGTTACTCCAATGCCAATGTTACTCCAATCTTCAAAAAGGGCAAGAAAGAGGACCCAGGAAACTACAGGCCAGTCTGTCTCACCTCCATCCCTGGAAAGTTGACGGAACAGCTCATACTTGAAGTCATTTCTAAGCACATGGAGGAGGAGAAGACTATCCGGAGTAGTCAACATGGATTCACCCAGGGAAAATCCTGCTTGACCAATCTGATAGCCTTCTATGATGGCATGACTGGCTGGGTGGACGAGGGGAGAGCAGTGGATGTCGTCTACCTTGACTTCAACAAGGCTTTTGACACTGTCTCCCACAACATCCTCATAGGAAAGCTCAGGAAGAGTGGCTTAGATGAGCG
>VZSC01001623.1:44262-69886 GCA_013398225.1 Steatornis caripensis | reverse complement strand
CTGAACATGAGGAGGAACTTCTTTACCATGACAGTAACAGAGCACTGGAAAAGGCTGCCCAGAGAGGTTGTGGAGTCTCCTTCTCTGGAGATATTCAAAACCCGCCTGGATGCGGTCCTGTGCAACCTACTCTAGGCAAACCTGCTTTAGCAGGGGGGTTGGACTGGGTGATCTCCAGAGGGCCCTTCCAACCCCTACCATTCTGTGATTCTGTGATGAATCAGGAAAATCTAAACCAAAACAAATTCACTGGTATTTCTGCAGTTTATTTCTTAATCTGCGATTCTGTAATCTGAAGTCATCTTGCACAGAATGAAGAAAAAACAAAAAACGTGTAAATTATACAGCTATTTGAATAAATGTAGTCATAGTTTAATTTCCCTCATTCACAAAACAAAGTTATGGAATTAACCACCACCGAGGAGATAATTTCAGAAACATTTGTACAGATGTGGTGAGATAGAATAGAATAGAATAGAATAGAATAGAATAGAATAGAATAGAATAGAATAGAATAGTAGGGGTTGGAAGGGACCTCCAGAGATCATCTAGTCCAACCCCCCAAAGTCTTCTCTCATGTGGAGAGAAGAAATATTTTAGTGCAAAATAAGTTGCATACCAATAAGGTATTTTCTGTCACTAATGTGTCTGGAGATTGATTTCATACTGCTGACACTGTGCTTGCCTTGATTCTGCACGGCATTTAATACAGGCCCTAATGAGTGAGAATTTACATTTCACTTCTCAATTTTTTTCACTTTGTAATTTATCAAGAATTTAAAATCTAAACATTTAATTAGAAATTAAAAAATGTAGGATATACAAACCCAAGGTGACTGGTATCCAGTGATTGTGAAGTTGTCCCCAAAACAGGTACTTTCCCCATAATGAACATCATAATCTCTGATCTCTGGTAATCTGGGAGATTGCTTCCAAAAAATCCTAAATAAAAATGGAAAGAAATCACAGAAGGAAAGAGATATAGGTCCCTTCTCTCCATACAAAAAAGCCTTATAAATACAAGGAATACATTTACAAGGACAAAGTAGATGAAGAATAGAACTATGATTTGTTTTAGGGCATAATACTCACATACTCATTTCTGCTGAATAGCTTTACAGAGTCTTTTCATGACACACTCTTCTTTGAATCCTGAAACTTTCTAATTTTATCCTCCTTTAAATATAACACTTAAAAGTTAAACATGTGACATCTGTTAGTTTGTAACTAGTGAGGAATTGGAAGCATTTCTCATGGAATACAGTTGTCTATTCAGAAGTCACTGTTAAGTATTACACGTGTATATATCTGAGATTTCTGTTTGCGCAAGTATTACACGACTATTACTTTACTTAGAGACTGCCGAGGTGAACAGCTCCAGTGCTGGCATGATGTGCAGCAGAGCACTCTGGTGCAGTGTACTGGGAGGTTTCGCAAACTGGGGGAACCTCTGGGGAGCAGAGAGCCACCAGGAGCCCGCAGCTCGCAGGACAGTGGCTGACGAGACCTGGGCGAGGCTAGGAGCAATGGCGGCCAAGCCCTCACATGAATGAAAGAAGCCCCTGGGTAGCACTGCGACCAGGGCATGGTGCAGCAGTCGGTGCACCGGATGTGTGCTGTAACTCTGCCAGCTCAACCAGCGAGCAACAGTATTAACTCAACGCAAGGCCATGTTCTCTCTAAACTCTGCACCTGCTGCAACTGACTCTGCTTCCCAGACAGAGCTCTGGTGGGAACACGCAGCCACCCAGGTGTCCAGCTGCAGGGTGGGCCCTGCTCTTACACCAGTAGCGGATGACAGCAGTGAGCACACCTGTGGGAGGTGTGACCAGCTTGGGGAACAACTCCCCTTAGTGACAGAGCTCTGGGAGGCGGTGAGTAGGTTGAGGAGCATCAGAGTGTGCAAGACAGAGAAAGACTACTCTAATTACACCCTGCCTTCCCTGAGACAGGCCCAAGAGGCAGACAAGACACTTAATATGGAGGATTCGCTATCCTCGGCAGAACATGGTGACTTAAGCGATAGAGGGCAATGACAACAAGCTCCTGCCCAGCACAGCAGGTGTGTCTCCTCCATGACTACCCACTTTCCCAGGTGCCCTCACATAACAGGTACGAGGCTCTGCAAGTGGAACCGAACAATGACAAGGATGATGGTTGATCTAGCTTGGAGGTGGCAACAAGGTTAAGCTGGCCTACGCCAGCTACTAAGTTCAGTAGCATTTTTAATTTTCATTGAGCTCCTTTGCTATCTCCTCAGTAACAATTAAAAGAACAGTCTTTCAGAAGTCAAATACATAAAGTGAGCCTGAAATTCAGAAGCAATTACAATCAGAGATACCGTAAGTGTCATTTTTCCTTTTTGCAGCAACCTGTTTTAATACCATCACATTGAGGAAGGGGGAGAACAGGAGGAATTTCAAGTGAGCCTATGTTACTGTCATTACTCACCAATTGTTTGAATAATAGCATTCTGGACAATCCTCTCATCACTCTCCTTGGAGCTTGTGCTGAAAGTTGTGCTTCCTGCTGAACTGCGCCTATCATCCAGCTCAAAGTTAACACTGATGCGCAAGTGCTTCAACAAGGTATTAAAAACCTCCAGAACTGTTGGGCCTGGAAACAACACATAACAATGATTGATTGCACCTGTCAAGGGAAAGAAGCCTTAAGAAAATGAAAGCTAACCTTTTCGATCCCTTTTCAGGAGAAATCAGATTAAGCTGAAAAGAACAAATGAAATACACTGTTTGAGGGATATGGCCTAGGGATAAAATTTCAAAATGTGTCTACATTCTGATATTTTAGAAATTATTTTGGAATCAGGAAATGCAGTCAGATATATATGTGTAATCAATTACCATGAAGTTGTACAATGTCTGACTGGGATGGAGTTAACTTTCTTCTTAGCAGCCTGGGCGATGCTGTGCTCTGGATTTGTGACCAAAATAGTGTTGACAACACACCAGTGTTTCGGCCGTTGCTGAACAGTACGAGCAACTGCTAAGGCTTTCTCTTTTTCCCCACTGTGTCCCTACAGAGAATTGGCTGAGGTGTGCAAGAAACTGGGAGGAGACAGACTGGGACAGCTGATCCAAACAAACCAAAGGGATATTGCATGCCACATAACATATGCTCAGCAATCAAAGTTCAAGGAAAGGAGGAGGAATGGGGGGACGTTTGCTTGTATGGCATGTGTCTTCCCAAGCAATGGTTATGCATGCTGAGGCCTTGCTTCCCAGGAAGCGGCTAAACATCTGCCTGTCAACAGGAAGTACTGAATAAATTCCTTTGCTTCCCTTGTGCATACAGTTTTTGCTTCACCTATCAAACTGTCTTTATCTTGATGCATGAGATGTCTCACCTTCTTTCTACCTTCCCCCTGTTGTGTGGGATAGGGGAGTGAGCAAATGGCTGTTGGCCAGAGTCAACCCACCACACAAGTTTTACATAGAAAACAAGAGCAGTTGCTGAAACTAAGCATCGACAATGGGTTAAAGTGCAGGTACTTGAAGCTCAATTTCAGCTGTTTCAAAACCTGCTACTAAAATCCAGTTCTACATACTGGATCAAATAATGAGCTCTTTTCATCATATGGTAAAAGACTTCACAAGTCTATGCGTGCAAGTGGGTCTTGTATAAAGACAAAGGACAGGTACAGATTCAAGCTAATGAAGCAAAGCAATAATGTTTCAGCAGCAGTGAACAGCAGAGGATGTGTGTGTACACATCTTCCTAGCTACCCATTTCTAGGAAGTATGCTACCTTAAATGCCATAATTCACTTTATTACAGCTGTTTTAGTTACTACGGTAAAATTTCTTAAAGATCATTCTACTTCTGACTCCTGTATTACAGCTCATCTCACAGCAGCTGTATCACAAAGCAACAGTCCTCTTGACTTCTTGTAGTCACACACAGCTCTCTCTTACTTTGTGACCTCTTACCAAGCACAAGTTTCTGCCTTTCATAAGGCTGCAAAAATACATGTACTCATTTTTTCAATGCAAAGGATTATAGAAGTCAAACAACCAAGTATGTATAAGTAATTCTAAACTGAGTAAGATTTCAAGCATTTTATCAGCACAAAGAAAAAATACAAAAATTCCTCAAAATATGTGATTTCATTCAGTTTGAGAACAAAGCAAAAATGAGCACCACCCTTCAAATCTATCCTCTGACCCGATGCTGTTAATTTAAGACAACTTACCTATTGATCCTTTAGCTGCTATTGCAACTGCTTCCAAAAGAACCTGAATAATGCCAGCACGAACACGTGGTGAGTCCCTTTTGCGATAATCAAGGTGTCCAAGAATTTCTTGTATTACATGATGGGAATATTGTGCCTATTAAAACACAAGTAAACAGAAAAAACCTTAATCTGTGACTTTAGTAACAATAAACTCCGGCACTATTCAGCTATAGTCATGACTATGTTCCCATTTGGCAAGGTTCTTTCTCACAAATTTATCTAAATTTCCATCAATTCATGATTAAATACAGATTAAAGAAACAACCATGAAGATGAAGCCACACGGGTCCATCCAGCACAGCATACAAAAGCTTACAGTATTAAAACATCCATGAACATTTACAAGAACAGAGGAAGCATACTTCATTCAGCTAACTGCAGCTCGTCTTATAAAAATGTGTCAATGATACAAATGCTGGGAAGTCAGCTTTCTTTATCTTTTGGGTATCTGCCGTTGATGCATCCAAGAATCAGACTTTGATCACATTTACAACAGACAATATAGGTTACCCACTAGTAAAAGTCAATTAGCACAATACAGTTCCACGTGAAGCTGGCTTCTTGGGTTCCAAAAGCAGTACAGCTGTATTGGCACAGATACAGGACCCACTTCAGAGATTTATTTATCAAGCACAAGATCAGAGCAATATGGCTGTTCTCCTCCTTGTTCTGGAGCTTGCCTGGGGACCTCTGCATTACCTTCCATCAAAAATCCCTTCATATCTTTTTTGTTCTGCAAGCGTACATCAATTGAAAGTAAACCAGCTAACTTCTGATTATAAACCACAATTAGGTTATTATTTGAAAAGTTTAAAGAAAAAGGCTAAGGAGTTATGGAAAGGGATCTTCTGGATTCTTTGACTTCATCTGCCGTCTAACATTATCACGGTGAAATGCACATTTAACCCTGCTTCACGTGCTTGAAATATGTATGCAAGGAAAACAAATCCTGGAGAAAATCCTACCTGTATAGAATACATGATGACTTTGAAGCAGGAAACAGCAAATTCATTGGGATCCCATAGTCTATGATGGTCTAAATGCCTGTAACCAAAAATTAAGGGACCTGAAATACTGACATTCCACAGATATAATAAATGGAACCTTACAGTTTTCTCAAAATTCACCTCAAAGGGATTATTTCCTTACATAAAGCTTCTAAACAGTAACTTATTAACTAGACGAGAAAACTACAACTTCAGAAAAGTATTTGTTTCAAAGTTTAGGATGTGATCACAAAACATTTGGCTGTAACAGAAATTCCTGATATTCTAGTTTTAGAAATTTAAGGAACCTACTCATACCAAAGATACACCATTAAGAATAAACTGTTCCCATACAAAGTGCACACATACAAATGGCTGTGACATTACATACTTATGTACATGAAAGAGACACACTGGAGACGATGGTTACAATACCTTGACAAACTTCTACTCTAAATAAGATAAAGATTTTTTTTTTAATCAGGAACTACAAAATAATTATGGCTGAATGTTACATCCAGAATACAGAATCTAAGAACTATTTTCATTTTCACAGTGGTTTCATGAGTAATATATACGGAAAACAAAGAATAGCCACTCTTTGTGTAGATACTCCTTTACCACTCTGAAGCATTTCAACACTTTCTGCATGAAATACCAAAACAGAATCAGAATGATTAATGCATCAGTTTCTCTTTAAATGGGACAGGAACCATTGATGAAAGACTTTGTTAGTTTCAAGCACAGACAAGAAATTCTGCTTAAGCATTATGCTCAAAGCTATGAATAGGGCACATCACATTTTCCAAAAAGGAGATCCGAGTACTTTTTAATTGGAATGGTTTAGATAAAAGGAAACAAAACAAAACAAAACACACTCCTCAAAACAAACCCACAAACCCACAAAAAGCTTTCTCACAGAACCTGAATTCAGGTAGTGTTTCTAAACAGGTATCTCAGCTACCGAATCGCTACTGGTCTGCACTACTGTCTGGATGCTTCAAACAACAAACCTGAAAGCACAAAAGTGAAAGAAGTCAGTACTCTGAACACAGGAGGACTGACTGGATGCTTTAACTAACTTTGTCTAGCATCTGGGGGTCTCAATTAACTCACTGGTCAGCTGCTACCAGCCTCGTGACCTAGCTGAGTACACAGGTTTCCTTCAAGATCGATTAAACCAGCTGGCATAAAGCTACCCTCTCCTGTGCCCTAAATCTTGCAGCCCATTGCAGAGCTTAAAAAACCCATACTGCCATTTTGACACATTACATACTTGTAATAGAAATCCCTACAGCAAAGATTTCAGGAATTTTAAAGGTGTTTGTCTGCCAAGATAACAGTGTATTTGCATTACTGAATATTAAACTGGACTACCTGTTGGGGATAGCTGCCTTTCCTGTGCACATTCCAAACACAAAGGTATATTTAATCCTGCCTTAGAGTAGAAAGACAAACAAAATTACCTCTTTAAATCCTTCAAGGCTTAGCAAGCTCATAATATATTTATTCATGTCTTCTTTCTCCCTAATATAATTCTACTACAGTTCATCATTTCTTGTCCATGATAGCTTATTTTAGCTAACCTATTTTCTTTCTGTCTTATCAGACACAAAAATCAGACTCTCCACTATCTTCTTCTGCTTGGAACTGAAACTTGAATCTTTCAGGGTAGTATGCATTATCCATTACCCTTGACAGTTCCTCTTTATCTGCCCCAAAGATCTATTCAGGGAGATTATGGTCAACTACATCTTATATCGAGTTTTTTAAAAAAAACTTTTCCTCTCAAAACAAGATATAGTTTGATTTTTCCAGAACGGCAAAGTAATAGCTGCTTCAGGTAGCTAAGCTGCTGGGAAGACAGCAGGGGAAAGATGATAACCTAGGTTAATGTTTTGTGTAATAGCTCAACGGGCAGCGTACTTTGTGTACTGGAATTTTCCTCCTAAGAAAAGAAATATTAGAGTACTGTAGGTGATATATTTTACATGTCATAATGCAAGCAGCATATTCAATGTCATTTTGTTCATGTAAAAGTCAGTAAATGGTATTTTCAGCATGGTGCATTTAGTTTAGTTAACATCAAGTCACATTTTGCCTATTTTTTTTCCCTGATTACCTTTCTTTTAATAAAGAATATCTAAGGAAGTTCGAAAAACATTTTATTGCTGGCTTAACAAAGTCAAACTCTGCCTTTCATTAAGGTCTGCTGCATATATGCACATGTGCACAATTAGGTTTAAGATTAGATTCAAAGGAACAGCAGAACCAATGTTTGCTGAAAGAATATTGAACCTTAGTCTTTTCAAATTCAAAACCCTTGCACAGATGATGTGGTAACTCCCAAGAATGGAAATACAGTGAGATGAATATGGTATAACTTATTATACTTTGGAAGTTATTTATATTCCCTAGATTTTTGTATCCCTCTGGATCTGCCTAATCTAGCCATCATTGCAAAATCATGCTAAGTAAGTCTAAATAGCTTGTGACTGTTGACACAAAATACAAATTTTTTGCATAGCATACTAATATACATTTTTTTTACTTTCATTAAGCAGCTTGCCAGACTGATCTGTCAGATTTCATTAAAATGAGAATTTAACTTTCTAAGTACTACATTTAGACACTTATAAGCATGGAGATTTTCTGCCAAAGGCAAGGAGAATTAAGTTCAAATCCTGGTATGGAGACCGACTTCAGATTTCAACTATGTTATGTTTAAATCCTTCAATCGTTGAATGTACTCAGCCTCATGATGCAAGAAGCACTATTCTCTCAGTTTTGCAAGGAAGTGATAGCCTGTTGACTGATATTCCAAAGCTGCATGAAGGAAGCCTTCGAGTGGGTAACTGAACTTGCATCTTCAGTGTTAGCACTGTAAATAAGCACCCTTACCTTTATTTCCAGAGCTTTCTTAAAAGCTGTGAAATTGCTGAAAACTGTCAGGAGAAACTGTTTTCTCATCAAGTATACATAAACTAAGTCAGGTTTTTCAATCAGATAAAGTGCAATGGACTCACTATCTCCAACTTTCATTCTACCAGTTCTGCCCATTCACAAAGTGAAGCTGATTATTAGATAGAGTACTCCCTTTTTGGTTAGGAAAAACAGTTTGGAAATTGCATTTTCTGCATCTCTTGCTCTTCAAAAATACTAAACCTTTACAATTGTTATTTATAAAAAGATAATTTTATTTGGCAATTCCTCCTTAAAATGGGATGCAAAAATGGTGACCACAAAGACTCTCTATTCATAGAAGAGATAATATATTCTGAGTAACTGGTCATTATCTACAGATTTCAGTGCACAAATACAGCATGTGGCACACAGAGTGCACAAAGACTCAAGTAGTTCCTTAGGATCATACTGAATAAGAAAAGAAATTAAGATGGAAATCACATTTTGAATACATAAAGCTTTGGATCTGCCACAGGAAATGCAGCTATGACACCTTATCAAATCCCAAATCAAGCACTAACTCTAGTCTAAGGCATCAGGAATTGTTTGTGGGAAACTTCCCTGATACTGAAATGATTCACGACACTGAAGTAACTGCATATGCTGATAAAGTTTTGAGATAAGTTCATTAAAGGAACTTAAAAGCAGGAAGAAAGCAGCTGCGTTGTTGTTCCAAATAGCCCATCCAGATCGTTTAGTACCTAAACGTTCATGGAGGTATTTTGGAGGAATGCAAATTTTAAATGTAGGAAAGGATGAAGATTTTTTAATAAAACACTCAGCTTTGCAACAGTTAAACTCTGATCAGATTCGTATAATAGGTACACATGGAAAGTAAAATAATAGCACAGTTCTTTGCATTTAATGCTTTTGGGTGAAACAGAACGGGCTACAAAAGTTTTCTGCCCTCAGTACCTACCCTATCTTCTTTTTGCATTTCTGTTGCTACTTAACAGTGGTAACGTGAAAATGGCTGTCGGTAGCTTGAAAGTCCTGCAGTCTATGAATGAAATACTTAGTTTTTGTGGGAAGAAATACTCCATCTAAGAGAATATACTCCCATAACAGGTGGGTGTCTTGAAAGTCTACAAAAGGAGCAAGCGGCTCTCCTCATCACCAGGAAAAGCCAGGGTTTGAAAGCAGTATTGCCGAGTCTAGAGCTTCCCACTAAGATTTCTCCAGAGAACATGCCTACTTTGTAGACACTAACGGAGGTAAAAGAAGCAGATTTAAATTATCTCAATGCTTGTAGATTTTTTCACATCATATTTTTTAAGGAAGCAACAGGGCAATGCAGAGAACTGGAAAACACTGGACTTGATAGTTAGCACATCAGCTATAACTTGTACTGTGTGCATTTGTCCACAACGTACATACTGTGTGAACATCTACCATTCACTACTAAATGAGCTGTTAAAGATATTCCTCACAGAATATAAGCACAGGTCCTGGAAGAAAACTGCAAGAAAGTAGAAATCTTAACTTTATGTATTAATTGGGCATAGTATTCCTTTACACTACTTGTATCTTACTTGGCTTGACTCTTCACTGACTACAACACTCACCTACGGGACGTTAACGTCTTCAACAAACAGCTTCACATTCAAAAGAAAGGCCAGCTGAGGCAACAACCCATCCAAATAATTGCATTACACTTCTAAAATCATTAAAATGGGACACACGTTTCTCCATAGCTATCTTGAAGTTAACAGCAACAAAGAGGTGAGATTAAAAGAGAGGCAGTTTTTTGAAGAAACATGAATAAGTGTTAGCAAAATCTGTTGGGTTGAAGAGGAGGAAGGAATATAATGCAACATAATTAGAGGATGAAATAGAAAAATAATCTCTTAAGATAAGACCTTCCATGAATTTTCAACTTACGCGAAAACTGGTCTAACAGCATTATTCATATTTCCATAAGTTGCTCGTCCTAGTAGTTCCCTGAAACAATTCTCAGCCAGCAGAGCAGGATTTTCTTCTTTCTCTCCTCCTGTAGGAGAGGATGGAGGGCCTATTCTGCTGAAATAAGACAAAAATACATGGATTTTACTACAATTCATATTCATCTTCCTTACTGTATACACCCTCGGCTCTATAATGTTCATGAGTCACACTCTTGATCTAGGCAAGAACTGTACCTCAAATATGCATCAAACCAGGATTCTGAATAGTTTATTCTTTCATAGCATGACTGTAGATCTTCATCTGTTCACACAGTACTGACCACTGTAATAGTAAATATGCATGTGGCAAAAACAATGGCTGTTAATACTGATTTGACATAATTACTGCATTTTGAGACACTATTACCCATTATTAATAACAAGGAATTAAGGCCATGAAACCATGCAAGAAGTTAAGCAGAATCTTAGTCATTTTGTTCAGACTAATGATCTCATCCACCTGCCCACTACTGAAACCACACTGTGGTGGTGGGTGTTAAATAAAACTCCAATACTTCTGCAGAAACAGATGGCTTGTGAGTTGGAAAAAAGTCTGATCGAGCTAATTAGAACATTATCACCCACACAGTTACTTCTAACTACACAGAGTACAAGTTAGTCGCCTTCTGACTGACTGTCCCCCAACATTACTACGCAGAGGATTGTACAGGCTGTCCCTGCCCAAGTGCTGGCAGTGGGAGCTGCAGGGTGGACTCTGTGAGCAGAGGCCGGGGCTGCCCCATGCTGGACACAGCCGGTCCCACCACCCCCACCGCAGCACACAGCTGAGCCACTCAGCCAAGCCGGGGGCACCAGTGGGGGCAAACAGGTTCCAGAAAGAACCAAAGTGCCACAGGCAGAGGAGGAGGAAGCCAAGGAGGGAGCAGCAGCAGAGGGACCCCGAGGCCTGAGGAGGAGGAGGAGGGCAGGAGGTGCTGCAGGCCCGGAGCAGGGATCCCCTGCAGCCCTGGAGAGACCCCGCTGGAGCAGAGACCCACCCTGCAGCCCGGGGAGGGCCCCACGCCGCAGCCGGGGCAGATTTCCTGCAGGAGCTGCGGCCATGGAGAGCCCAGGCAGGAGCAGGTTGTCCCTGAAGGGCTGCAGCCCGGGGAAGGGCCTGTGCTGGGGCAGGGAGAGGGGTGAGGAGGGAGGAGCGGCCGAGGGGGGCTGCGATGGACCGAGCACAACCCCCATGGCCACTTCTGGGCCCCTCAGGGGGAGAGGGGTGGGCAGTGGAGGGGTGAACGTGGGACTGGGAAAGGGAGTGAGGGGGAAGGTGTTTTAGTTTTTGTCTGTGTTTCTCACTACCCAAATCTATTTTGATTGGCAGTAAATTAAATTAGTTTGCCGCAAGTCAAGCCTGTTTTGCCCGTGGCAGTAACTGGTGGCGATCTCCCTTGTCTTCATCTTGACCCGTGAGCTTTTTCACACTTTTTTCTCCCCATCCTGTTGAGGGGGAGGACAGTGAAAGAATGTCAGAGTAGGAGTTTGGCTTTTACCTAGGGCTAACTCACCACAAGGCTGAAAAGATAAGCATAATGTCTATTATAATGTCTGCATCAGTACATACAAACCTCTAATTTTTATCCTTATTAAATATAACACTTTGTCAGGTTGTTTTCTGCCATGTAGCGTTCTTCACCTCTATGATACCATTGAGCAACTGGACTCCCGTATTTATCACAGTATGTTACGGAGAACTTGGGGGAAAAAAACCCAAACACCTTTCACATTTGAAAATACATTTTAAAGACATAGATATTGATGTTAATTTTCCTAAACTGTATTTATAAAGGTGGCCCTTGTTGAAGGATTCTTCTTTCCCTAAAAGGATCACTCTGAACAAGAAACATAGCAACTGATTTCTTCAGTCAGAAAAAAATAATGAAAAAAATACATAGACTGTCAAACTTTGCTTCAGATAAATACACCATGAAGGGTGTTAAACTGCGTAAGTTTTTCTGAGAAATCTGCCCTTTAACAAGAAGATTACAGTATTTTCAACCATAGAAATGTACTACTGATAGTAAAGAACAATAAAAAATTATGATATGATGGGAGGGAGAAGAAAAATGCAACGGGTGAAGGGAAAATTTATTACCACCACAGCTACTATTTCTTCAGGTGCTAAAATACGCCAATAAATGATTTAATAAAAAATAAAAATTCCTTTAAGTTAACAAGGAATTAAAACCAACATTTAAATATCAACTTCATTTCATATGGAAATTTTAACTTAAGACTTAATAAATCTTGCAGTGTGAAGCAAGGCTTTAATGTTTTATACTAATTACAAAACTTTTGTGAAGTTCGAATACTGTCATTTTCAATTTTTTGTTTTCTCTTGGTGACTGGGAATTAGGCTGACTATTTAAAAATCAATATGGTACGAAAAGAGCAAGAGTAGTGAATTAGGACAGAATTCAGACACACAACTGCAGTGCCTCTCAATCTCCCTGGTTTTTTTCCAGTACTGCCTAGACTCTGATCTAAACAGACGGGCATCCTCCTCAGCGCAGAGCAGGTACAAATGACAGCGCAGGACTGTCATTCCCGTTGCTGTTTTGACACAGATTCCCTAGAACACAGCAGCATTACAAAGGTGGGGGGTGGAGGGGCAAAAAGAAAGCAGGCTGCAAAACACACACACAGAGCTAGTCTATCTAGAAAAATTCTAGTTAAAATGTAGTAAAAATATGTTACTTTTAAGTGGTTTTATATGCAATCCCACGGAAGTGCTGCTTCTCAGCGTTGCTTGGAGACTTATTTTAGAATAAGTTAAAGGAATAAATTGCAATCCAGTCTTCTTAGTCTAAAACGGTAGTTCGTAGACTGCATCAGAATGTTCAAAATTATCTCCCGTTGTCTGTAGGAATCACCTACCTCTAAACTATTTCTCACTAAGTGTTCCTTAGCAGCATCAGATGAAAGACAATGAATATAAAACTACTCTTTAACTTTTCAGTTTAAAGGAAAGCTTTGTACAGCCTCTCAAGTTTCTAAATTCAAATGAGAAACTCATTTTGTTTCATTGACTTGGTTTTTAAACAAAGATCAGAAAACCTCCGACAAATTCAATTCGAAGGATTCAAATTCAAAGGATTTGAAGTCAAGTCTACAACGAGTGCTACAGCATCCTTCTGCCTTGAATAAGGCTGGAACTTTTAGCTTTGCAGTTACCATGAAGAGTATGTTAGAAACTAAGTGAATTTCCAATTTCATACATCCCTTGCCCATTTCAGAGATGCACGTAAGTTGACATACATTATTTTTTCTGAATTTTCTTCCAGAAAATTTTAAGGAGGGAGGGACAGTCTTTCAGGCAATGCCTTATACTATACTGAAGTATGCATGGCAGTTGTTTTGTAATACAGAATCATAGTGAAGCACAACTAAAAAAAAATAAAATAATCTGATTTTTAGAATAGGTCAGACTTGCAAATTTGTCTGATAGTCATGTAACTAGGATGTGCATTCATATATACAGACAAATAATGACATTCTCAAATAATCTTTTAAAAATGTTGTTTAAATATTAAATTCTTATCTCCAGAAAATGTCTCATCTAACAGGTACTCAGAAGAATCTTGAATTAAGCTATTAAGGTTCCACAAATAAAAATTACAGTGATCTTTAAGGTAAGCTTTACCTATGTACACTTCAGCTTTAACCAAAATAGTTATTTTCTATGGACTTAAGTTGGGGTTATTTTCTGGAATTTCTGCTCTTTCTCAAATAATACTTTGATTTCACCTGCCAGAACAATATGCTTCTTAATGCCTACTCTGCAAGAAACTTCTATTTTTGCTCTACAAGTATGAAGTCAGATATAAAACAAGGTAAGAAATTATCTGTAACATCATTTAAGGCCAGCTGATCAGCAATTTATAAATATTGTTTTCAGCTTTTCTGTCATAAGTGCATCATACAAGGCCCCTACTTGCCACCTGGAAAATCATTAGTCTTTTTTTCTGTTGAATATGTGTTACAGAAAAAGTTTCAAGCAGCCAATTCAGATATTTAATTAACAATTGCTTTTAGACAGATTTATTCTTCTATGACTACTGCATTGCTCACCAGATGATAAAAATTAGTCCTGCAGTATATATAAACTGATCTGCTTTAAGTGGTTGATCCCAAGGCTATTTGAGTCAGTTTTTCCATCAGTAGTTAGTTTAATTTTGCTATATAGAGGAAAGTATATGCTTGGGGCACTGTAAAGAGCAAAAAAGGAAAGGGCCCACCTGCATCTAGAAGTCCTGTAAGAGCCAACAAAGGCTATAGGCCTCCTTGTTCAAACAGCAGTTTCAGAAACCTTTGTCTCTTATTCAGATCAATCTTCATATGTAAAATCCAAGCGACCATTTCTGTACACACTGTGTGAGCCCTCGGTTATATGCAGTAAATGGATAAAGCATGGATAGAGAGACAACTATTGATTTTAGTCATTTAGTCTGAAAGATTGCTTTAGAGAAGAGACAGGCACCAACACTTAGAAAGAAGAGAAGAAAACTAAGTCTGAGGAATAGGAAAAATAAAACCAACCAACCAAAAGCAAACAAACCAAAAAAGAGAAACCTGACAAATTTAGCCAGCTCAGTGTCATGCGAAAGCCTGAAAAGCGTGGTGTTACAGGAAGGCTGGTGAGCCTACTTACCAAGCAAGGTTTGAAGCATCTAGGATTGGACATGAAACAAACATTTAAGCTTGTTTGCACAGCTGAACTTGGTTTTATGGAAATTTCCCAGTGCTAGCAATAAATACTTTTTACACCTAGGTAGTGTTTAGCCACAAATACAGACATGAACAAAAACCCCTGATTTTTCTATTGTAAGGTGACTAGCATATCCACAACATCAATTATCACACAGATCTTCTTTGAAGGCATAACTAGCAGGTAATACGTCTAGAAGCCACGGAAAGCCAAAAAAGAGAAGGGTGTCTACATGTAAAGAAATTTTAAATCCTCAGTTTAAGTACTGTTGCAGACAGGACAGACAGTTGTTACTAATGGCTAAATAGGAATTAAACCCTCAATTTTTAACAAATACAACTAGCAAAATAAGTTGAGTCATCTACAAACCTGTACTTACTAATCTCTCTGACGTAACAAAACAAAGTTTATGATTTTTAATAAGTCTAAACATGGCTATACAATTTCTGGAACAATTTTTAGACCAATGGAAACTAGAACAAGTGAAATACATGCAGCTGAGAAGACTTTAAGACAAGAAACATGAAGAGCAGTTAAGCAGAGCTGTGCTATCAGTTTTGAGGAGACTCAGCAAGTAAACATCAATAGTTATTTCCAAAGAAAAGAAAAGAAAAAGGTATCTATCAAAAACTAAGCCTAAAGATTGCTTAAAAACATGCCAGGGACCAGGAATAAAAATACCTGTCAATATCTTCTATCTTCTGCATATTAAACAGCAGTGATGGTACTATCTTGTCCATGTGCTGAGGTTCCCATATAGTTGCTCGAAGTTCATCATTAACTGTTTTTCGAACCACTCCCTGAATGCCCCTGATTCCAGCAATTCGGATCCTAAGGAAGGAAAAAAGAATACTGAAAAGGAGAAACACGGGACCCCCCAATATGGCTGTTTACCTATTAGGCAGTAGGAATGACGTAGTGTGGAAGTCCATTAGGTTCTGACAAGCAGTAATTTGGAAATTTGGCCAATTCGTTAAGGTTGCCCCTATTGCCTTTAAACGCCTCTATAGCTCACAAGGAAGCTGACAAAACAACTGAACAGAAGATGATCTGTAAGGATAATGCTGATGCTGATCAACAAAGACTCACTGTGTATACCATCACCAAAAGAAAGTCACACAGGTAAGAACCCACCAATTATACGCAATTTACTACCTCTTATGAAATGCTTTATCCTAAGTAAGCCGTTTAACATTTCTGTTTTAGTTTCACTAAACCTAAGAAGGCAAAATCTCAAAAAGCTCACCATAACATTTACAAGTACTATTTGTGACCATCAGCTTCAGGTAAATACACTGTAACTGACAGAAGCCTAAGTTATGAGGTAGTTACATGATAGGCTGGCTTCACTAGTGACACCTGCGTGAGAAGTCTCCATTTCCTTTCCCCTTTGGTCCCTGAGTACAATTTACCACCCATTCAGTTCTTCCCCAGACAATTCACAGGGTCATCCTGTAAAGCCATTCACTGGAATAACCTTCCTAAAGGGGTGAAGGCAGCAGGGAAAGTACAGGACAAGTAGGCAGATTTAATCCTAACCCTTTCAGAGACAAAGTTTACAGCAGAACCCTATGTACAGCAATAGGGCAACAAATAAGATGGCAACAAATTACAAAAAACGAGGAGGAATGAACCAGAAGACTAAAAGCAGGAATCAATTTTTTGTTTTGTTTTTGTTTTTTCCTAAGTGATGTACACAGTATTCATTCTTTTTGGAAATACAGTTCGCAGATTTTTTGAAACTGCAACCTTTAAGAAAAATCCTTATGCATTGCAGCTAACGTAAGAGCAGTACACCCAATGGGTTGAATAAATGTTCAGCACATGGATTTTTCATTGCTGGCTGAACAATTTAATGCATGGAAACAGAAAAATCAGTAAAACGGAGATGCAAATCACAATCTGAAAAGCCCTGAGTTTTCGAAAATGCTCAGGAGTTAAAACACTGATTAACAATTCATATAAAGAACACATCGCTAGGGGGAGCTGAAGTAAAAAAAAAATTGTGTCCTTACATAATCATGTAAAAATTTGTAGTAGTAATTCAGGAAGGCATTTTAGTCTCACACACAGTATGATACTGCAGACATCTAAGAAAATTCAATTTTAATGAGTAATTCTCAAATAGTAGACTCAAAATAAGCTTTTGCTATTCATGTTAAATAGCCTCATTAATTTCTCAAATGAGTTACGCAACTCACACACATTTACAGTAGTAAGTAGAGACAATCCATGCAATCTGGCACGCATTATTCGGGTGAAATTCCACTTAAATATTCTAGGAGTTCCAACCACCTAAGATTTGCAATATCCGGT
This sequence comes from Steatornis caripensis, assembly GCA_013398225.1. Lineage (NCBI taxonomy): Eukaryota > Metazoa > Chordata > Aves > Caprimulgiformes > Steatornithidae > Steatornis > Steatornis caripensis. The sequence goes on along the minus strand of VZSC01001623.1, from coordinate 52,712 downwards.
GCTATTTAAAAAGTGATACTTTCATTTTCTTCCTGTGGAATGAACTATTCTACCATCATAATAAAAGTTGTATTACAGACCATTTTAACGTGCTAAGACAGCTTCCTGTAATACGTACAGAATGGCACTTACTCTGTTTCTACTTCTGGATCATGGTCACATGAATGACACATGGCACTGAATCGAGACACAAAGAAGTCATAGCGTCTGTGATATGAAGGTGTGTCTTCCTCAATGTTGGCAAATTTGACAAACTGGAAAATGAAATACATTAAAAAAGCTTTTGATACCAATTTCCCAAAAGAGAATAATGAATACTAAGCTTCATCTAAGAAGTACCATAAAACATTGCATTACAAAAGAATTCAGATTTGACAATACTTAAATATTTAAAACCAGAGAAGAAAAAGTTAAATTGGAGAGTTTTCTTTTCAAAGCCTTCCCACTAGAACTTCATTTAGATGATTAGAAAGGGTGCAGCTACATGAAATACAACATACTATGAAATACAGAAACATCTAACACTTGAATAGTGAGCATCATCAGTTCATAGAATCATAAAGTCATCTAGGTTGGAAAAGACCTTTTAGATCATCAAGTCCAACCATTAACCTAGCACTGCCAAGTCCACCACTAAACCCTGTCCCTGACCACCACACCTACTTGTCTTTTAAATATCTCCAGGGATGGTGACTTAACTCTTTCCCTGGGCAGCCTGTTCCAGGCTTGACAGCCCTTTCGGTGAAGAAATTTTTCCTCGTATTCAACCTAAACTCCCCCGGCACAACTTGATGCCATTTCCTCTCATCTTATTGCCTGTTACTTGGGAGAAGAGGCCAACACCCACCTTGCTCCAACCTCCTTTCAGGTAGTTGTAGAGAGCAGTCCCAGCAATCACATGGTACACTGTGACTAGCTGGTTAACTAGCAACATTCTGACCAAAATTCAAGGTGAGTAAATTTGGAGGTGTTCTGTCAATCCTGACTATCTTTACAAAAAGAAAAAATGAGGAGTCAGGGAATTATAACCCAGTCAACTTTCATTCCATTCACAGAAAGACACTGGAAAAAAATTCCAATTTGCAAACATCTACAAAGCAATGAAGGGGTAAGTAACAGTCAACACGGATTTGTCAAGAATAAATCACATCAACCCAGCCTAAATTATTCCTATGACAAGGAAATAGATTTTGTGAATCCAGATGAAGCAGCATCTGTCATATCTTAACTTCAGTGATGCTGTTGACAAAAAAATACAGAAAATTCTCAAAGGGAAGCTAGAAAAACACTCTCAAGAGAACATTTCCTGTAAGATAGTTGTAAAAGGGTTTGGAAAAAACATAGAAAACCTTGTAAATCACCAAACTACAATAATGTACTAAGTGAACTTCTGAAGGGGGCCCGTCTGGAATACAGCATTATTTGAGTTTCACTAGAGACTTAGATTGCAGAGTGGGCTCATCAGATTTGCAAAGAACATGAAGCTGGCCAGAGCTGTAGGCACACTTGATGCCTGGTTCTTGACAAACTGAAAATAGGACCTGAAAAATCAAGGAAGCAATTTAGGAATGACAGATGCAAAATACCATTTTAAGACAGCTGTACAAATACAAGCCAGACACAGCTGAATGCAGAAAATAATCTTAAGGTTATAATAAACTGCAGATTCAACAAAAGTCAATGCCGTTATACTGGCATGACAAAGGAAACAATATATTGTGATACATCTGTATTACCTGTGACACCTATGAAGAAATTTTGGCCATCTAATTGGCAATAATAAGCCCTTAGTACTGCATCCAGCTGAAGCATCACAGCTGAAGACAGTGATCAATTGATACAGTCCTTCAATTATTCAAGGGATTAACAAAGCTTTAGATAAACATGTTAAAAAAGACTGAAAGACATCAAATTATCTAGTCTAGAGTTGCCTAAAAGATATCAGGCTTACAATGTACAGAAGATAGTTATAAAAATAAAAGAAATAAATGTTTTTCTTTGTCCAACGGTAATAGGAAAAGCAACAATGGCTTACACTGAAGCAAATGCTACCTAAATTAGACATTACAAAAACCCTCCTTTCTAAAGCCACCAGATTGCCTAAAGACCTTACGGATTCTTCATCACTGACAGTTTTAAGAACAGACTAGGGAGGAAATCAAAAAGGGAAAGGAAAGGTTTAACACAGTGCTGGTTCTGCTCTGAAGCAGAGAGATGTTCCATTAAGATCCCTCCACCTTTTCCCACCCCTTTATTATTGTTACCAATTGCTAAGCAATGGCTGAAGCATTTCGTGTATACTTACTGAGATGTAGAATCTGCTTTTAGACAAGCCCAAAGTACTTAATCATAACCTACAGCATAATGATTTGTAGTTTTCAAGCTGAAAGTGAAAACTGTGTATTTCAGAAAAACCCCACCACTTCTACTCCTTTTTTAGTCTTTTTTTTTCCCTGTCTTATCTAGAACACATCCTTTTCAACCAGTTCACCCACTGAAAGCTACAGGAGCAGCTGAAAATGATACAGTTTGTAAAACTATATTCTCAGCTATTACTGAAAATGGAGCAAAATTGTATAATACTAGTTCATTTTACACATCCTTCTGTAGAGAATATTCTGTATAGTCAGCTGATAAGAAAGTGACATTACAGTCAAAAACCAATATAGTCTACTATAGTCTACTGCCACAGTTTGAAGAAGAATCCACAAACAGCAACCATGCCTTTTTTTCAATACAGTGAGTTAAAAATGATCATTTCCTTCCCAACAGACCCTGAAATATGCTTTAAATGTCTTATGTCTCACTGGTTTGTTTCATACAGTTGTTAATTACAAAACAGAAACAGACTTTCTGAAGTTTTTCTGAAAACAGGAACCTAATCAGTCCTTACAATTTAATAAAGCATAAAGTCTGCCGTTAAAAAAAAAGTAAAATAAAAATTCAATACTATCTTAGTATTTTCTAGACATTTCAGTGTTCAAGTTTACAATCGATTTACCCAGCAAACTTCTATAAAAGCATGTAAAAGAATGGAAGCAAAAAGTTTAAAGAACACAAAACACTATGGGAACGGCTGTGAGACTATTAACTCATCTAGCATTTAATATCAGCACATAAATATTATCTAAAATACAAAATTATTTGATTGACAGGATCTTCCAACATAAAAACTTCAAATAACTCTAATCACTGTTTTCCTAGAAGACAGATTTTTTTTTTTTTTTTGTAACAAGAAATTGTTCTGTAAGAATAAATGACAAATTTAGGCCAAAAAACTATCAGGGGCTCGCTCTCTCACTCTGGACATTTCTCCTACATCACAATGTAGCTTTGCAGCCAGGAAGCAAGTACCCAGAAGTTGTATCTCTCAAAACGACATGCACAGTCATGTATCAAGAAAGGGTAAAATCTTTTTATTTCCTCATGTGTGTAACAAAACAATTTCACTCACTGAACATAAAGCATTTCTGAAGCATATTTCAGGATTAGCATTCCGATAACTGAACACTCAGGCCGCAGGAAAACTAACTACACCAACACTATTTTGAGTTGCACTGTCACTCAGTAAAGCATATAATTCCATTTCATTATAGAAATTTTAAGTTTTTACAGTACACATTAGTCTATACTTTTTCTTTGCTTAGCAGTGGAGTTCTTAAGCTGTTATTGTTGTTAAATAAAGAATGTTTTCAAGCATAGTTCAAATATAAAAATTATTCAACCTAAGAAAGGAGAAAACTCTTACGAAAGTCCAACATTTGCCCGGGATATACTTACAAAGCTTTTATAGATGTAAACATGTCATTCAGTCATAGTAAATGCTTGCAATCACCCACTAGTAATTTATGGAGTTTTTACCAGTACAAGCATCTTCTATATTTGTACAATACAGAAGCTACATAAAGGAATTTACACAGGGAATACCTTACTTCCATTAATTTTGAAACCAATAAAGTTCAATCAGTCTAAAAACATATAAATCTAGCACGAAATAAAGAAGGAACATATCATCTATTCAGAAAATGTTTGTTCCAGACTGAGGAAGTTGGATCGTAATACAAGGGAGAGAGAGACTGTGCGAGTCCTGTAAGTAAATCATAGAAGTTCTCAACTTAAATTCCTAATGACATAATTTCCTATATATATTTATGCTGTCTTACCACTCTTCTGTAGCCAGTACAGTAGGAGAAAAAACATACTTTTAATGCACCCTGGATGTCTTTAAAGGTCAGGTTTTTGCAGCAATTCAAGAATGGACAATCAGCATGCATCGTATTTGAGTCATGTTATTTACAGTATCTCCCTGTGAAAACTGTAGGCTGGATCTGAACAGTATTTTATTTATATTTGAGCTCCACAGTCTGTCTTGTACAGCCTGCAATTTTCTCATGTTTCAGACGGGGGAAAGGGAGTGCTGATGTTGATAGTTACCATCTTTCATAGACAAAGCTACTCTATTTCATTATCAGAAAACTATCACATAGAAGACAAGATATCCTATAAACGTAACACTCTTACAAGCTACACAGCACAGCATTAATAGGAAGTGTGTGAATGTATCTATGTACTTCATCAAACAACTGCAAAAAAGACAAACACTTCAACTTTTCTAAATAGAAAAGTTTCAAACACTGGATTCATACATTAACTTCACAAACGTGGTAATAAAATGATCACAATAAATAATAACAAGATAAGGTTCCCAGCAAAAGAAATTGGTGATTTTGTGTAGCTATTACTAGTTAATGTCACCTGACACTCCTCATGTTGGCTTGCAGGGCCACATTAGCATGGCTATGAAACTGCAAGACCAGAGAGCACAAAGGGTGGGGTGGGGAAAGCAATACTTAACTGTGAATGACCCTAAAAGGATTGCCTGAAGTGATTTACCCCAGCATCACTCAAACCCTAGTAGACGCAGACATAGAATTTAGAAGATAATGTTATAACCTACAGGATGAGAAAAAGTGCTTTCTATAATTCTGTCTCTCTGTACCTTTAACTCCTGTAAAAAAGATAGAGCAGGGATCCTAGAGATGAAATACCTCTTGTATATTAAATCACTACTAGTACATAATTCCGTATTCATATATGGAACAAAATAATAGTCTTGTAATAAAAGATAAGTTTCTGTTGCATACTTCCAGATCAGCATGCTGCAGACAAGCAAGATAAAACAAATGAGTACTCTACTGGGAATATTAACTCTGACATTCTTTAATTTCACAGTCTTGACATTTTATACTACTTTTACATATACACACACTTCAATTCTGCCAAAACCAACTGCTTTTATAAGCCAACACTAACAAATATGAAAGTCTTATTGTTATACCAGGCCCTGACTGGTCACTTTTGCACTTGGGATACTGCTTGTCTTCTTTTAAACAAAAAATGATGGCAACCAGCAGTAACAGTCACCTTCTCATGCACACGCAGCCCAACGCTGTCACTGATGTCATCGTTATTTCACTGCTCCTAAGAAAAAACTGCCTTTCTAAAATGAAGCGCCCTAGCAACTAAAGAAAGCATTTGTGGTAAATAATTTAAAATGTGGTAAAATTCTGGGTTCTGCATATATCTGCTATGTTTCAGATGAAAAACCAATTTTTTGCTATCAAAATACAAAGAAGAATTCACCTCATCAACATTCCAAATTAGCTTAAAATGTTTTGTATTCAACTGAGTTTTTGTCAACATAGTTTAAGATGAAAGTTTTACTAAATTACGCACTCCATTGTTTTTGACCAGCTGCTCACTAAAGAAATTTTCTGGAGCCTCTCTAAAAAAAATTGTCAGAATTTTTTTTTTTTTAAATTACAGCTTGTCCACCAAAATTTTGACCATAAAGATTTTAAAGCTGTTCACCCCTAGACAGGAAGAACAAGCATAATTAATTCATGCTATCCTAGTGATATAACCATTATGGATCTTAATAATAGATTTCATTATTTGTACACGAGAGAGAGATATTCAGCAATGAAAATTCTGCAAAATGGTTAGAGAAAGAAATTTAGGATTGCTGTAAGTTTTTAAGTAAAAGCATATTTCAATCAGCTTCTAGACTCTGTAATACTTAATCCAAGGAAATCTCACTTTTCCCCACCACTTTTTCAGTTTCTTCACCAGCATATGCTATCCTAGCACATGCTTAAAAATATCTTCCATGATAGAAAAAGACATTTTGAACTTCATAGACACTGCCAATTTGAAATCTGGTCTACTTAAAAAAACCCTACACCACACCCCCACACCGCCCAAAAAAAACCCCAAAACAATTCAACATAACCACTACTGATTTCACCTGTTTTCAACTATCTGGCTATAATAAGTAGACTTACAATTATGTTATAAAAAAATAACCATTGCTGCTGTAGCAAATAAGCTAACATAATTTACAAACACAACACATACGAAGTCACAGGAATTAATTACATGTAACCTGAAGATCAGGTATAAAACTACATAAATGAAAAACAAACGATTGCTTTCTAAAACAGTAATCTTCAGGTTTGCTTTTTTTGAAGTAAACTTCAAAAATTAAATTTAACTTCAAAAAAAGAATTTAAGAAGTCAAACACCTAAACGAAACTTTCATTTTCTTGTAAGATATAAGCACCAAGTAGAGGAAGTTCTGCATCCAAAATCAGATATTTGAAAGTCGGGAAAAAATCTGGGAACACTGGGAGCTTCCTGATCTTTCCAAGACTTTAAACTGCTAGGAGGCATTCAGTACACAGATTTGTTTCATTTGAGGCCCTGACTTCTCGGCAATCACAAGAGCCCCCACAGCTGAAGCAAAATCTGTTTATGAGGCTGAGGAAAAACTACAACTCAAGTAAGACACTTGAATCTTACTTGAAGGACATCACTGCGAAGCTTTGTAAGTCAGCTTTGGGATGGAAAATAATCAAGATCTACTTACAGTCACAATCATACCCTGTATCTTTTTAAGTGTAAGCAGACTCCAAATTTCTACTGGCCTGAAACTGACTTTAACCTAAAAATATTGTGGAAACTTTTCCAAAGTTTGCCTGACTTTTCACTGGTTTAAAGACATTTACTTCATATACAATTAATTCCCTTCCAGACTATACCAGTTTCCACTCCAAACTGGTACATAAGAATAACTAAAGCACATGAAATATTATTCAGTCACTCTACCACCTCTACTGTTTCTGAGGTCTGTTTGCTTATTTATATCCTTCAGGAGGAGAGGAAAAACTAAAAAAAGACTAAACGTGATGGTAAACTTTCTCCATGTCTGACAAAATTTTTTTAAGAACACAATAGGTCAGTGTCCTTGGTAACAGCCAAGCTGTCAGTACCAATACAGTTTGCTCCTTTTGAGTCTACACAAAAGGACTTTAGCTTTTCTCTCCATTGACTATAGAAGGCACCTATAGAAATCAGCATAATTAGGCTAAAATTAGCCTTTGGAATCTGTTGAAGAGCCATACAGATTCACTCTCCACACAGAATTTTGATATCTTATTTAGGAAAACGTAATTATTTTTGGTTACTGAGTTTTACAACAGACAAACCCAAATTATCTCCTAATTTACGAAGTCCGTTAATCTGCTTTGCTCATAAAAGACTTAATTAGGAACTGACAGGGATATCAAATGGATTACCCTAAGGTGGAGTTCTGTTCGTTAACATTTGTTTGGAAGTGACATATGCGTTGTAAATCAAAGTGGAGGCTAGCAGTAACTGTTTGCCACCAAGGATTTGAAACAACTGGGAAGTGATGTACATCTTGCCATTTGACAGCCCAGGAAATAAGTTCCAAAACTATTCTCCCAAGAGGTTTCGCCCAGGCATTATTACACAAACAAATCAAAAGAAGCAGGGTAGTCTTGGCTCAAAGATAATGAAATAAATAAATAAATAGATATATTTACCTCTACCCTTAGTAAAGCTGCCCTGTTAGTTTAGAGCACAAGAGACACTCCTGTTGTGGTGTAGACCCTGCTTCCCCCTACTAACAAGCCACATTGCAATGCCAGATCATTCAGCACCATATCAGAACAAAGAGCTGGGATATTTGGGCACTCTACGACCCTGCCTGTTGGTACAATGAGCCAAGATAAGAAGTAATACGGTACCTCTCTGTCCCGGGATGAGCACAGTGAGTTGGGACAATTAGGCACTCCCTGATTGCACCTGGAACTCCTGCTGCAATCACAGTGAGTTGAAGTGATTGGGTGCTCCCTGACCATCTCCAGAACTCCTGTTACCCAGGAAATGTACCTAAATCTTCTCCTGTATGGGTCGCAGCCCACATATCTGAGAGGTGCCAAGACTGATTATCTGATAAGGATTGTGGCCACGAAATGGTAACATTGACCAAAGTCAATCATCTTGCGATTCTATAAATAATGGTTCTAAAGCGAGACCCTTTGAGCTCTCCGGGACCACAGCAGGCTGTGACCGTGTATCTCCCT
>VZSC01001623.1:19146-43352 GCA_013398225.1 Steatornis caripensis | reverse complement strand
TGGATTCAGCTGCACCTAGACTCCTCTGAGAAGGAGTTTAGAAAGCAACGGGATCCTTTCTGAACCTCGTGACTCAATGGGAGGGCACTCCTTATACCCTTTTCCCTAAACCCTGTATACATCACTCCAACTCGACCCTGACTCAGTTTCCCCTATCCAACCACTGTAAAATCACTTCTCTCTGTGCGCCCCCCCCGCCATTCACTGTGACAGTTGCACCTAAGCACCACTCTGACCCTTTCACAATCCCTTCACACAGTAAGTAATAGAGTGAATCTTGCCATCGAATTCTGTAAAGTCGTGCTTTTTTACAAACTCATATTAAAAAATCACCTTTCCCTCATATTTTTGGTGGTGATTCTTTGAGCGACCGTTAAACCTTAACCACTCTCCCCCGCGACAACTCCTTCCCTACATTTGAGCAAGAACTGTGTGTTCCACCATAATAAGAAATTCTACTCCAAAGCAGCATCACTCTACTATACCCTCCCATCTCCCTGAATGGCAACTCCATCGACTAGGACTCATGCCCAAAGAAAAGCCCAAGAGTTTTACAGAATCCACAAAAAAACCCCACACTGCTAACAATAGCAATATACAAGAAACGCAAGTGCTACGTCTTTACTTACGTAGAAGTAATCACTACCAAGCAAAAACAGTCCACATCACAATCCTGGAATTTATGAGATTCCTATTGTACCAGCTGGCAATACAATGGTTGGAAGGGAGGTATGAGAGAACTATAATACTGATTGCACCCATCACCCTATTTGGAAAAACATATCTCCCAATCTTCATCTTGACACTTGTAGTTATGCCCTTCAAGCCTGGATCCAAATCCTGAAATATTTGAGCTAATAAGATGGTGAGGTTGTAATAGTAAAAGCGTTTGCCTCCTGGCCTCTTTTCAGCTAATAGGAATCTTTCTGTGGGGAAGGATGTTATTTCCTCCTTCTCACACTATCGCTCTCGTTGCTGGAGAGCAAGAAAACACTGTCTTACCCATACAATGGCTCCAGGACATCTGTTTAAAGATTCAAAATATGAATTCATAGAATAGCTTTCCTGTTCCTTCTAGAAGTAGTTATTTCTGCAGGGGATGAGCCCAGCCATTCAAAAGAATTTGAGAGACTGAAACAGTTTTTCCGCCTCCAGCTGGTATCTGCTCTGTGTTTAGGCAAATGATGTACCCTGTCACATACAGAATCTTCTCAGTTCATGTTAACTGGCAGATACTTCGTGACTTCTGAAACTACTTTCCCATAGCAAATAAGCAAAGATTTATTCTGATTTGACTTAGTATCTGACTTTACTCACAGAATTTGTTCCAAGAACTTGCAGCTTTGGTTCGCCTGATTCCAGAAGCTTGGCCACCATATGAAGGAAACTTTCCACAAATGGTTTTATGCTTTGTGAATGGCAAGCCATTAGAAGTTGGTCCAAAGCTTCCATGGCAATTAAAACATACCTGAAAATTAATTAGAGAGACTCACATAAAGATGTGCTACATGTACGATTACCTCAATTAATTCAATTTAGGTCCTTATTACTACAAAAATTAGAAAAGAAATAACAGAAGGCACACATTTCCTATTGTCTAAAAATTGACATTATTGATATTTCCTACATTCATATTTGTCTTTGTTTAGTCAGCTGTTCTATCACCGAATGACCCCTCCTTACCCTGGAAGGGGAATTGGAAAAAGGAAAGGAGACCCATGGGTTGAAATAGAAACAGACTTAATAAAATTATAACAACAAACTAATAATAATGCCAGTACTTACATAAAACACACAAAGTTACACTTGGCCCATACAGTGGTGGTGACCTGTGTGCTTCCAGCAGCGAATGCCGGATGTCAAACCCTGCCAGCACCACAGCTCCAGTGACAGCGTGACAGTCACAGCAAAGGGGAGCGCAGGCCTTGGGAGCAGAAGGACGGGTGAGACCCTCCAGGGATGGCAACCATTGAGGAAGCAGACCCGTCCCCAGCAAACTTTCCAATTTATAGCAAGCATGACGTTTATGGTATTGATACTGCTGTTGGCCAGCCTGGGTCAGCTGCCCTGGCTTTTGCTCCTCCCAACTTTAGCACCTGGCTTACTCGGAACTGCTAAAGACCTTGATCGCTATGGAAACCTGCACACCATGGCCAGTCGTGAATGAAATGAAGTGTCTTATTGACTTTGTTCCCACTAAATTGGGTGCTGCAGTCTCAAAAACACCACTTTCCTAAATTGGAAAATGGTTCTATGATTCTATCCCAGCAAAACCAGAACAATTTTTTTTTTTTGAGGGGTCTGAGGGGGGTGAGTGTTCTTAGAAGGGATGTTGTAATACTTGGTAACAGAGTAAATATAGTAAAATTTTCTTTCCTAGTACATTTTATTTTCAATTATAAATCCCAGCTTTCTAGCCTACAAATCCTCTGTCTACCCAAATCCCAGCATGGAAAGCCAGCAACTTACCCATGCCCCTGCAGTTAGGCAACATGCTAAGTAAATGAAAAACAGTAACAAAAAGCAGTGAACAAAATTAATTACTCCAAAGAATAGCCATTTACCCATTCTGTAAAGTTATAAAAATAGCTTTTGACATCATGAAGGCCAAAAATGATGGCCTATGATGGGTGTTGACTTTCTTTTCTAACACCCTAGACTCAGTATTTTCCTATTCCATTTCCACATTATTTAAAATCTTCTCCATCTTTTGATTCTACATGCTTTCAAATTTCTAGCTTAAATAGGACTTAGGAGTATGACAGAGATTTAAAGTTCCCATTTAAATACAGTTTAGCCAAAAGGGTGAAAAGAAAGCTATCCCAACTTCCCAATATCCTGAATGATATTCAAGGGTGCACTGGGTTTACATGACAAGGTTTTGGTAGCAAGGGAGCTGCAGGAGTGACTTCTGTGAGAAGACACCAGGAGCTGCTCCCATGTCAGAGAGAGTCAGCTTGAGGCGGCTCCAAGACAGACCCACCACTGCCCAAAGCTGCTGAGCTGCTCATTGACACTGGTAGCTCCCATGGAGGACACGACAGGGAAGCAGATATCCACACTGCAGACCATGGAGGACCCCACAATGGAACTGGTGGATGTGTGCTGAAGGAAGATGCAGCCCACAGAAAGGCCATACTGGAGCAGGCTCCTGCCAGGAGCTGCAGACCTGTGGAGAGGATCCCACACTGGAGCAGGTTTGCTGGCAGGGCTTGCGACCCTGTGGGGGACCCATGCTGAAGCAGTCTGTTCCTGAAGGACTGCACCCCATGGAAAGGACCCATGCTGAAGCAGTTCTTGAAGGACTGTCTCTCATGGAATGGACTCAGCGCTGGAGCAGGGGAAGAACATGAGGAGGAAGGAGTGGCAGAGATAACGTGGGATGAACTGATCCCAATCCTCATTCCCCATCCCCATGCATCGCTCAGAGAGAAGTAAAGGAGTCAGCAGTGAAGCTGAGCCTGGAAAGAAGAGAGGCTGAAGGGAAGGTGTTCTTAGCTTTGTTTTTATTTCTCACTATTCTACTCTGTTATTGGCAATAAATTAAATTAAATTAATATTCCTCAAGTTGAGTCTTTTTTGCCCGTGATGGTAACTGCTGGATATCCCTGTCCTTGTCTTGACCCATGAGCTTTCAATCTTACTTTCTTCCCTGTTGGGCTGAGGAAGAGGAGTGAGAGAGCGGCTGAGCAGGGACCTGGCAGCCAGACAAGGTTAACTCACTACAAAAAGACTGCGTTTAAACTTGACATGATAAAATGCAGCTACATATTAGTATCTATTTTTAATGCTGTGACTTACTACCTTACCCATAGCGATGCCTGACAACATCTCTGCTCAGTCTCTCTGCTAGGTAAGCACCAATTCGATCCAGCTTTTCTGGTGCAGAAACTGCATAGAAAGTCAGCTTCTCCATATCAGCTTTAACAAGACCATCCTAAAAACAGACATGCAAAATATAAAACAAAAAAGTTCACAGAAAATAGAAAGCTTATTGTCTACTCAGCATTTAAAGATCTGAGCCATACAGATGGGAATAAGCTACTGAAAAAAACCCCAAAACTTCTGAGCAAAACTGTCAATAGCTTAGCTGCAAAAATCAGCAACATAAAAAAATTAAGTTAAATATTTTTTAAAGAAATGAAGCAACTATCTTTCCCAGTCTTTTTCCCAGGAGGAAAAAGGTATTCCAAAAGAAGGTATTTAGTGAGATACATCATCAGTTCTGAGACACACTTTTTCCCTATTGGAACAATGTAATTTTTTCTTTTCCTATTTCTCACAATAAGTAGATTTTATGCATAATTTTGATGCTCTATACAAACAAGATTGCACTTTAAATATTTTATTTCTTCAGTGTCACATCTTGGACCAGGCTGACATACAGAGTACCTGAAGGTTAATTGTTAGAACAAGATCAAAGATTAACATATTAGTTCCAATATAAACTGTGATATGGATCTCCTCAGGGGAGGTTATAATTATAACTATCAGGTAAGAAGGATAAAGCTTTTTATAATCTTCCCCCCGCCCCAGAAGTTCACAAAAACATTATCTTTTCCAAATAAGCTTTTAACACACTCATTATTAATTAATGTATTTTATCAAGCAAGTCTTTTCATATTTCAGAAAAGGCCTGTAACTCAGTGAAACATCACGGACTGGCTTTGTCCTGGACTGAGTCAATGATTACTAACAAAAGCAGAGACTAAAGAGTGCCAACTCAGAGCTACTGAGTGAAATTAAAGCTGTAAGACTACAACTGTTGCAATTCCAGGCGCTTCTACATCTGTAGCAAAAAAGTAGATTAAAACAAATAAATCTATAAAACATGCTCCATGCTTTCAACATACTGTATACACAGACAACATTTTCTTTGAAGCCAGTAACGTACACTTAAATAGTAACTAGCAGTCAGTAATGACACATTTTAAAGAAAAGTCTTTATAAGATATAAGCCAAACATTACACAAATGCTGACTGTTCTACTTATTTCTACTATAATAAAAGATAAAATCTGGTAACACATTAAAAAAAATACAGCAGTAGAAATATAAAGCTCTCTATTAGTCTGAAGCACCACATGACTATGTATAGATATAGGCATTCCTAAATGGTAACATAGAAGTTACTTATTTTCACAGGGAGTAAGAGCTGGGCTGTAATACAGCTCCGAGACTGTTCAAGTGAATGAAAAAACTATATATTAACAACTGGAGAAATTAACAACAACAAAAAACCTCTTTGGATCACAACAGTCTACCAGAACTATAAAAACTTACACAGTCATTATGTCAAGAGTTAGAAAATTAAAATCTTGTAGAAAAACAGAAAATGTTCACACCTGCAAACATAACAAGTGTTTGTGGTTCTAAGCAGTTAGGAAGCGAAATGATAGCTCTGCTGCAGAATACCCTGCTTAATTAAATCTCTATTTCTCTGAACAAAACATACTAATTTCACTCTTCAATATCCACAGACCTACTCTGAAAGGGCAATTAGACCAGATGATCTGCAGAGGTCCCTTTCCAGCTAAATTATTATACTAACCTCTATTAAAGCTATGAAGTGTTAAAGCAGAGCGTACTGTAAAATGTGAAAACAGACAAGAAAAAAAAATTTTAAAAAATGCTAAAGCATTAAATACAAACCAAAAATTTAAGATGTCAATCTCTTAAAATTTTAAAGTCATCACTCACTTTTGGATCTTCAGGAAATATGTTATCTACCAGACGCTTGTAGCGGGGTCGCAAAGCAGCACAGCAACAGCACATTCCTGCAGAGAGATTTACCCAACAGAATTCAGAATTGAGTTTTAGGAATCACGGTATTTTCATTTTAAGTTACTAGCTGACAAGTAAGGAAGAAAAAGATACAGTGAATTCAGCTGCTTGTTACTATTAGCAATAAAGCAAACTTAAGGTAATTGAAAATGACCATGAAGTCAAATAATCAAAACTACTACTACAACGTAATACATGAGAAAATATGTAAGTATGTTGAGTACCAGAGTGCACCTGTCATCTACCCATACTTTAAAACATGCAGAAAAACCAAGAAGTTTCAAAATTTAGTAATACTAAAAACAAGGCTACTTCGTTTGCTGCTTTATCTTGATTCTGAATGATCATTTCAAAACATAACCAAACACGCATTATATTCACTCCTCTACAAAAAAAAGTCAACTATGAAATCTGTTCTACTTGCAACCATATAAAGCAATACAAAGCACAAAATACAAAACAAGCTCTCCCTTCATTATCCCACTGTTTTACTTGGCATTGGACAAAAGACAGTCACTTGAAGTGAAGAAAGGTATTTTTCTGATCTCATTTCTACTCTGATACTAATACTGTACTCAAAGGTAATTGGAACAATATACGTAACTTGCAATTTTATTAATTTAAAGAGTTATACTGCCTGCTCTAACAAGACAGGAACCTACAAAATATGGTTTGTTTTTTCTAGCATTCAGGACTACTAGAACTTTGGAATAATTTACCTGAAGTAAAAACTCGGCACAAAAAAAAAAACATGAAAAAAATGTTTCTAGATATCTGTCCAATTGTTACCACTGCAGATTTATTCCCAAGGAATGTAAATGTTTTGACAAATCAGGTTTGAGATGTTTCTGTGGACATATTACCAGACTAACTCACTGGTCAGGTCTCAGATTAACATTAAAGCAGCTCTGATGCATACGAGCCACTCAATTGAAAATGATATACCGAATAATATCACACCAAGAATGCATGCAGATCAGTGGCTGTCTGGTCTTTCAAATCTTAGTACCTACAGCAGTCAGAGTAGCTAAATATCTTACAAATACCTTATGAAAGGTATTCATTTATGTACTCTAAAAACCATAAAACACTTTGCTAAAATTAGTGAAAGCTGCAAAAGCTTATACTGCAAATCAAAACAGGGAAAAGAATAAAGGATATCTTGGCAGTCAGTAACTTTGATGATTATAATTTATCTGCAATTTTTTCAGGATGTGAAGAAGTATTAGACAAATACATCAGGATCCACATTTCTTTACTTAAGATATCCAAGTAACCATAGTTGCTTTTAATCATATTTATCAGAACATCTGGGAGATTCGTGAGGAGGTCTTCCCCTGCTGTACTTGTTTTCATTACAAGACTCTACATGAGCAGATATTGTCTCTCTATTCCACCTGTTTTCTGATACTACGTGTCTTTTGGACAAAAAGCTGCACTCCGCTCATAGTCTTCCAACTTAATTCTTGCAATATATTTAATCAAACAATTTTCAAAGATAGAACTATGATTTTAAAAGCACACTTTAAGTTCTCTAATTCTCTGAGAGTTTTTGTGTGTGCTACTTTGTTAGTACTGTTAAGTTCTTCACAGGACTCCTGTTGACATCTACTCACAGTAGTCTAACCAACATAAAAATCTGCATTTACATAAAAGCTGCATGTATGAAGTTGCTAAAATCAAAGCTGTTTCATATGCCACTGGAAAACGTAGGTATCCAAAGAGGTTAAAAACCTACTTGACTTAAAAGTTCAAGTAACACCACCAAAATCCACCAAAACAAGACCTAATACTGTTAAATGTTTCTTGAGTTAGGTATGCCACTCTGCGCCTGGCTCAACACCCATCGTACTTGTGTTTTCCTACTTCATTTTCTACCTTATGGACCACTAACACTGGTCCAGAGTAAACAGTATGTTTGATTACTGCTAAGTATTAACAAAACATTCTTACAATAACTGTAGTAAAATATTTCGCTACAGCTATCTAAAACATAGTAAGAACAGAAAATACCATAAAATATTGTATGTGAGACAATGGCAATTAAAATTCTTCTGGAGGTAGTTCCTCTCTCTAAGTGACAGGGGAGAAAATCCTTACAAAGAACCACAACTTAAGTCTTCAAACAGTGTTTCAGAACTGTAGTAATTTAATAAATTGAAGATAAAACCTGGATACAGTCATCCTTTGAGAAGGATGAAATATCAGACAACAGCACCAGCTCATTCTGACAGGCTTACCAGACGGTTTCAGTTAATGGAAACTCAATAGTGTTCAAATACTGCTCTTCAAATTTATGGCACACAGGGAATTTTTCCATTAAAAAAAGGCCTAACAATAAGCATATTGCATAAGATTTGAAATTTTTCACTTCTTCCCATCCTGCATTTTCAGTAGTATATTTACATTGCTATGCACTGAATTATAGTACAGTTTACATGAAAATAATAGCCAAAGTTTTCAAAGCATTCTCTACCATCAAAACATAAACCTACAGTTGATATGAATGTTACTGTCATTAAAAGAACTTCCTAAATTAAACAGAAAATTCAAGTATCAGAGTTAATCTAACAAAGCTTTCAGCCTCCAAAGATATATTATGAGTAGAGAAATTTAAGTAGAACATTATCAGAACAAAAATTGATAGGCTCTCCAAAGAACACAGAAAAAAAGAAAACCAAAAGCAAAAACCAAAACAATTAACAGTCACAAGACAGATTTTGTGGGAAAACTATTAATCATTGCTCAGTGTTCTGATGTAACCAGGACAGATTAATAAAAACATAGGAATAAGTTTAAAAAAAGAATGTATTAATATTAAAAAAAACCCCACCACACAAAAATCAAGTCTTAACAACAAACATTAAAACCAGACTGAACTTAAAAAAAATAAAACAAAATCTAGGAACATTTCACTACATAGACCAGAAAAGATGAATGTTTTAGAAGATGGAGACAAGGTGAGCAATTGAAAACAACTCTCTGCTTGGATACAAATTCAACCCAGATAAAAGGTGATCCAAATGAACAGATTTGTTTCACACAAACAAGCTGTTTTGTAGGTCTACAGAACACAGTCACTAAGCCAAGTAAAAAGAACCTGTTCCATTTTATGCAGATTTATCAATGAAAAATCCTATGATAATTCCCTTTCAGTGTCAGGCAAAAATTGCATCCTAATGGCCTCCCCCTTGAAGACATCTTTACATCATTTTATATAAGTAAATACAAAGCTTAAAGCTGTATCTACAGAGAAATTCACACTGTTACATGACAGTCAATGTAAAAGGTTTAAACAATACAATACTTATTTACTTTTGCAACGGTGGGATTTTCCAAGTTTAAACATGCATTTTTCTTCTGCTAAGAGAGTTCTGTAATCTGCATTGTACATGTTAAGACTGTATGTATTTACCAGCCGTACGAGTACCTCCTTTTACAGACATTTATTCTACACAACAGCAGTAAGAAGAAAGAGTCCATGTTATCAGAAAATGGTAATTTCACCTACCCAAACACATACATGGTCTTGGTTCAAAAGCAGAATTATAATCATAGGCTTTTTCTTGCTCAACAGTTGGAACTTGAACATACTGCCTCATCCTGGATATGAGTTCACTCCCTGGGTACTCTCTCCTTTTTCAGAAATTTGCTCTCTCACACTAGCATAGTAGCAGTTACTTCACGGGAGGGCTCTGCAATACTGTAAGCTTATCTGATTAGCTCTGTGACATCTACATAAAGCCACCAAACACGTGAAAAATTTCTGTATCAAATTCTGTTAACAAGGCCAGGCATAAGAAAAGAGAAAAAGAATAAAAGATAGATCGTCAGTCTGTGATTCACAGCTCGTTGAATGAAACTGCACAAAGCCATTTTCATTACTTCAACTTCCCCAGAATACACAGTTCAATAATTCTGTGACTAGAAGCAAAAAATCAGTATAGTTTCAGAAAAAAAAATGTGTTGAGTCAGCTGCCACATATCACTGTAGAGTGATAAATATTTTATCAAAACATATTCGCTTGATCCTGCTGAAGAATGGCCAGAAAAAGAATATTTAAGGCAGACTGCTGACCAAAAAGGCTTTTTAAACAGAGATGTTTATCTCTAAGTTTAGAGAACTACTTTAAAAATTAATAGGTTAATGAAATTAACATTATCTCTGATAATACTTCAGAATTTAAGAAGCAAGGATTACAGAATTTAAATCCTTAGCATCCTTACTCACAAAGATAATGATATAGCAGGTAGAAAACCAATTTTGAGTTAAGCAATTCTGAAGTTACTCTCTGGCTTCCCATTATTTCTCACCATTTTATTGTTTTAATTTCTACATTACATCCACTTAGGTAACACAAATACAGGATTTTGATATAGGTATTTTTATAAACCCTGGAAATTCTAAGGTACTGTTTTTAATAAAATCACAACTAGTAATTTCCACTAAACAACAATTCCATACCAATTCTAGACTTAAAAGACTAGTGCTAATAAACCAGTGTTTACTGCAAATAAATGTAGAGAAAACACTGAGCTGCAAAGAAACTGTCACCACATAAGTTTAGAAAAGAAACCCTATGGTGTAAACCTGAAAAATACACACTATATGGAAGTATCATTTCACATAAGTTTGTCTGAATAGTCACTGCTACATCTTACCCATACAAAACTATGGAAAAACAAAACCTTCAAGCTGGCTTTAAACATAAAACACCAAGTTCTACCGATCAAGTTTAAAACTGTCAGATTATTTACCTCTTTATCAAAACCTAGCAAAACAGAAAACAAATGGATTGCATTATTTATGTCATGCTAGAATTTATTCCAAAAATTTGTCTTGCCGTCTAATATTGTTGTCAACTGTCTGCAGAACATCAACAACCTGAACCGAGATTTCATGTTCATGCACGGAATATTTTTGTCAAGTCCCAAGCTTGGATCTGGTCGTTCATATCTTTATTGTCTGATTTAAAAAAAAAAAAGTACTTTATACTATAAAAATAGTATAATTACTATAAAAGTTTGAATCTACAGATAAATGCACATTTGCTAATATTGAGAAACTGAGCAATATTAAATTACATCTGGTTGCTCAATGTACTTAAATATAACTATATAAAAACTGAGCACTTCTGTACATTAAACTTTCATTTTACTTGCTTTTCTACATCTGAGATGAGAAATATAAACAAAAAGAAATTTGTTTCAAATATCCAAAGGAAACTGTACAAAATAACACTTTAACCACTACACTAACTATACCTGGTTAGTTTTGAACTGTTAGTATCAGTTGATGCATTTAATTCAGAACTAAAACTATTTTCAAGGACATTTCCCTTCCGTTATTAAAAACAGATCAAATATTTTAGAACAAGGAAATTATTCTGGCCGTATAAGGGAGTTAATTAAAAATATTCTTCAACCTGCTATAAAAAGAACAACTGCTGTAAGGACGCGCTCATCAGCCATTGCAATGTCCCCGTAACACGCTCCCAGGGAGAACAGAGGACCCATCATTTAGAGAGGATGAAGTCCTATCCCCCAGATAAGCCTCTCCACCACGTCTCACCCTAGTGCTATTTGACTTCTACAGCTGGTTTCTAGCCTCTCTCCACCAAAATGCAGCAAAGGAAATGTCCAACATGCAGATGAAATGTCAGTCTTGAGAACACGATATTCATCTTTATGGCAACTTCTGACGCCCACGACAGCAAAATCTCAGCAACAGCCAATGTAGAAAATTACATCCACTACCTAGGTTTGGCAATTTTACATTAATTTTCAAAAATATGTTGGTGGTCAGATAATTTGAAGCAAATGGAAAACAACAATTTTCTCCCAAGAGAAGAGTAGAGCTGTAAAGCTAATTATAAAGCTAATTCTGGTGCGATATAACTTCAAGGTGTGTTCTTCTATAATTGAATCAACAGCCACAGCGAAAAGCACGTAAAAATAATTTGAATATAAGCTTTTCGTGAAAACGAGAAACAACAATGCATGTCAAGCTACTAGTAAGAATTAGGAAAAAAAAACCAGTCTAGTTAAATA
Organism: Steatornis caripensis; assembly: GCA_013398225.1. Lineage (NCBI taxonomy): Eukaryota > Metazoa > Chordata > Aves > Caprimulgiformes > Steatornithidae > Steatornis > Steatornis caripensis. The sequence continues at coordinate 31,518 of VZSC01001623.1, read as the reverse complement.
CAGCTTGCCACTAAGCTTCTCCAATGAAGTATTCTTTTCAGAATCATTAGCAATTAAAACAAATCCCCAGAGAAGATATTATCTTTCGGACAGTGCCTTTTAAAGACTTCTAATCCATTAAAAGGAAGTTTTCCATTACATCGAGTTCTTTGGTTGCATCCTTTTTCATCAGTTCCACTGCCTGCAGTGTTTCCACACTGTCTCTTTCTCCCACCTTTGTTGTTTTCACATTGTAACTTTGTTTGACTTGCTCATTTCTGTTCTCTTCAACACCGCCTCCTCTTCTCCTACTCTGAGATAGTACCAGCACTCTCTATTTTTAATACAGCATTAAGAATATCTAAAATTAATCCGGTTCCAGTGAAAGCAGCTCTACAGCTTATTATGAATTTCGCTTCTTAGTCCTTCTCTTTACTTATCTTCCTATTAAGCTGGCCATAACAAGGTCATTTACTTCTCATCACTAAAGCAATACAAAAGGGAAATTTTGTCACTTCAACACCTGGAAAAAGCACATCTACATAAATCTCCTTGACCTCTCTCCATCACAGCTGGCAGGGATAACCTGTTCACAGTAAAAACAAAAAGTGAAGTTCAACTTTCAATCCTGCTTTCAATATTAGGTTTGCAGTCGTGAAATTAATTCTAGGTGATAAACCCAGAGGAGAAAAAAAAGAGGGGGGGTTGTGTCATGATATTCCTATTTATAAACAAATATTGATTTCATAGCAGGCTCTTAGACAAATCAGTGAAAAATAGGGACATAAGCAAACTACTGGACTAAAGGAGAAGTGGAAGGAAAAGGTGGCTCATAGCGCTTTGTGTCATCTCTGAAGCACGTGAACTGGCATTGTTCCTCCACCCAGAAAAGCTGCAGAGCATGGAGCAGATTCATAACAAACACTGACAAAATACTCACTGTACTCAAAGGCTTCATGCAGTACCACACTGAGCCAGCAGGATATGCTTTACCTTCTATTTAATTCGGAATAAAAAAGGAAAGAAGGATTGACATTACCACAGTAGCCTCCTTCTCCTCTCACTGCTTAACACGAATATTTTGATCTGTCTCTCCCTGTCTATGTGCCTGGCTCCTCCCAAGAACAGTGGCTACAGGAGGACAAAGTGTCCCCAGCACAGCCATGATCCTGGCATAGAAGTAAGCTCCCAGTACCAGACAGACAATCCTGTTCAAAGCTTGGCTTCACCTTGGCCCTAACCTATTCTCTAACCCAGATGAACGATTTTAAGAATACTGCATCCTTGAACACTTCACAGCTGCAGAAGATCACTTCAGGCGACAGATAAGCATGCTGTAACATTTGCAGGCACTCAAAGACCAACAAACTCACTTTATACTCCTCCACCGGTTCCACCGAGGAGGGGGGCTGCAACACCTGCAACTCCCCTACCGCCTTGTTCCCACATCGTTGCAGGTAAGTAGCAACACCTAACACAAAAGATCATTCTACAGAAGATGCTGCAACACCTCAGGACTGAGATGGACGTTGCACCTGAAGGAGAGGAAAGAACGATGGAAGGCATGGTTAAAAGCTTAACAGGACAAGTAGCAACACTGAGCCTATCTCCATTGTGGCCAACGGTTGATAACAAGTATGTCTTGAGGGGTGCCAGGGCAAAACTACTCCAAAAGGGCCGCCGTCTCCCTCTGGAGCCTTCAAAACCATACTTCTGGTCAGCAGGTTGGCCAACTACAGGTTAAAATACAGATACTTGGCTAAATGCCTCGGTAAGCTTTGGTGACTGCTACTTAAGACCAGGCTACAGAATCCTTCCCAGATTCTCAAGCTGGTCATACCTTTTCTTCCCAGTCCCAGCTTCAGGCAGCAAGGCAGACAGCTCACAGGGGCTGTCTCCATGCCTCTCCCATCATGCCCATTTCTAGTTTTAAAAGTTCTAAACTAGATTTTCCACACTCCCTTTCCCGTTGCATTTCCTCATAGATTACTGGACACAGCCCTCGTTCCCAGCAAGGAAGAAAGTTATTTTGTTGCCTGAACAGTTGCTCACTTCTGTTTTGCTACAGGAGTTCATGTGGATTAACCCATTGACTTTAAAGCAACACCCCTTGTATACGCACGTATATGAGAGGGGAGAGAAAGAAGAGAGCATCAACAAGAAGGTGGGACAAGCGCACAGGACTGGATGCAAGTCTAGGCAGAGCATTAGGCCGTGGTATGTTCGTAATCAACTACGTATAGGCTAAAGCAAAGCCAACCATCTAGCACTGATACCGCAAATTACACAAGCTCCCATTGTAAATGTGGTAATGTTACAATTAGTTACAATTAAAGTCTCAGGCTTATAGCAGTAGCACTCAGCATCTCTTAGCACACAAATGGCCACCCAAACACCATGAACAGTTCTGCCTTTTAGCAGATGTCTTGATTCAAAGGTCAGAGTCACGAAAGAAACTGCGCAACTCCTGACACATGGGGACAGTTGCCAAAATGTCTAAGGATCTACCTTGCTGGTCAACCGAAATTTGTATTACATAGCAGCTTCTTCTGCTTTTGAAGCTTTGGGTTCCCTACACCAAGCAACAGATGGAACAGTGTCAAACACTCTCTACTATTGGAAAGCCATTAAGATTTTGTCAATACTACACATTTGCATTATTTGAAGAGAGCTTGCAGGATGGCACTGGTAAACTTTGACCATCACCTACCCTGCAGAAGACAAGCTCACTTCAAACCAATGAATAACTGGTCAGCAAGTGCCCAGGGTTGCAAGTCCTCTCAGGATGATAAGCATCTGAAACTTCATGCATTGAAAAATCTGAATGTAGAGAAGCATGAAGAAATATCTTGACTACTGCTACTTTTCCAATTTTCTTAAGGCAATGAAGCTTGTTTCCTTGATCCAATCCATGAGGGAGGAACACAGCAGCAGCAGCAGTAAGAACTCCCAGAATCTTACGCTGCTGCCCATTTTTTCCCCTCAGAGAAAAGGACACTCAGAACAGTGGTGTCACTTCTTTATCACAGGCATCCTATGACTGCAGTATCTAGGCTGGAAGGATCAAATTCTCCACTCCTCCTCAATGGTGCCTTGCAGCAGATGTTGCTCAAATGCACAGTGCTGAAGTAGACCAGGGAGGAGGTACCACACTGTCACTTGAATTGCTTCATGAAGAAAAATAAGGCATGAGAAGCTTTCCCTGAGTGAAAACAGGAAGTGCGTCATGTTTCAAAGTCCTCAAGGTGAGGAAGCAAAAGTTCACAGGCCTTCTTTCTGGAAGCCTCAAAGCTAACGCAGTGGGAAGGTTTAGCTCGGGGAACCAGATTTTAAATGGTTGAGTAAACCACTGAACTGTATATAAGACATGTAACAGCGTGTTGATCTAAATATCCTTTTTCCTATTAAAACACCTCAAATGCCAACAAAAGCATGGCCAGAGCTTCAAAAACAAGTTTTACCCTCATTTGAGCACACTCAGCTATAGATTTCAGTCCATATACACAAATTTTGAAAAATATTTCCCAATTAGAAAGAAAACTTTCTGTATACAAGTAGTTCAATATCACATTACATAAATTTTATTTAAACACACACACAGAGTACATAAAAAGCAATATAAGAAAGAGAATGGATGAAAACTTTTCTGTGAATCTAGAACCATACTGTGGTATCCGCATTGAGAAAACTGACCGCAGCAATCCTTCTGAGGCACATGCACACAGCTCAAAAAATGACAGAACATCTGTTCCTGTTGAGTAACCAAGTGTTTAAATTGTATTGACATTATTGAAATATCAAATGCTAAACAAAAATGTTGTAACGTTACTCTGAAAAGCAGTCACAGAAGATATGTGAGGTTAGGAACTCAAATTCTTGGTCGAGCCTCACCAATCTTCAGTGAAGTACCATGTTTGTGTCTACACCTACACATTCGATTTTCCCATAAGGTGTTGACAAAAGGGAATACTGCAGTTGACACATAAAAGACATTAAAATAATTCAGATTCAAAAATTTGAAAAAACTCTTTACGTATTATCAAGAACAGGTCCTCAGAGCTGCCTATACACTCCGTTTTACACACTTCTCTTTTCTCTGCAGACAGCCTTACCTAGGTCATCCTGCCCTCCTAGAAGAGCAGCTTTGTGCTACAAGAAACAAGCAGAAGTTTATATAAAAGCTTTTCAATACTGACAGTTTTAAACACAGATATGAAAGACAGAAGTTACACTAAAAAAATCCTCCTTCTAAGTTAACCTGAATTCTAAAAGATCTTTGTATTTCTTATCTTTCCCATTAGTTCTAAAAAGTGCTCCACCTTGGATTCATGTTTCCTAGAATAATTGAAAAGCAGCTGTTACAAGGTTCTCAATTGTCTTCTCCTCTCCAAAGCACTGAGATTTAAGGGTAGAACTTATGTCTATCTAGAACCATGTATCCCAGCTAATTAAAAAGCAGCTTCCCCCCTCCTGTAATTTCTAATCAGCCAGAGTACACAAGGAATATGCGTGCAACTGATTGCTCTTCTGTGCATCATTGGTACCGCTGCTGTTTCCCACCAAACTAAACTGTTCAGTCTATGACATGGTCGGTCTAGGAGACAGACAACTTTATATTTATACACAAAGAAGTAGTTACAGAAATACACATTGTTTATCAGCAAGTCTTAGGTGTCTCACCTCTCTGTAGAAACCAGACAGGACATCTGTGGGCACACAGGCTTATTGGTTTCTACAGCAATCCAAGGACTGTTCCTGTCACAGTTTAAAGCTGGGCTGGCTATTAAGCGAACGACAGACGCTCTTTGATAACCCCCTCCCTCCCCGAAGTGCGGTGGGGAAGAGAAAAGGGAAAGAGACTTATGGGTTAGGAAAGTTAAAACAGCTTTAATCTAACTACAATAATAATGAATAATAATAATAATGAAATATACACAAATATAGAAATATGTACAAAACCGATATTGAGCTGCCCCCCACTGATGACAAATATGTCACCCGGACGCTGCGGGGCACGCCCCAGGAAAGTCCCGGACTGTACTCAGCAGCAGCAGGCAGGAGCTGGATTCAGGAATGCATGGATCGGGATCGAAGGCAGAAGAATCAGACAGAGTCCTCCTTAGACGCCGGCCATAGAAGAAGAGAGTCTGACCATCATGATCCCTCAGCTTTATACGGAGTATGATGCGTATGGGATGGAATACTCGCTTTGGTCAGTTTTGGGTCACCTGTCTGACCCACTCCTCCCCACCAGAGGGTCGCAGGTGTGACCACTTCTCTGCTCTTTCAGTTCCAGAGCACAAGAAAGTCAGCAGAAGCAAGCATTGACCTTGGTCTCCATAGGGATAACTGTAAGCAAGGGCCTTTCTGCATACCATTGCTTCTGATGTTCCAGCACTAACTATAAACACTGAGCCTTATCACTGCTAGAAGCAGCTACTGTCTGGAAAAACATGCAGTTAATTTCAGAGAGTGCAGCTTCTCAGAAGAGACTTCACTAAAAAGCAAAGTTATTAAAAGAAAATCGGTTCTGTCCCGGCCCAAACCAGGACAGTTCCCCACAACCAACAGTTCTCACCATGCTGCAATCCCAACATCAGATTCAACTAGCAAAAATAATGTTCTGGCCGTTCTGGAGAACATTAAGCTCATGTCCAAACTAATACCAATAACAGATCACAAACTCATTTAAGAAAAAAAACCCATATGCACACAGAAAAAGTCACGGATTCAGCTCTCACTGCATTTATGACAAGACAAGAGAACCCTGCTAGCTCAATCATATCAGATGCAGACTAATTATAATTTAATAACTATTTATTTCCTATTATAATAAAATAAGGTAGGGTATCAGCATCTTGAAGTCCTTTTCTAATCATTAAACAGTTATGTTCTAGTTTAATGAAAACAGAAGAATCTGTTTTAATCATATAAATTACGCTGTATCTGTTAGTACTACAGAAGACCAATAAATATCTGTGAAGATTTATCTTCACATGTTTCCTTACATACTAATAGCTTTACAGAAGTATCAGGAAGCAGTACTAATTCAGTATGATGATATAGCTAAGTGTTAGGTTGAAATTTCTTACTCATTCTCTTACTACGGAATGAGTAAGCATTCTCAAGACACAATTAAAGAGTCTGGATGCCCATTTCCAGCCAAAGTACAGACCTTAACCAGCAAAATACTGTAACATATAGAAGTACAATTTAGAATCATAATTGTGCTCTTCTTGAAAAATGAAAGGACTGTGACCTTTAGCAGATCTCAAGTTGGACATGAAAAGGAAGCCTGAGTTACAGAGGTGCCAGTTATTTTTTAAAATCTTGGGGGTCTAGAATTCTACTCAGCCTTTACATGGTATAAATCTTCTTCTTTAAAAAAAGACACTGATTTTAAAAAGAACTAAGAAAATGTTAATTTTGAAATTAAATATTTTCCATTTCTCACGAAACTGTCGAGGATTTTGTACATCTTCTGTAAAGATTAACTCCTCCATGTTTCTAGTTTGGAAAAACAATTCAATATTTGAATGAAGCCGAAGTTCTTAAACACAGAATACCAGTACTTCAGTAGCATTGAATTAATGAGCTCAGTTATTTGCACATATAAATTACCAAGGCTAGACAGTTCTTTAACTGTAGCTCTTGAACTACAATGAAACCTTTTTGCTCTGAATTAAGAGCATGCAAGTCAGACTACTGCAATATTCGCTCGACACAAACACATTTACTGATTTAAACTCCTGTTCACTAAAACAGTCAAGTACTCCATAAATAGATCCAAAGAACTTGCTTTTTATATTTTGTACTTAGGCAAATTAAGAAGTTTCCTAGTTTACAAAAGACTTGCTAGTCTTATGATTCTAAAATATACCTGTGCAAGACAAGGATTCTGTAATAGCTTTAACTTTTGAAGTGTAAACACTTATGATGTCTCTTAAGCTAGAAAATTTCATACTGATCCCTACATCGGTACCAAAAGGCTTGCACGCTTTGAGCCAGCTGGGTTACCAGTAACAGTCATTCCTCTGAACGCATCAGCTACAAACAGAATTGCATCTTAGACACAAATTTCAGAACACAGAATGAGGTAGAACTTGACTGTTCAGCTAAGCACCTTCCAAACAGTAAAATCCAGAACTGTTCACCTTTGGACATGATCATTAGCCGAAATCTACAAGTTAGTAGATTCAGAGAAGTCTCATTCACCTACCTACCTCAACATTCTACTCATTCCTGTCTAACTCCTCCATAAATTCATCTTGAACGATGTAACCTCCTAGAAACGAAATAGCACTCTTTGAAAGCCAAGAGTCATGTACACAGCTAACTTCCATCTTCAGCAGTTCACAAGGTACCTGACTCTCTAGAGAAGCACTGGGGATCCTAGCAGTCGATGACAGGAAAGGAAGTCCATATACCATGTACAGTGAAGGTCAAAATATTTTTAAAAGCAGCTTACACTGGTCTTTCCACAGAGACATGCATTTAATCACATAGCCACTTACCCCCCTCCCAAAAATCAATTTTCTTTGTTGTCATCTGTAAAAATATAGGACACTTGCATGCATAATCAGCATGAGGCTTCTTACCCTTTCGTCCCATGACTGAGAAATCAATAGCAAACAATGCTGCGCATGAAGGTTAATCGACTGATAGGAAAACCAGTTGCAAAGCGATTTCTGTGAATAACAACAACAGCCACATTTTAATAAAACCTGAAAAAACTGTTAAGCTACATTTTAACATTCAGTGAACTGCTCATGTATAGTTTAAAAGCACATAAAGGCCTTGATGGGGACAGAACTAAGTTCATCTCTAAAGCATTTGATTTCCTATATTATATGCTCAGATTGCGTGCACATAAATGACAACAGCTGAAAAAATAAATTCTTCATGTTTTGACAAGGAATGGGTGAAACAAAATTGTTCATTCCTTGACTACACTGAAGTGTGTTTGAAAACAAATGGAAGGACTGAAAGGAGGAACGATGTAAGTGATGTTACTAGACATTATTTGCAACGTGTGAATACAACTGATTTTCAATTTCTATAGAACTGCTCCTAAACATTAACTTTCCCAAACAGGGTTAGGATGATGCATACACAGAGAGAATTAACAGCTAACAGAAAACAACAAAATGAACACTTGTTCAAAACTAACAATTCTTAAAGAAATCCATGCAGATTCATTAAAGAATACCGAAGCAATCAACCCACTGGCATGCAAAGTTGCTTAGGGTATCATGAGTGAAATAAACACACATACAAAGAGCTACAGTTTTCCAGCTACAAGTTACTAGCGGTTTTTAACTAGCTTAATCAAAGGATACATTAAGAGAAGTTACTACTATTTCTTTTCTGTGTAGAAAAGACAATCATCTAAAAATCAGATTTTAAAAACCTCCAAGCGTTTACATATTGAAAGCATTTATTGTATATTATTATGTAAAGAATCTATTATATATTTTGTGATCATAGTATTATAATAGTTACAGATATTCTGAAATACAGTTATTTTCCTTTACTGGCCTAGGTCTAGCAATTGGCAAACCACCGAAGGAAGCCCAAACCATGACGTTCCCTTGGCAGCTGTTATCAAGTTCCTGTGTTGGTTAGGTTAGCAGCTGAAAGACGGACTTGATAAAGGGCTGCTCGTGTTTCTCATTCCCTAGGTACTAGGGTACTAAGTACTAGTACTAGTGCTTAGGTACTAGTACTAAGGTACTAGAATCAAGCAGCAAACAATGATTTGAGATATTGCCCCATGTAACTCTTCTGAAATAGTTGAAATACGAAAATTTTATAGGATTATAAGATATTTATTTTAACACTATTCTAAGCAGTCAACAATACTGTCAGAAAACTAATAGGGTTTCTACTGCATATAAAACAAATAACATCAATTATGAAAAAATGCTTCATTAAGCAGGTGGTCTCATTTAGGGTTTTAAAGTACCAAGGGTACATGAGAAACATACTCCAGATGAGGAAAAAAACATGTTAGAAAGAAAGAGTGGAGAAAGTAATTCATTATAACTGAGGCTTAATTTTCACTAAAAACATTAGAATCCTTAGCCCATGAAATATTTATATAGACAGATTCAGGAATACATCTCCAGCCACCATGGGTATTCTAGAACTGTATTTCATGGGGAAATAAATCTTCCCTTCTCATTAACAATCTTGTTATTACTTATTATATACAGAATGAAAAACAGAATTGCAAAAGACAAATGTGTGAATTTCCCAAAATTGTTGTGAGGGAAGAAACCCAGAATGAGATTATCTGCCTCTTAAAATGCATTAAGAACATTAAATACGAGTTAAGAATTCAGTCACTTCCAATTCCATTTCAAGTGCTGTCTTCCTTCCTACACTTGGCAAGGAAGCTCTATTCAAAAAGAAAACTATAATTTTAAAAGTTTTTTGTTTTTGTTTTTTTTTTTGTTTGGAGGGGTGGGTTGTGAGTTTGCTTAAAGACCATGAAGCAACTTAACTGAAAGCAGTAATATCCAAGAACAAAGAAAAAAGACAATCGCTATTCAGTTGTTCTGTCTTCTATTTACTGTTATGTCACACAAACTAAGGAAGCCATCACTGCACACCAACTGCTGACTAGCTGTCTCTGCAAAGACAACTGGCAAAAAGCCACATGGTGTCTGGAAAGCTGAGGAAACAAAATGCTATAGAGTTTAATGAGAAGCAATCCATGCATTGAGAGAAGCATTTTGAAGTTACCAAAACAAGCACTTCACTGTAACCAAGAACAGGCCAAATCATAGGCGATTTTCCATATAACTGATATATGTACCTCTTAAATCAGAGTGGTCTCTTTCTAACCCGCTACTCATGGCTTGGACCGGTGTACACTTCGCTGGGTAAAAAAATGTCTGGGTGGTCAGGCCCAAAGAGTTGAGATGAATGGAGTTAAATCCAGTTGGCAGCTGGGCACAAGCGGTGATCCCCAGGGCTCAGTACTGGGGCCAGTTCTCTCTACTATCTTTAGCAATGATCTGGACGAGGGGATCGAGCGCCCTCGCACTCAGTTTGCAGACGACAGCAAGTTGGGTGGGAGTGTTCATCTGCTTGAGGGTAGGAAGGCTCTACAGAGGGGTCTCGACAGGCTGCATTGATGGGCCGAAGCCAACTGTATGAGGTTTAACAAGGCTCAATGCCAGGTCCTTCACTTGGGTCACAATAACCCCATGCAATGCTACAGGCTTGGGGAAGAGTGGCTGGAAAGCCATCCAGAGGAAAAGGACCCGGGAGTGTTGGTCAACAGCCGGCTGAATATGAGCCAGCAGTGTGCCCAGGTGGCCAAGGCGGCCAACAGCATCCTGGCTTGTATCAGAAATGGTGTGGCCAGCAGGACTAGGGAAGTGATCGTCCACCTGTACTCGCCACTGGTGAGGCCGCACCTTGAATACTGTTTTGGGCCCCTCACTACAAGAAAGACATTGAGGTGCTGAAGCGTGTCCAAACAAGTGCAATGAAGCCAGTGAAGGGTCTGGAGCACAAGGACTATGAGGAGCAGCTGAAGTAACTGGGGTTCTTAAGCATTAAGAAAAGGAGGCTGAGGGGAGACTTTATCGCTCTCTACTGAAAGGAGGTTGCAATGAGGTTGGTGTTGGTCTCTTCTCCCAAGTAACAAGCGACAGAACAAGCGAAAAGAGCCTCAAGTTGCACCAGGGGAGGTTTAGATAGGATATGAGGAAGAAATTATTCACTGAAAAGGTTGTCAAGCACTGGAACAGGCTGCCCAGGGAAGTGGTTGAGTTGCCACCCCAGGAGGTATTTAAAATATGTGTAGATGTGGTGCTCAGGGACAGGGNATCTGCTTGAGGGTAGGAAGGCTCTACAGAGGGGTCTCGACAGGCTGCATTGATGGGCCGAAGCCAACTGTATGAGGTTTAACAAGGCTCAATGCCAGGTCCTTCACTTGGGTCACAATAACCCCATGCAATGCTACAGGCTTGGGGAAGAGTGGCTGGAAAGCCATCCAGAGGAAAAGGACCCGGGAGTGTTGGTCAACAGCCGGCTGAATATGAGCCAGCAGTGTGCCCAGGTGGCCAAGGCGGCCAACAGCATCCTGGCTTGTATCAGAAATGGTGTGGCCAGCAGGACTAGGGAAGTGATCGTCCACCTGTACTCGCCACTGGTGAGGCCGCACCTTGAATACTGTTTTGGGCCCCTCACTACAAGAAAGACATTGAGGTGCTGAAGCGTGTCCAAACAAGTGCAATGAAGCCAGTGAAGGGTCTGGAGCACAAGGACTATGAGGAGCAGCTGAAGTAACTGGGGTTCTTAAGCATTAAGAAAAGGAGGCTGAGGGGAGACTTTATCGCTCTCTACTGAAAGGAGGTTGCAATGAGGTTGGTGTTGGTCTCTTCTCCCAAGTAACAAGCGACAGAACAAGCGAAAAGAGCCTCAAGTTGCACCAGGGGAGGTTTAGATAGGATATGAGGAAGAAATTATTCACTGAAAAGGTTGTCAAGCACTGGAACAGGCTGCCCAGGGAAGTGGTTGAGTTGCCACCCCAGGAGGTATTTAAAATATGTGTAGATGTGGTGCTCAGGGACAGGGTTTAGAGGTGGACTTGGCAGTGCTAGGTTAACACTTGGACTTGGTGATTTTCAAGTTCTTTTTCCAACCCAAATGATTCTATGACTCTATGATTCACTGCAGCCTTGGCAGTGAGAATGAAGTTGTGGAACTCAAGATCCTTACGGCAGCGAGGAGGGCGCATAGCAAGCTCACTACCATGGACTTCAGGGGAGCTGACTTTGGCCTCTTCAGGGATGGGCTTGGTAAAGTCACATGGGATAAAGTCCTGGAGGGAAGAAGAGCACAAGAAAGCTGGTTAATATTCAGGGATCGCCTCCTCCAAGCCAAAGAACAATGCATCCCAGCAAAGAGGAAGTCAGGCAAAAATGGAAGGAGGCCTGCATGGATGAACAAGCAGCTCCTGGATAAACTCAAACACAAAAAGGAAGCCCACAGAGGGTGGAACCAAGGGCAGGTAGGCTGGGAGGAATACAGAGAAATTGTCTGAGCAGCCAGGGATTAGGTTAGAAAAGCTAAAGCCCTCATAGAATGAAATCAGGCCAGGGACGTCAAGGAAGGTGATTCTCCCCCTCTACTCGACTCTCGTGAGACCCCACCTGCAGTGCTGTGTTCAGCTCTGGGGTCTCCAACATAAGAAGGACATGGACCAGTTGGGGCGAGACCAGAAGAGGACCATGAAGATGATCAGGGGCTGGAGCACCTCTCCTATGAAGACAGGCTGAGAGAGTTGGGCTTGTTCAGGCTGGAGAAGAGAAGGCTCTGGGGATACCTTACAGCAGCCTTCCAGTACCTGAAGGGGCCTGCAAGAGAGCTGGAGAG
>VZSC01001622.1:27535-40096 GCA_013398225.1 Steatornis caripensis | reverse complement strand
AAAAAAAAAAAAAAAAAAAAAAAGAGGTTTGCCGAGTTGTTTTCAAGCTGACTTACGACTCGCGTGACCCCCTGGGAGCTTCAGCCAGAGCATCCTGCCATTTGTTTACTTCTGAATTTCTCCTCAAATTAAGACCAAACAAGTATGGAAAAATTTAAAAAAGCACCACACTGGAAATCAACATCACAGTACTTTGAAACCTACACAGCACTTTCAGAAAATTCCCTTGCTGTTAGCCGTGCAGGAAAACACGTGGCAAAGCCCAGCAGAGGCTGAGGGTCTCCACCCTGCAGAGCCCTTTTCTCATACTTTTCTGTCTGTTGACATTAAGTTCAAAGTCAGGCTGGGAGACCTGTTTTGTCAGATGGGGTGGGAGGCTGCTCGGAGAGGTGGTCGCTAACCGGCACGTTGGCCCCACGCACAGCATCACCCAGCGCTCTGGGAAGAGACAGTGCAGCCTTGTACTCCTTATTTATTTACACAGTAGCTCGCAGAGATTTAAATGAAAAAAGAAAGCGTTGGGAGCCCAGAGCACAATGCCACCAAAATTATTCTGGTGCCAACAAAGACTGAGTAGTTAAGCCTGACAGATTCTGGGTTTCTGTGTAAGGGTCAGCTAAACAAGCTTCTTTTTCCCCCTTTTTTAAATAGGGATCTGTTCTAGTTCTGTTATTATTTTTTACTTAATTTATCAGCAGGATACTGGGGCGTTAAAGCCTATATTAAACAGTGGCCAGCGGTCTGGCAAGGCCACCTTCAACGTGCCAGGTGTCACTTTCAAAATAAACATGGCATCTGTTGGAATAAAACTGAGTTTTGTGGAAGAAAGTCACCCTTTCCCAGCCATCCCTTGCCTTTCCCGGGAGGTAGCAATTGGGGTTCAGAGCAGCCCTGCCCTGCTCAGGCTGGCTGAGTTGTAGTCACACACTCGCCCCGGGGTGAAGACAGGGGATGGAGAGGAGAGGCAGAAGTGGTCCAGCGAGGATGCCCATCTCTCCTAATCGCCCCTGGCAGGGACAGCTGCCAGCAGCACAGGCCATCCCTGAGGGGAGGGAAACGAGTCCCAGATCAGCTGAAGTTTTGCTTTGTCCTTGGAGAACCTAGCACATTAAAACAACGAGGCTGTTTTCGAGCATTCATTTCTTATCTGCTATATATCTCCATTATGTTACGGCCCACTTAAGAAACACAAGGAAGTTTTGAGGCCTTAATTATAAAAGATCAAATTAAATGTTTTTAAGAGCTTTTGAAAACAAGCATGTCAAGAAGTTCCCACCGTTTTCATTACAAGGCTGAAGGCTTTTCCTTTCTAGGAAAGACCTGCTTTTTGCTACCTTTGCATAAGTTTACTAAAGTAAGAATTTCTCCCTTAACATACGCGTGGTTTCTCAAGTTGTACTCGTCTGTCTTCCATCAATAGAAGAGCCTGCACAACACTTAAAACCAAGGCAACAGAACTCACCACTTGATTTGAAAACACTGTGGAATTACCATCCTAAAACTGTGTTATTATATGATGAAAAGACTGAACGAAATATATAATTTGCAGAAATAATTCCACCGTGCCTGGTCTTATTGAAGGAACAAGAAATCTGAAATCGCTGAAGCAGACAATGTAGAAATTAGCTTTTCATTGAATCATCAGGTTTTTGTTTAAGTGAAATGTTTCTTTAAAAAAGCAAGAAACCAAGATGGGTGGAAGGTCTGTTTTCCCTCTTTAATAAATCCCTGTCTCGGATTTTGAAGACCTTTCTGCCCACTGTTTTAAAGCAACACCATTTATCTTGAGTACTAGGGATCCATTTAATGGTGTTCACAGTCATTCGGCTCTTTCTGCAAAGTCAGTATCCCCACCCTTGATAAGACTGGCAGATTTCAGTCCAAACTGTAGCTGTTAAATGTCTTCACAAACATCGGCCTGGCCTTGAGTGAACAGAAATCAAGGGAAGTCTGTAGGAACCTTTGGGTAGCACTGCGTGGAGCTTAAGGAAAAATTGGAGGCAGATTTATACACTGCTTGGTTTCTGTCTTCTTGCAGGGCAGAAGTTACAAGGCTGTGGCAAGGCTGCAATTGCTGTGTCAGGTCAGATGACTTGTCAACAAAAATGCTTGGCTGCTCCTAAGGCATAAGAGTGATTTTCTGCAAGTCTTTCAGATCCAAGCTTCTAAGAAAATTATCTACTTACTTCAATAGGGAAAAAAAAATAACTAAAGTCATAAAACTGGTGATGCAGTTAATCAGGACATTAAATCTAGGGTGAGAATGTGTTTCATAAAAGAAAACATATTCCAAGCATAGTGAACATTCACAGTTTAGTAGTAGCATTGTATCGTTAACTGCCCTCTTAGTATAGCCATTTTCCCATTAAATGCAGGCTTCTGATTGGAAAACCAAGCACACAAACAGTAACTTGACTTTACAAGGTATGGCACAAATTAAGCGGAGCCTTTAACACCGAACATGCAACTCTTATTACAGTTGTGCCCAGAAAGCCACATTTCATACGTGCAAGATTGTTAGAGCTACCTTGAAAAAGGGATACTTCGCAACTTATTTGTTTCTAGCTTTGCACAGTAATTAAGCATTAGAAATGGATACGGCTCAATAGCTCCTGTTAAATCATCTTTTCCTTGGACTTACATCACTAGATTTAGCCCAGCCAATCTGATTCTGAAAGTGAAGGTTAAAGAGTTTTTTATTTTTACCCTGTGTAACGCAGTTTTACTGGTAATGAAAAGTGATGAGAAAAATATAATCAAAACCATGTTTTGTTGAATATTTTATAGATATCATGAAAGATGTATTTCCCACTGTGTTTTTAAGGACTTATTTCAGAAGTAATATTTTAGTACTTTATCAAAAACAGTTGGCTGGTTTCTTTTTTTTTTTTCAGCTCGTTGTTGAATGCCAATGCTTGCTACTCATCTTTTTCCAAACATTTGAATAAAACTGACATAAAGCAGAATACTCCAGATAAACCCTCAGTCCTATGTAATTTAGTGCCAGTTTCACTCTGATTTTAACCTGATCCTCTCACGTTGCAGCAAACCGGCCAAAACGTACAATGGACGAGAGAGGGAGCTCTTTTGCTGCATCTCCTCTGCAGAAGCGCGCTTGGTTTCCTTAAAATTCAGAGCTGTTTCCAGGATTTCATAACACAGGAAACAGCAGTTATGTGTTCTGCAGAAGATTAGATATTGAGCAACGCTGTTACCGAAAAAAAAAAAAAAACCAACCCAAACCCCAAAACAAAAGCAAGCAAACAAGCTCCATTTGCCTACTCTTCCAAACAAATAGTGACTCTTTAAAAGTCACCTTTTCATACGGAGCTGGAGAGCTTTCCCCTCCTCTTTCTGAAGTGTGGAGATTGGCGGGAAAAAAAAACTCTTTTATAAGGTGTTACTACAAAAAAAGAAGAAATACACAGGGCTCTGCTTTTCCCTGATCACACCTGGATTGCCCAACTAAAAGGTAAACACATTTCTGCTCCAACACTTTATTGCTTGACTGCATTCCCCGAGCTTTACCTTCCCTGGGCTCAGAGCAGCGGGTACATTACACCAATAAAGATTAAATTGCAAAAACTGGGCAGCTCGACCCACTAAAGCTGTGGTGCTTTAGCAGTCCAGTTGCCTGGGACTCATATGCTCCCACGAGTGAGCCACATCAGTGTGTCCCCTTCCTGGACATACAGCCAGGACCAAGGCTGGGGCTCCAACAGCACCTCAGTGGGGATGAGATGATCTCGGGCGATGCTCAGCGTCGCTGGCATGCCAGACTTTGGCAAGGAAACTTCTGCTGGCAAGTGTTTGCTGACAGACTTTGGGAAGGCACACCACCTCTGCTGCTACCCAAGACAGGGCAGCCCGGGAACAGCAATGCCCTGCATTTCCCACCTGGCGCCTCTTCAAATTGGGGAAAAATAATTATAAAGACTAGAACGAACAAACAAACGAAGGATGAGCAGGGTTGGTGAGCAAGTAGAGACCTGCTGGGAAGGGTGTGAGGGAGCATACATAGGGCTTTGCCAAATCCAGCCACATCACTGTCAGCTGGCACAGCACCCGACTGCAAACACAGAGCCCGCTCCCTCCCAGCAACAGATTTCAGGCTGGATTGCAGTGCGGAAAGGATCAGGCTCTTGAAAAGATGGAATCAGTAAGCATTTAGCTGACATTCACTATACCCAGCAGGCCATTTGGGCATGAACTTCATGCTAGATTTTAAGCTGAGAAATGTTTGCTTAACAGAGACAGACGGCAACCTCAAGCTCCGAGGGAGGATGTGAACTTTAAAAACATCATTCAGATTTCAGGAAAACTGCAGCAGTTGCCTCATCTGTGTCTGTGCCTACTTAAACTCCCTCCTCCAAAACAACCCCACCCAGAGATGGTTGCTGTCCTGGGAAGTGCTTTACCTCAGCACAACTTGTATTCTGAAGAGGCGGGCTGCAGGCTGTACTCATATTCCTGTTTTGTTTCACTTTTTTCATTCCTTTCCTAAATGTACCATTTGGTGAATGTTTGACTAAAAAACAGCAGACACCTATTCCCCAGAAATGAAAAAGATGGCGAGCTACACTGTAAACAAAACAGATCTTTGCTGGACTCCAACATTAATGATGCTTCTTGTGCGTCTGTGCAGAAGTGGACTGGTGACCATAATCTACTCTATTTTTCTTCCCGTGACATAAAATAACACTCAGACCCCATAAATACCGACCTCTCTCCACTCTCTGACTGGAACTTGGCAGCTCCGTTCCTTGTGGAGCAAAGTCGGAGCCAGGAGATCCCCAAGCAAGGCGTTACCGCTCGTGCTTGCAGGGTTACGCTGTTCAGCTGGGGACTGCTGGGTGGCCTGTGCCCAGGCACACTCCTCTGGGGCATCCAGGAGGGACCAAGAGGTCGAGCGAGAGCAGCACTTAATTTAGCACTAAATCATTTGCTAGTAGTAATGGGACTCTTTTGTGTTAGGGTACTTGGAGGGTGGCGAGGGGGCAAGAAGATAGAGGTTTCCTCAAACATAAGGAGACCAGAGGATGAAGGATTAGAAATAAGGCACTACAATAAAAGTGAATGTTTTAAGATGGTAGAGGAACAAAGCTGTTGCTTTCACTCAGTCAAGATGCGATGGCTACATTTGCCATGGTCCAGGTTTGCACGGTACCAAGGCCTCAATCCCAGCAATTTTAACTCGGCAATTCACGTAGGTGCATTTATGAAATGCAGTTTGGACATAGCGCATGCGGAAGCATCCAAAATGCACTGCTCAAGGAGGCAAGCCTCTCCCTATGAGTAGGTTTGGGCGAAATACAAGAAGAAAAATCCAGAGGCCTGGCAAGACCAAAATGTATGTACGGGGAGGTAAGCCCAAACCAAACAACCGAGGATCGCGAGCACTGATACAAAGGATATGTACCTCATCACAGCTATTCCCAAAGAGAGATTTTCCTGTTTTTATTTGAGGTCAGGATGCGTACAAAAACAAACCGACATATGTAACCGATTACAACAAACACAAGGGAAGGGTGTGGGTAGCTACCAAAAGCCAAGAAGTGTAGGATGTCACAAGCGAACGTCCAGCCTGGTGGACCCACAACACTTCTCCCCGCAGAGGTAAAACCTTTCCTGCACAGAGACGATGGTAATCTCGGACCATTTCTTAATGTTTGTCAAAGGATTTGGCACCACATGAAACATAAGTGAAGTTCCCGCTCCCACAGGCTGAACTATTAAGTCTTGCGACATGTTTAGGAGGTCAATACAATAGAGCACAGATTGGTTATTTATCCAGAGCTCCAGGAGCAGCCTGGAGCAAGGCTAAAGGCAGAACTGAAGCCAACAAAATGCTTGAGTATTTGCAAATTTGGCCCAATTGACTTTTTGTTATGCAGATTTTAAATCACAGAAGTGCAAAATGGTTCCACTCAGACCAGACCAATCTACAGCGCTGTCCTCGGACTCGGGAAGCAGGAGGTGAGGGATTACAGGCATTTCAGGCTGAGGACATGTCTGAACTCCACATCCCTGGGTAAACACTCTAATAATTAGATCCATATGTAATGACTATCATCTCATCCTCAGACTGTGTTTGCAAAGACAAATGGGTAGGTGTACCAGACCCGTACACTCAACACCTAACAGGAACTTTGTATTCCTGCCTTTTCTGCCAAGTTCCACCCTTCATCATTTTTTGCCACTTCTTATTCTTTATCTGTTTTATTTTAACCTAAGCTGTTATTCTTGACCACAAAGACAAGGCCTGAGGAACGTCAAAAATCCTGTGCCCCGAAAGTACATAGGCTGGTAATGAACACATTATCCTTCCTGTGTACCATCAGTTAGTGCAAGGGAAGGCAAGTGAAAGAGCAGGGCTTCTTCCACCTCCTTCTTGGATCGCTGCTTTGCAGAAGGGATTGTCTTCCACAGCCACAGAAGGGGTGGAGAGAGATGAAGAGCCTCAGTCCTATCTCTTGCTGACTGCACAGCTCCTGTTTGGTACAGGACAGAGCACAGGTTGTTCTTCAAGATGTTTGGAGTATGTAGGTGCTTTATTTCCAGTTATTTCCATCAATGCTGGAACTGAAAGTCTGGTGTACTGCAGACTTGTATTTTGTGACTGGTTAAAGCTTGTTTAATTCTCATATTCTTTGCGAGTTCTCTCTGCTGTATAGATTTTCTGATACCTAACAATGTAATGCTCCGGTCAGGGCACTCAAAGAAAATGGCCCTTTTCTTTTTCCACTCACTCACCTACTTTGGTGAAGCTTTAAGAACATGACTATCTTCGACACTCCTCTGTCTGCCAGATGAGGCTGGAGATGGCTGAAGGGTCAAAAAACCCGGAGAGGCAGACCCTAGGAGAGGCAGACCCTAGGAGAGGCAGACCCTAGGAGAGGCAGACCCTAGGAGAGGCAGACCCTAGGAGAGGCAGACCCTACTCTGTGTCTGTCTGAAGAGACTGTTAAGAGTGTGTGGCATGTCTCCGCAAGAAACATTTCATAAAAACCACTTCTCCCATCTCTGTTTCTCTCTCTCTGTGTCTTCAAAATCAGTTACAACAAAGGCACTCACTATTGTCCGTGAGGTTTCTCATAATCAGGTTTCTGTCTCTGGAAGGCATCACTTTTTCACAGAGCACTGGATGAAATCCAAGGCACAAATTATGAGATCCATATGAGGGAAGCAGATGTTTCTAGGCAATGTTTATGGGGAACAGCAAATCTTTGGGGAGACATTGAATTACATTTTCTTTAAAGCAAATGCTTACACTGTACAATAAATAGCCAAAACATAAAGCGTAAGAATAGGGAGATAGAGACAAAGGTGTATGCATCTTTGTTTAAAAAATGTTAAAAAGTACTCGGATAGATCACATGCATTTGAGACACTCAATACGTTGGGTGAGTGGTGTGGAGCTCAGGAAGCCCCTCTGACCAGCAAGGCTGCAGCGGGAAGCATGGCATTTTCAGCCATCCACAAGGCTACACACCTCAAGTTCCCAGACAGAGCTGATCATGCTGACTTCACCACCCCATCCCTGCAATCGCTAACCTTACGCCAGCGATTCCGAGACCAAAAGGAAAGAAACCTCATATGAGCAGAGCCGTTTGTTCTCACTTCAGGGAGAGATGGTCTCTTTGCAGCACTGGCTTGGTGCAGTCACAAGCTGCCTCTCAGCCAGCCTTCCAAAAAGCATCAGGCAGGGTATCTCCTGAACTCTGTCAGGACTGCTTTTTTTCCTTGCAGTTCAATGTCTGAGGCTAGGAATTAAGCCAAGCAAGGGAAACGGAGCTCTTCTGACCATTTGTTTTGTCTTCCCATTATTCTTCGCATTGTTTAAAATCACACTGTACATCAGTATTTTTTACCAGAAAAGAAATTAACCACGTGGGAGGACCATTCAGCTCCTGAAGCAGTGTCAACGTTTGCCAGCTGAGGAGCAGATGGCTGGCACCCATTTGCACAGTAGCCCTGCAGTCTCATTTGAGAGGTCGTTTTGGCTTAAGAAGCCATTTCTGCCTTGGAGAGCTTATTCTTGTATGCAGATACTGAGCCCACACTTCAAATTATGTATTCATCATTCTCCACTCAGAAAGATCATGTGAAGCACTGGCAGAGCTTAATGGAAGCAGAGTCTTTGATGCACTGCACTTGAGTCTTCATTTTCTACATTATTAACTGAACGCTACTGTACTGGCCTCAGTCTCCTCCTAAGCCTTCTCAAAACAAATAGATGTCATCGCATACTTGGTTAACTTTACAACCAACGGAGAACAAATCATTCAGAAATAATCAACTACATTATCCAGAAGAGCAGAGGCTTTTCTGCTTCACATACTGGAAAATATCTGTGTAATACGGGTATTGGAGAGGGTCTCAAAGTGTCAGGTGACTCCACAGGGCACTACCTAGTCCAACCAGCCTTATGAACCCAAAGGTAGGGTTGGTCACGCTGGACATAGGCTGACCCCATACACAATTACTTCAATGTCTTACCAGCATTTTCAGCTGTGAGACGGAGATGTGATAACGCCTAGGGCTAGCTGTGAGGCAATGGTGTCCAAATTGTGTACAGCACGGTGAAGAACCTGCAACCTGGATAAAATGCTCAGACATGTCAATGCTGACTATTTCTTAAAAAAGAGAGTATGACAAATCTTCAAAGCGGTTTGTTTTTCAGAGTCAGCGTGTTTATTTTAGCAATTAGTGTGTTTCAAAATTGTTCATAGCTGTTGCAATATCATAGCATAGAGATGTTTATGGCATCTCAGCTAGAAGGCTTGTTAATAGGTCAGTGTGGCAGGTAATCTATTATATGTTAATAAATCAAGACAGACAAAATCAGTTAAAATCTTAATCAGAAATTATTCTGAGACCAAACTCAAACTAGGTACTTTCAGAGACTGTGGGAGAAATCCTTCACAGAGTTAGTACGTCTATCAGCCCAGCACAGAAGTCTTATTGCCAGATACCTGGAATGAAGTGGGATCCTTCTTGACCAGCATTTCTGACATTATTTCTTGCCATTTCTTGAAATTGATCTAATATATGGTCTTTCCACTCAAGGTAAGGAGAACTGCACCTATGACTATTGAGGTCTTGCCAATAAAATATTCTGATGGCTCTCCAGGGTCACCCCATTCTTTACAAGTACAGTTTTACACTACTGTTGCTTCAGACTCAACTGATAGTGGTAGATAGCAATTGCTACGTTGGACTGAGAGCTGTAAATGAAAGGGAAACATAACGTGCAACGAGGGAAGCCAAATTGTTTTGTAATGTACTATGTCACCGTACAAAGCAGTGAAGTTATGTTTGCAGTATCACAGGCTGGAGGCATTTTCAAAAGAGAGTACGGATTCTGCTGATCTCTTTAACAAACAGTTTCTGAAAGAGGAAGATGTAGAACACTTATGGGAAATGCACTGCCTTTCCACGCTTGCCTTCTTCAGCCACCACTGGTCCACCTGCCGTTACAGCACTAGGAAATGATCAATCTTTTCCCTAGCATTACAAAAGCAAATAATCTTTTCCCTAACATCACCCAAGTCACTTGTTAACTCGGACTCCTGTGTCTTTCCCCTCTTTACTGGTACGCTCTCCTTATCCCTCTGATTCAGTCCTGCTTGGATAGCAGCACCTCCTTTCCTCTGCTCCCCTGCTTCATTTCACTATTCTCCAGAGTGTCACCAATCTGTTTTTAAAATTATCCAGAGGGATTTAGCTTCAAATCTCCAGGCCTAGATTTTTTTCCCTGGGCACCTTCCCAAGGGAGTGCTGTGAAACTTAATTTAGCCATCACGCCTGCAAAGCTGCAGCACGTACACACTGAGACACTAAAACTTCTGGGGTAGGATTATGTTTCGTGCACACACACTTTTCCATTTGTATTCTTGCAGAAAGAAGCTACCAGTGAAGCTTCTGTAAACTCTTGCTGTCCCAGGAAATACTGCCTTTCCTAATAAGCATCGTTCCTCCAACTGGTGAAGAATGATTCTATAACTAATGCTTTATATGGAATTTTGGTAAAATCATTTTTTTGGGAGAGCATGAATATGTTTAGTTCATGCATGTTAGGGATTCTCTTTAACCTCAAAAGAAATCTTTTAATTTTTCATAAATAGAGACTTTTTAGTCCTCTTGGATGCACAGACAGACTTGAAAGTATAAATCAGGACAACTTCGAGTCTGCAAAGATTCAATGAATAATATCAACAAGAGTTCAGAGATGACTAGAAAAGGGTCTAATATTTTTAAACCAGTCTTGAAATGAGCTCACTCTAAGTGGTAGCTTTGGAAACAGTACAAAAACATCAAACATTTTTCCCTTCCTTGACTCCCCGTTATGTTTAGAGAGGGCTTTCAGTGAGGTCCAACAGCAAGAACAAATGGCCAAAGGCAAAGAAAACAGATTCACAAACGAAAGTCCAGTGAACAAATGAACTGCAGAGTCATAATGGGAGAAACGAACATGAGATCTGGGGAGAAATGTGTCGTCATTTCTGGAGCAGAACTGGAGATGGAACTGTTGGGAGATGGAGTTAACCAGCTGCCATTCACAAGTGCACATCACCCTCTTCTCCAACCCTCTGGTGCTCAGTAGCATAATATTACTCCCACCAGCAGCAAATCCTATCTTTCAGCGGGGTTTGGCTTTCACTTACTGAGGGAAGCTAGAGAGGACACGTGTGAGTCCAGCATGTAGGAGGCGGTATCTTGCAGTCCACACTCAAGATCTGCTCTCCAGCACCTCAGAGCACCAGCACAAACTGCACTAAAAACTACTTACACCAATGGCTCCAGCTTGCAAAGAAACGGAAACAATTCCTCATTGTAGGATCACACACACACAGGGACGCACGCTACCAAAATGGAGAGCGGCTCGTTTGGATTAGCAGCAGGGAGAGCCAGTAGCCCATTGCTGACAGTCACCCTGGGGGTCTGCTCTGCTCCCGTCTCTCTGGGCACAGGCTGTAAAGGTTTTGTTTTCTGTTCTCGGAGAAAATGACTCCTGCTAGACCGCTGTAAACGTATCCTGCTCAAGGACATCTTGTTTGTGTTAATCCTGTAGATTAAGCACACAGCTTTTCAGTCGCGGCTTTGCAGCTATTGTTACCAGTAAACCCCTTACAAGGCTTGCGGGCCAACGCACATTAACTTCAAGGCTGTCATTGCGATAGCATGGACAGGGAAGAGTCCCCAGGAGTCATCAGAACTGACTCACACAAAATACTCTATATTAAAAAAAAAAAAAAAGGTTGGAAAAGAATTGCCTCCTGTGATCTTCTCTGCATTGAAGGATCTCAGCTGTTACTGACAACAGGAGATACCAAAGCTGAAGCTTGCACATTTGTGCAAATACAACGGGCCAGCGTATGCTGCAACGGGAGCTCAGCAAGAGCTGGAGCCTCCAAGGACTCTGAGACGAGCCTGTTGCTGGGGTTCAATCCTACCGAGCAGTCCAAGCGGGATGCTCACACCAATAAGAGACAGCACCAGTCAGGTTTTCCAATAGCAGGAGGCATGCTCTTGCACAATCGCCTCTCCTGCATTTGGCTTAGTGACACCAGGGTCTTGGCTAAGCTTGCAAGTGTACATTAAGTCATCACTCAAGCACCAGGCATTTGTTGGCTTGCTGCTAATTATGAATGGTGTTACCTGTAAAATATTCACAGAAGGTTCCATGTGGGCAAAAAAGCATGAATAACTATGTATTAAGGGATAATTTTATTTTTACAAACATACAGGAAATTAAGAACAGCTGGACTGTAAAATACTTCTTTGTATACAGTTTTTTTAGTATGAGCTCTATCAATTCCCTGGACTTTACTGTTCAATGAAGCCTCAGTACCAAAGAACAGGCTTTTAGGTGGTGTTTTCTTGGAATCAAAGCTAGCTAAAGCATTCATGCTAACAGCAGGATTTTCACAGGCTTTGCTCGTTTTACTTTTTTTTTAGCCAGTTAATTCACTTTACAGTCTGTGATATTTTCAAAAAAGCAATAAATCAGGCAACAGATTTGTGCAAGAGCTCGATTCTGCACATCATGTTCATCCTGTAGCTCTTGTTGAGCGAGATTCAGAAGTGTCTCACTTTAAATGCAGTTGATCTCAGGCTAGCAACATAGAGTCTGAAACACTATGTTAGCTCAGAATCTCACATTTACTGGTCTCAATAGGGTCATGAGCATCTTGAACAGATCAGAGCACCCTGTCTGCACCTTTTGTGAACGCTGCACTCCAATGTGAAAAAAATCTTGAAGTTTTGTACCTGGTACGTAGGGGCTTACCTGCAGCGACAGCTCTGGGGCATTTGCAGTTTTAGCAAGATCACATTTTGCACTTAGAGAAGTTTCTGTGTCTGTGTACTTCAAACCAAATAGTCTATGGCAAGTATTTCTGGACTCCTAAGACTGGGAAGTGCTGTTTTCCTTGCAAATTGATCCAAATCTCACCCAGAGAGGACTTGATAGTACAACCATCATTCCAGGATTTTCAAACTGAGATTTGGCAACACTCCAAAAATTTGGGGGGAAAAAAGGGGGGGGGGGGGGAGGGT
>VZSC01001622.1:0-18158 GCA_013398225.1 Steatornis caripensis | reverse complement strand
AAAAAAAAAAAAAAAAACTAAAAGCTGCATAGGCTTCTTTAAGTTAAGCAGTAAGTTTGACGGTAAATAAAAAATCATCTTTTTGAAATTATTCATGCATAAACCACAGAAAGAGTCAAAAGCAGGCGCAAAACACTAGCCTTTTGCCATTCCAGTACAAATGCACAGCTCCATGCCTTGTTGCCTCATGAACTTTTCCTGCATTACCTGAGGAACTTTGATTATTTTTCTGTGTGCTCTGAGATGTTAGAGAGTGAATATATTGGGGCTGGCTTATAAACAGGCATTTGCGGCACTCTCTGTACAAGTGGGACATGCAGATTTCAACTTATGCTAAACATGAAGTGTTTGAACCTCTGCTTCCAGACACTTACTCTAGCTTGTAAGATGAAATTGGAAACCTGTGGTGATGCTGTTAGAGCATCCTGCAGGTGGGATATTAACCACAGGCCAGGAGCAGCAGAAGAGGCCTTGGGAAAAAGAGTAGCCTACAAAGACAGGCCATTATGCAGCAGAAAACACATAGCCAGAAGAGAGGCCACAGCTGCCTTGCATTTTGGAGAAACAAGTAGCCTTCTGCATTTCCATCCCTCCCTCCCCGCACCACCTCCCCCCACCTCCACCCCATCCACCCCACCATCTTAGTTTCTTATGTTGTTTCTGTGGTCATAAAACTCCTTAGTTTATGTTTTCAAGGACTCCTAGTGTGTGTCTGGTCAGGAGGAATACAGGCAAGGCAGCCTGAAGTAAGCTGAGGTACTGGCAGCTGACGAGCCACACAACACAGTATCCTAATGGCATGGGTACCTGAGCCACTGTGCTTGAACCTATGGTGCCATTCCACAGCCCATGCCACCATCTGGCGTGGTGGACATCCCCAAGGACTGACACTAACCAAGACCAAAACCTTTGTCTACTCCGAGTCACTTGTTGTGGATTCCTGATCTGATAATCTTTGTGTCCCCTCTCTCATTCTGCTTTTGTAATTGCATCTACAGTGGATGCTCATCCCCTTCTAAAGCTGCTAAAAATCAACATCTTTAGTCCTGAATCTCCTTAGGGAGAATATCATGGCAATTGCAATCCTGGATGTCCTTCTACTAACTTTAGATGGCTTTCCAACATACTAACTCACTTCATGCTACTAAGCAGGAAACATCTGTTTCTCTTTGCTCAACCAAGTTTTCCTTATAAAGTGGTCCTGAATGTGCAGTCTTGGGTCAGTTTGGACATATACTGGCAGATGAAATATTTTTAATGTATTATTTAAGCTGGAAGTGAATTATACTGGAATAGCTTCAGGAGGTCCACCTAGAAACTGTTCTCTTAACACACATGGAAGTAATTTATTTCATAAACAGGAGAATTTGAGTGCATTTGCACAGTTTGGGGGTTTTTTGAAGAGTCTTTCTGCCTAATATTCCCAAGTAGGCGTTTACCTAAGAGTTACTCACTAGTCAGATGCACACTGTGCTTGAGAGCCCAACTACTCGTGTTTTGATACCGGAGATTAATTCCCTTTTCTCCCCAGTGGTGAATTTGCCTAACGTATACAAACAGAGGCATAAATCTGGAGAAAGGAAGCCTTTTACTTCAGGCAACGTGATTCACACAAATACATGGACAGCAGGTGACAAGCTGCACTAAATATCCCTATGGATTATTTTACCCTGTGCTTATATGTAAGAGTAATATATAATCACTACTTTTTGCAGTATTGACACTCATTGGGTAAAGTTTCAAACAGTGTAAAACAAGACCAGTAAAACATACTTTACAAACTTTTAGGACCTTAAACTAGCTAGAGTCTTTAAAAATAATCGACAAGAAGAGAAACTTGAGCACTAAATTATGCTGTGACTGAGATACATATCTCTACTGCAGTGAAATTTCCATTAGTTTGCCCCAACGTAAATAGATAAATGACCAAGTTATGTTTAAATGATCCAGAATTGAAAGTTACTTTCATAGATTTACTTCATAGAAAACACCTATTTACCTGTTGAAGAATTCCTTTTCCTTTATCTTTTAAAGTATCACAAAGCAGCGAGTTCACAGACAGCGACTAAAGATGCTACCAGACTATGTTCACAATTATTTGGGGAAAACAAAAGATACTCTCACAGATGTGAAAGTTAAAAAGCTGCCATCCTAAAACCAGGCAGTACATACTCCTTATTTTCCTCTAATAAAGGAGGGTAAGGCACCTGCCCACATCGCCTGTCAGACCACTTCTGGACCAACGTACAAAATCAGATAGTTGCTATCATTTCCAGAAATGCTTCAGCTTACACAAGTGCTGCCCCTGGAAAAGCTTCTAATGTAGCAGTAAGTCAATGCAACAAATGTCAGGAGTTCAATGCCAATTTTGTGTTCTATTGTGAAAAGAAGACAAAATTACAGTCAAGAGCCACCGAGAACTAAGAGATTTGCAGAAACTATTCCTTTCTATGGCCACGTAAGCCCATGCATAGAAAACTGGCAGTAATCACTTAAAGTCAATAGAAGTATTTCTTACTATTGAGTATTTAAGATAAATTACTTGTACATAAGCTACGTTGTGACTTCCTGTACAAACATGCATTTTGCCCTTCTCTTTTCCAAAGCAGACACACTAACACACAGAGCTATTAAGACAGACAAAAAATAAAAAAAGAGACCACAAGACAAGAGACTTAGGTATTTTAAAAGAAAAAAAGAAATCCTTCTTCCCATATCAGAATTTCTCAATAAACTTGCTGCACTTCACTATCAGGATTAATTTTTGAGACTGGTAGAACTAGCAGTCAGATAACCCTGTTGTGGTATTTGAACCCCATGGCTGGATCTCCATGCTGTCAACACCATAAAAACTGAGTGTATCAAACACCTTTTGGATAACACACAGAAGGAAGCAACTGGGTCTTTAATGCACCTTTCTGATTTGCTCTGATCCTTTGTATTCGTGATCGAGCATGGCACACGAGTCTTCCACAAAACCACCCATGGCAGCTCTTTATTTTGGTATTCAGTAACTCCCCCAAACCAAAGCCACTTCTCAGGGCATGCTTAGCTCTGCTGTATTCACCTGAACACCATGCCCTAAAAAACAGTTAACTTCTACAATCAAACATGCCTTTTTTTTTTTTAAGGGATAACAAGGACAGAAAAAACCCAGAAGACAAATATCAGTGGTGCACAGCTAATTCTCCCCTGCACCAGACCGGTGAACCACAGGAACTCTTTGCAGTTCTCCCACTTCCCTTCCCACCCAAAGGCAGGCAGACACCAGCCTGACCCTACAACACCACAGGCCAGAAGTTTTGTCAAGTCAGCTGGCATCCAGGTGTAATAGCACTCTAACTGCACTTTGTGACCCCCTAAAAGCTCTGCCTGTGGGTCTTATACAACAGCCTCCCTGCAATCTAGGCTTCAACAATGCAGGACAGGGAGAGTTGGGAAGCCTGTCTGCAGATGAAGGTTAACCTATCTTTATTTTTACAAAGCTAAACAAAGACAGCAGTTACAGCTGCAGATGTTTGCATAGTTCTAGAGAAGCAAAGATTCTTCACACAACTGGCCCTGCAGCATCCCATGTCCTAGCCAAGATTTCCACTGAGCAAGGATGCAGAGACATACAACAGATTTGTCCATATTCTAAATCAGCAGAGCTCAAGCCATTTCTCATACAGAATCATTCAGAAACTTTAATGTGCACATTCCATTCGATCTGTATTTACAGCCTTGATTTTTAATCCACAGGATCCTGGCCTCCCTCAAGTGCATGGCATGCACTTTCTAGCACTGCACCAGAACCCCCCTCTAAAAGCTGCTGTCGTGAGAGAAGCGCAAGAGCAAAGACAATCATACAGTCAAAGCTACTGAATACTCCTGGGAACACTGGATTTTGTCTCTACTCTGAAGTCCTGACATGAAACAAAATTTCACACTAGACAGCTTTTTTTTTAAAGTGTTCTGAGCAAGGATGAAGTAGAAAATAAACAGTATACAATCATAAATCACTAGAGAGCACCACAGCAAATATGCACTTAGAAGCCAAATTACAGCCATACAGGCAATTTTAAGTCAATCTTCTGACTGCTTGGCTCTGTGGCTTCAACGTAGCTCTTTCACCTCACAGTTTACACAACCTACACCGCATAAAATATACTGATAATCAGGCAGCAGTTCCTCCAGTTTTATTCAGACAGAATTCAATAGTGACCAAAAGCTTGCTAAAGCAAGTTGAAGTAATAAAAATGTTTGCAAGTTAACCTCCTAAACGAACGTGCTGTGTGTGCCTGATTACAAGTTAGCACACACACCTCACGATAAAACTCAGCCTTTAACCTGTACCTTTTCTGCTGCAGACTCCAGGAATCCTTTCCTGTTTTCCAAAAGAGAAGCGGTGCTTAGGACCAAGGTACTTTCACATCAGCAGTGAGATGCTCATTGCTTTGCCAGTAGGTATCAGTGGACGAGGCCAGAAACCGAGCACAGGGGAGAAAGAAAAGCCAGCCCTACCACCAGCCATTTAAAACCTCAGCCCATCCCTGAAGCAGCTGTAGAAATGCCTGCAATTACCTCAGAAACAAGCAGCAGCTGGGTTCGGTTCCCGAGTCATCTTTACAAAGCAAACAAGGAGAGGGAGGGTCTCAGGGTTTTATATAATGAAGTGGGGTTGATGGGAGAACAAGTGATGGTGGAAGAAGGTATAGAGTTAAAAGGCTGTCAGTGTGACAGTTGGACAGTCTGTTCAAAAGGCCCTGTGGTTAGTTACTAAAGGGTTGGGTGAGAGTACTGTCGGTTAAAAAAAAACTGTGTTATCACAGCAGAAGATACTGTATTTGGATGTGTAGGCAAGGCATGGTTTCTTTGGGAAACACCATCAAGAGTCTGGTGATAGTCATAACTGCAGAAAGCCAGTCTGGGAGATAGATTTTGTTTATTCCATCTGCTCTTT
The DNA here is from genome assembly GCA_013398225.1 of Steatornis caripensis. Taxonomy (NCBI): domain Eukaryota; kingdom Metazoa; phylum Chordata; class Aves; order Caprimulgiformes; family Steatornithidae; genus Steatornis; species Steatornis caripensis. The sequence continues at coordinate 13,216 of VZSC01001622.1, read as the reverse complement.
CCAGGGCACCCTGCAGATGGGAGGATAAGAAAAGATCAGAGGAATTTTTTCTACCTGCCCTTTATCTTCCCAGAATGCAGTCATCTATCTGTAGTTGCCATGTGTACGGCTAATAATGGAGCTTAGAAGAACGGGAATGGGTCAAGATTAAAAGAATCACTTAGCAAATTATTATGAATGTTCATCTTCTTTTTCTGTTTCTTGGTTATGTGTAGGGAGTGACCTTGCCTGTATAATAATCTATTTGCAAGTTTGGCATGGGAAATACCATTTGTACAAAGAACATTTATATATTTGCGTGTACGCTTCTGTAGGGTGGGTGACCAGGTAATTGCAAAACCACTGCGAGCTCACAGCACTATGATCCGTTCAGGACCATATGATACCACAGTCATATATATGCAGATAACAGTAGGATTCCCCTTTAAAAAGTGAGCGGCATTTTTCCTTTTACTTTTATTTTAAATATGACTATTCTGCATGATCCCTATTCTTTGCTAGTGGTAAGTATGCGCTCAGCATCTTTATTGTGGCTACAGTTTCATAAGGAGAATTAATCTTACGGAATCATTTAACAAAGCACATGATGTGAAGGTGCTCTCTTAAGGGAGAAGACAAGTCATTTCCTGTTTCACATAAAATGAATGGGGAAAAATAATATCATGGCCAAGAGGCAGAAGGAATAAAATCTGTTTGTATGCATGATTCACAATCCATTCTTAGGATGATGAATGAAGCAGCACACTTCCCGATATGTAAGTCTTTCCTCCATGTACTTGGTTTTGCTTCATTTGTAGAGTCCAAACGATTAAAAAATACTTCACCTTCATGCTCCCTGTAGAAATTCAGATGCTCAAGTAACTCCATCCTTTCTGGAACACATTAGTTTCACAACAGGTAAGCAGGAAGTGAAGACACTGAGTAATCCAGGAAGCAATGCAACACTTCTCATTGCTGGATGGGATACATGGCCTTGGTTTGATATAAAAATATTCTACCTCTCTGTCCAAAACTGTTTTCGAAAATGTAGACGTACACTAGCAAGAGTTAAAAAAGACATCTCCAAAAAGAGTTTCAAACTGCTCACAGTAATTATGTAGTGCTCACTAGGAAGAGAAAGCTAAAGATCATATGAACTGTTATGGATAACTTTCCCATCTTTTCTCTCCATAGAGTATTCCTCATTTCCACTAAGCAAGGAAAAAATATCCATCTGCTAAGGTATCCTACAGATTCATGCCATAATTGATGCTGTTTAGCTACAATCAGCTGTATAGCACATTTCACAAAGAGATGGGAAAGTACATGCAAATCTGGCCAAGGGTCTTCCTTTAAAACAACACTGTCAAACCCAGGTCATTCGGTCCCTTACGGAAGAAGATGAAATTAGGAGATCTATTTTCCATTCTTTGGCTTGATACAGCTGCTAGTGCTGTTGCTAAAAGCCGGTATTCATCTTTGAAGATAAGCCTCCCACATGTCTTTCTAGGGTTAGCCAGATGGTCGTAGCGCGTTACTGACACACAACTGCAGTGTTAGTACAGGCTGAGTGGAACTAATGAGTGGAAGCGTGGGTGGGATGCTCAATGGCTTAAACATTTGTTTCTTTTTTCTTCTTTAGGTGATACTGGTGGTCCATGCAGGCTAGTAACCTTTAAGTTCAATTAAGGTTGTAGGTATAGGATTCACATATATTTTCTCTTCATGTGTGGACAGTAATGAAAGCTCACCTCATCGTACATCACCATGAGATATGCCACACTCATAACTACCTAAACCGCATCTAAAAGTGTATTTTGTACTTCACACAGAAGTAAAAGCATGCTAAGATTTCTCATACAGTTACTATTAACATGTTTACAGCAGATACTTGCCCAGACAGTATTGCAAAACATCATTGAACACAGATATACTGAATATTGATTAAAAGTAGCCCTGCTTTTAAAACTTAAAAGCTGTATCTTACCGGTTAGCTCGGCAATGCAGTTAGACAAGAACCTTGCACTGCTTGAAACATCACAGATGACTCATATCTGATTTTCGCTCCAATTGGTACTTCACCACTATTTTTTCTAAACTGTGATATTGTGCTTAATGAGTCTATCAATAGCCTGAGAGACAGCAATAGGGAAGGGAGGGCAAGAGCACAGAACCCCAGCAGTGAAATAAGTGAACAAGAGCCCAAATAATCAGTTGTTTTCTGTCAGAGGCAGGCTAAAACTAACTCTTCCAAAGAAAAAAAACCCAACCTTTCTGTTCCTCCAGCAGTCTGCCTTATCTATACAAAATCTGTTCACATCACACAAAGCTTCATGAAGAGAAAGAAAGCCTTCTTTACCCTAAATAGAGGTCCACGAATTCTATGAAAAAAGTTGTCTCCTTCTGGGTGCTAGACCCATCTTAAACACTTTACAACTTCAGTCATCTTTTTACCTTAGCACTTCAAAACGGCATCCCACAAACTATCAGTTTAAATATAGGAATACTTAGAAGATACTCTGTGATTACTCATATTTCATTTATTATACTAAAAATTAAACTATAGCTAAAATCATATGCCCTTCACTTTTCTAGGCATTTTGTCCTCTTCCACTATTTCTCTTTTAAACTTTGTCAGCACTAAGAAAAAATAAGGGGAGTTAGACTGATTTCCTAGGAAAATGAACCATGTACAGTCAGAGCAGATCTACCATGGCTTATGACCTGAACCTCAAGGGTTACATTCTTCATTGCCACTCATAACTTTCAGCTTATATTTTCCAGAGTTAAATTCCTGAGTTAGACACCACAGTTCCTGCAGAAAATAATGTACCACAGAGTTAGGAGTACCTGAACGGGACTTGCAACCGCTAGCACGCTGACTGGAGAGAAGCTCAAGACAACACCCTGGGAACACCAGAGAGAGAATTATGGTTACAGTCAGCCCTCTCTGAGACACGGGCTCTTCCTTTTAGTTTGAGTTCATCTCCTTTCTCTAAGGCTGAGATTCACAGCCTGGAAATCCTCCTCTAGACACCGGCGTCTGGGCAGCATTTCTCATTTCGCCTTTGGCAGAAGAAAAGCAGTGGGATGTGGCTCTTCTTTCCTCTCCCAAAGGACATAGGTGCAGTCTTAGGGCTTAAGCTGATTTTTGAGAAGTAATTTTCCACTTTGATTCCACTCTTTCAGCATGCATGCCCACCTTCTGTGTACAAAACCTGACTTACCAGAGCTGTGTCCATCTCCTAGCATTCCTTTTGCCTTGCTACAACCCAAGCGCATGGAGCACAGAGTGAATCCATTTGTCTTGCTTACTCTTTATTTCGTACGGCCCCAAAAAGGAACCCGGTAAGTGTGTGTTATCACCTTCAACTACTGTAGTAACGGCAGGATTCATTATCTTTACTGTTCATTAGTAAACAGCTAGTAATGTTAGTCTTTCGTCTGTCGCCAAACTCTTTTATTCAACATGAAGAATATGGCAAAAGCCTGTCTCACATTTACATAAGCAGCAACTCCATTTTACCGTTTGTTTTTTCCTCTACGGCCAAATTACGTTCCAGATTGTTCCTATTGTTGATAGGAGGAGGAAAGTAACTCTTTAAACCTTCAAAACCCAGTATTTTTCTAAAGTTTTCAGTCTCAAGTGAACAGCATTGAAATGCTTGGTATATAACAAAGCAATCACAAGTACAAAGACTAGCAGCTTTGAAAAAAATCAAAGCTGTTCTTCTGAAACGTTTTTGTCTTAGTTTGGATAATGAAAACCAACCACAAGACACTGCAGTGAAGCACTCATTTTTCAAATTCTCAGTAGGATGCCAATATGGGAGAGTAGAGAAATTAGGGTGTCACCGCAAAGCGGGAAGCCATCTGCCTCCACCTCCTACTGGTATGAGGTTTCCTGATGACCACAGAGGTTGGCAGATCTGCTCGTGCAGGCAATAGCCTCAGAAGATACAGACCCTGCGGTCAGTAAAGCAGCACAGCCTGAAAACCTCAGATACAGCAGTAGGTTTTTACATAGTTTCTTATTATTTCTGTTGAAGTTTCAAATTTTTAGAAGAAGACCAGCAAATTCATCCTTCTGGGATCACATTGATGTCAGAGGTGTTATAGCATGAATTATTTCAGTCCTGAGAAGACAAGTAGCATTGGGCCTTAGTTATTCTAGGTACTAATGGCATTTATTAGTTCCCTGACATGCAGCTAGGTGAGAGTCTTACTCATAAAATATCTGTAAGCAACTATCAGGCTTATTTGTACTCTGTTAAAACAAGCAAAATTAGACACCCATAAAAACCCACACACATTATATGGTGTTTCCAAGCCACATTATTTATGATAATCAGCAGCTGTGAAAGTGAAGTCCCTCTGCATAAATACAGAAGGCATCTCTCTTGGCAACTGCTCATCAGACCGGACTCTGGAGTCAGCAGAGGATCGAATGCGAATGACGAAGTGCACAGCAGCCCGCTTGTGTGACTGTACCCTGGGGAAGGGCGGGCATAGCCCTGACTTTTAAACAAGGACACATAAACAGAGCCAAGATGCTGAAAGCCATCATTATAAAGCCTGACACAAAATACAACAACAACAAACAGTTGGGTAACCTTTTTGAAGTGGATGCGCTCCTCTTTCACTGTTTTCTGAATCTCCTTTAAATTTTGATTGGCTTTAAATTTGAAAGAAATTGGCAGGCAGTCAAAATTTAAAATTGATGAAGTACAATTGGTCTGTTCATGGGACGCTTGGAAAAGAAAATAATGATCTTTCAGACAAAAATGTTCTGAGGAAGCTAAGCCACCATGTCAACAGATAAGAAAGCAAACAGTGGTACTGAAACGGCTGGAGCAAACGGTTTTTAAATGAAGGTTTTGTCCTGAAAGAGTTGTGGCAAATTCAGAGGGCTCTGTACTTGGTGATCTTTAGGATATTCTTTTGTGCTTCCAGGACATGCTGGCAGCATAGCAAGGTCCAGGGGTAACACCTAATTTGTATTAATTGCATTAGTCCAGGGGGCTGACCGGAAAAACTGCAGCTCATAGCATGAAGGAATGACACGCCCTGTATTGATCAAAGAATTAAAAAACGTTGGCCACACATACCATAGTCTAAAAAGATACCCCCAAACAAAAAAAGGCTACAAAACACTGTTGAGATGCCTTTGACCTGTGGACAAATTCAAGAAGGCATACAAAATATAGGCAAGCTAGCCTGTCCTTGGCAAGATGTGGGGCAGCGCTGTATCACTTTGTGTCTGTCACTTACACTCCTCCCTGCACAAAAAGCGGTGAACATAACAGGGCAGCTGCTGGCTCAGCAAAGAACCTGGGCTCTTGATGCCGCCCTGGGTCCCAAGGGCAGCCCAAGACGTCGGGAGTCTGATCAGGCTCATGACTTCTATGGTTGTGGGACTTGGATTTGAATATTGTATTTGATCTACTTTTGCATCCGTATGTCTTGATGACACATCATTGTTTGTTGACTCAGGATCAGAGAAAAGTGTAAGAGACAGAAAAACTAAAGGTTTGTAACGGTGTCACTCAAACCGTGACCAACCTGAGGATTTGGAAAACTACTGTTGCCTTCAACAGTGCAGTCAACAAGATTTGGCACTCAGTGGGACCAGCCTGAAAGAGGGTAGATTTAGACTGGATATAAGGAAGAAATTTTTTGCGATGAGGGTGGTGAGACACCGGCACAGGTTGTCCAGAGAAGTTGTGGATGCCCCATCATTGAATGTGTTTAAGGTCAGGGTGGACGGGCTTTGAGCAATCTGATCTAGTGGAAGATGTCCCCGCCCATGGCAGGGAGGCCTTGGACTAGAGGCTCTTTGAAGGTCCCTTCCAACTCAAACCATTCTGTGATTCTGGGATTCTTTTCACGATGCAGAATTAACACTGTGGTACCTTACAAAGAAGGGTTTGGGACATGTGGTTCCACCTCTTCAGCAAATCTAGGCCTCGTTAGTGGCATCTACCAGATAACATATAAGCAACTCCCAGAGTGAAAATGGCAATAATAGCTTCCTTTCCGTTCCCTGCCAAGAAGTTCTGTGACAAGTAGAGGACTTAGATTTATAAGCCTACACCAGAAGAATCAATGTCCCTTTTGGTCAGCCAAGCAGCAGCTTGCAGGAGCACCAGCCAGTGTGTGGAGGCAAAGGCTGGCCTTTTACTAAGCAGGAAAGTAGAAGCAGGGATGGGATTAGGTAGACGTATTCTTATGGGTTTACCAGTTGTCTGCTGGAGTTACTTGACCAGGCTGGGGCAGTAAAGGGAGGGCAGCAGGCAGTGTGTGGAGCTGGGGAGGGGATAGAAAAACTGTGACTAATAGGTACCTTTTCATCTTTCTCACTCTGTTTTCCTTCCGATGGTGCCCAGATAGGGGACAAATCTTCCCATAAACAGTAATCCTTTAGAAAGTGCTCAAGTATGGCTATTACTTAACTTCCTGATTAGTAGCAGTCACCACCTGCTACTTCTGCTCCTCATTGTCCAGCATAATGGAAGTGTTCATTTCCCTGGCTGTGAAAAGGTAATGGGAGGGGAGTCCTTCTTCTCTATTTTGGCAAAAAGAGCAACAGTCCCTCCTTTTCTCCCGTAACTAATCCCAGACCATATTTATCCAAGGAAAAAAAAAATTCTATTTCTGCTGACAAATAGCTGGATAAGGCAGATTATGACTACTAAAGTAAAAACCCACAAAAGTAATAATTCCGATCTCTTTGAACTAAACTAAGGGTTCCTGCTGCAGGGCATTTTTATTGCCTGACCATGGCTTTGAGATCCCAGAAAGCAAAGGCAATATATTCAATATTTCTGACACCTCAAACATGCAAAGTCTTTGCAAAGACTTCTGTTTTCTTCAAACCTTACTGGCTGAAGCTGCCAAGAGAGCTGCACATGTTGCCTTGAAAGACAGCTGTTAAAATAGTCTCCTTTGATCAAAATTCTTCCAAGTTTATAGCTAGAGCAAGATAAAGTATTATAGGATTTTCTTAGCACGGACCGAAAATCATAAAAAGAATGAAACTTGCAAAACCTGAAAAGTGCATTTGTCATGAGCGGGCATAACTTTTGAAATGTCAGTTAAAAGGAGACAACCCATGAATAGACTATGAGGATTTTCAGACTTTCTATTTCCCTAAAGTCCTCTTTTGTTTTACGCTGGGAGTGGTGGTGTCTCTTCCTAGGGAAGCACAGGCAGGCAGTAGATTAGTCCTTATTTAGATGGTAAGTTCCAGCCTATTTGAATTGTATTAAGCATTCTCCTTACTTCTGTGGGATTTGTCATAAATCTTGAGTAAATATACTTAGCGCAATCTCAAAGACTGAAGTTTTGATTTCTCAGAAGGCTCAAATCTTTAAGCCTTAAAACTTCTCTTGTTTAAGAGAGATAAAGCAAAAGAATCTACTTGTCAAAACAAACACGGGGGAAGAAAACCCTCAGTACAACCCTAGACATCATCTCAATGGGAAGTGGCACTCATTTGGGGCTTTTCGGCAGCATTCTTTGCCCAGGAGTGAAATCTATTATAGGAATTAGTACTGCCCCTTAAAATGGTAGCATCACTAAGAAGCAAATGAATCCTACTCTCTTTCCCTCTGTTTTCCTATCCATTCTCCCTCTTCTAAACAGTATTCAAAGGTTCCTTCTGAGGTCTTCATCCCATCTTTGTTGCCATGGTCTCTCACAGAGTTGAAACAACATTTTCAAAACTAATGCCTGCTCTAAATGCATTGTTGTTGGGATGCTGAGTCAGTTCTCTGCTGACTAGGGTGAAAGAAAAAGAATCTTTGAAAATCAGTTTTAACATTCAACTAACCTGAATGGGGAAAAGCAACACATCTATATGCTGCTAGACAGAAGCAAAACTTTTCAGGGGTGAGAGGCCTTGTATTTTGGGAAGAAAACCAAATTGTCTTGAGGTTTTTGTGTCAGCTATGCTGGTTTTACTCTTTCTTTTTATTCATACCAGACCTGAGAAAGACAATCGCTTCTCAGAAGGGAAAAAAAACCCATAGAAGAATCCTGTTGATTAACACGCACCTCCCCCCGCAACTAAATCCTTGCTGGGGGGGTGTGTGACAGAGCATGCTTGGTATGCATTAGCAGTGTCAGTCAGGGCTAGCTTTGGCACGGTTGAAATGAGTAGGGGGAAGTGATGAAGAAGCACCATTATTTCTAAGGGAACTAACAAGATACTTTGCTGGTATTCAGCGTTTCTGTTTGCCTCTCATGTTTAACTACTTGCACGGTCTTTGAAACAAGGTCCGTCTCTAACACACGTATTTGTACAGCACATAGGAAGACAAGCTTACTATCCTAATTCAAACTTCTACACTTTACTATACAAATAAGAACACCTATTTGCTATGTAAATCAGAGCACCACGCGCTTCATACACACATTTCGAGAAAAGACAAGATCTTTGTCACAGACTTGGTTACATCAACTTTAAAATGTTTTTAGCTGACTGGCTTCAATTTTTTATAGATCCTTTGAACATCTGTCCTTAACCCGTGGTCTGGCATGGCATGCTAAATTCTGTATATTTGTTCATTATTCCTAAGGGGGGGATTTGCATGAAAATTCTGTTGGTCTAATTATATGCCTCAGCTAGAGAAATCGTATTTATCTGTCCGCAGCAAATTTCACCTTTATGAAACAGATGATGACTTTGCCAGAGACTTTCTGGACATTGTAGCAACTGAAGGTTTTACAGCCTACATTTGTAATATGGGTCATAAACTGAACTGAAAGGGATAAAAAAACTCCCTTAGATCATTACAGTGCTTTTGAAAACAACCCTTCATCTTCAGGAACACATCACAGTTTAATGGGGAAAGATGTTTGCAGCAGCTTATTAAGGGTAAAATGCAGCCTCCTCTGCTACTCACATCTCCCTGTGCCAGCGAATTCAGGTTGTGAATGAGGAAAAGCTCAACAAGGATCTGAAAACACAGCAGAAGACGAGAGCATGTTTTGGGTCTCGATCTCTGAGACAGATGAATATTGGAAGAGATTCGGGGTGACAGGATGCAGAAAGAGGAACAAAATGGGGCAAGAGTTCTTCCTGTAGCTTAAAAACTGCATGAGAGTAAAAGTGCATTCATTAAATGGGAACGTTAAGGAGCTTCCCAGTTTTTCATCCCACAGGATGAGGATGGATACACTGAAACAGAGCTGGTGGTCATGGAATTTGCTGTTTCCAACACGCTCCATAGTTTAGAAGGTTTAAAGGTATTTCTAAAGAGACTGTAGGCAGACGGTACATTGTGTATATGCTCCTCCTGCTCCTTTTATTTTCCCTTTTATCTGTGACCACTTCGCTTTTTTGCCCCTATGGCCTTAATTCACATAACTCTCGCCTTTTCACCTCTAAATCCTTTCCCTCCTGGTCTTTGGAATTTCCTCTTTTACTGCTTCTGTCTGTGCTACTTGTCTTCCCTTGCTCATAATTCGCTAATTTTCACTAAACTTTACTTTTCCATGTTTTCCTAAATTCCACCCTCACAAAACTTTCTTGATCTCCCTTTTCCAGCCTGCTGTTGGCTTTACAGTCTTTTTTAACCCTGTTTATTATACACTGTTGCTGGGGCTTCCATGGCCTTTTTAAGGTTTCCTCTATTTCCACTCTCCGATCAGCTGTATCAACCCATCCATCCTATAGCCTAATCTACCACGTACCCTTCTTCCTAATCAACCTACCTGATAATCTGGAATCCATTTCTCCAACTAATTTCTTTTTTGTATACCAGTGCTACACATCTGCACTGATCTTTTGACTTTCTACCGCTCGGATCCTTCCAGGTTCATTTATTTTCTGTCTGATAAGCATCTCTTCTAACAACTAAATTCTCCAAACTCCTCACTATGTATTTCATTATCCTCATCTTCTTCCTAAATGGGTTACCCTTTTTTTTTTTTACCCACTTGACCAAAATCTCCCTCCTTTCTGTACCCGTCACAGCAGCATCAGAGATCCCGATGACAAGAACCAAATGGAGAATGTTCTCCCCGCTTGCTGGCCTGGGCTTCCCCTGCCATCTTCCTTCCTTGTAGCTTGTGGACTTTCTGTGGAAATCATAGAGCCACAGTGGGATTCACACAGCCGTGGCCAGAGGAGAGCAGCGCCTCTCGTGCTGCCTGCCAGATGTACTGCAACCACCGGCTTTCACTCCCGACGGGTCGCACCAGAAGAGGGAAGATCTCCCACCTCATCCCCACCCATACAACACGTCTGGCTCTGTCCTCTCCTCCTTGTCAGGCAGATTTGTCAACTGCCGTGGCACTACCTCCAGCAGAAAGCGAGGCAGGATTTGGCCCCAAATCAAAGACCTCACCGATGTGTCATATGAGTTAGCACGAGTGTCTGTCTCTGCTCAGGAAGGGCTAAGAGCTAGAATAGCAAGGGTATTTCAGGTCAGGCCTGAGGCGAATTAGCAGACAAGTTGTGAAGCTTACACAACATGTGGCCACATTATGTGTGGCTCCAGTCAGCGCTAATAGCCTGTCATTGAGCTCCATGTTTAAACAATTTGAGCAAACAGCAAACACAGAAGATGGGAGGAGGGAAAAAAAGCCCTTCGAGGAATGAGAAAGATCGGGCTACTTAGTACACTTGGCAAGCAAATATTGCAGGGGTGAGGACAGCAGAGTACCTACTAGGTAGTTAGAGATGTGACCCAGTTCCTACCGTGCAAAATAACACAATGCAAAACCAAAAATGTGTAAGTCCAATTTTAAAATTCACTCAGCAAGCAATTTTTAGAGGTACATAGGAAGCCGATTGTTAGTTTAGGCTGTGTCTGATCATGTGAACTATCCCAGAGAAAAAAGAATTACAGTTTTAGTTTAGCAGCAAGGAAACCAAAAAAGGGGTAAAAAGGAAGAAAAACAAGTTTTAGTAACAACAAAGAGTAAAATTCAACCACATCCATATAAATAACATTGATACTAGTGTTGGGAAGTAAATATAAAAACATTTTAAAATAGAAGAACTTAGAAACCATACTGCATTGTTTAGTATGAAAATAATAGCCTTCTGAGCCAGTACTATTAGAGAACATACTTAATCCAGTGCGGAATTGGCTATGAAACTGTCCACTCTACCATGGGAATGCTTAGCTCAGTATCTGGTAGGTTGCCAGCCATTTAAAATGTTTTTGTGTTGGTTTAATGATTGTTCCCATGAGCACTGATGGTAAGGGTTGACATTAATTAAAATACTAAGTCATCAGAGCTTGCATTGTGGGGAGAGGGAGAACGGGCTGGATCCAATTGTCTTCAAGGTTTCTTTGGCCTTCCACGTTTTTCTCTTAGATGCATCATACATGCCAAGTATCCTCTTAGCTGAGGCGTAACAAGGTAAACAGACTGTCTCCGCAAATATAAAGTAATCTTTTTAGGTTTTCCACACACTTTCATTTAACTGATTAGAGGACACTCATTAAAATCAGCTAATCATGTAACGCGGCTGTGTTCTGAATGCTAAACAAAATGCCTAAGTGAAAGAGGATTTTAAAACACTGTCTGCCTCTCTTAATTTATTTCCGCTGTATACTCAATGGCACGTAATACAGTAGGAATTCTGGCCCCTATCCTCATTAGCCTCAAAACTCATTATCTCATATAAAAACAGGCCCTTTCTGTAGACGGTGTTGGAAAACGTATGAAAAAGCATATTAAAGATAAGGTGTTTGGGCACACGCTCTTGAAACACAATGAAGGATTTTGCTTAGAAATTGATACAGAATAGCACAAAATCCTGAGTAAGGCCTGACGTTAAAACGATCTTTGCATAATTTGGATAGAACAGCTATCCTTACGCATTTCTCTCTTATTTTATTAAATAACTACTCAAGATCCAGATCTTCAAAGGCACACAAATAGGAATAAGTCACTTAATACCTGGAGTCCTCAAAAAGTCACGCAGACGACGGGGAAAGAGGCTGAGCTTTTCTACTCCTCCCACCTATTCAGCAAGCCTGAGTTTCCATCCTACTGGCAGGGGCTTAATACCGCAGAGAGTGAGAGTGCAAGACAGATAGTTTATGCTATATATAATGTGATCAATAGCCTAAGAATGAAGACCTCTGGCTTGAACAGTGGGGAGCAACGTGTAGAAGCAAGCCGAGCCTACATAAATGCAATGGGATATTTCCGCAGTAAGCAACACGCAACATAAAGCAGACTGCCGGTGCCGATGCAAACAGTAGAGCACCTCTTTCTACAGTTGCTCCTTCTGATCAAAGCCAGGCAATACTGTGACTTAGGGTGACCATCCCATGTCAGGGGAAAACCTAAACCTAAAAGAAGTACCTTGAAGCCAGTTACTTCCCCAGCTCGTTCACTAGCACGGGGCTCACGCTGCTTCCCCATGACACCAGGGCGCCATGTGACATAAGTCCTCACCTCTGAATACCTGCGCTGCAACCACCACGGTGCTTTGCAAGCTTGGGCGTCACTCAGCAAAGGCACCTTTACCTTGTTTGCAGACGTAGACCCCGGCCTTCTCTGTGCCACTCTGAGGCCAGAAGAATCCTGTGACAGCAAATCTTGGAATATTGGAATGATCTTTGGCGTGAACGCTCTCCGAATAATCTTTTTGTATAAAAAAACCTACCAGGCCTGAGTCCTTCAGGAGCTTGTCCACATAGTGGAAGAGCAAGAGCCAAGGGAGGTCCTCACCCACCCACACGAGGGCACAAGGCCCAACGTCCTCCTGGGGCTTGTCTTCAGCGGAGCCATCTGTGAACACAAGGTTAAAAGGCTTTGGGTGTTTTTTAATGAATTTTTTATTTTAAAGTGTTGGTTCTTCTTGTTTGGTTGGGTTTTGGGCTTTTTTCTTTTTTTGCTTTGTTTGCTTGTTCTGTTTGTTTGCAGGGTTTTGACGTGCAGGCGGACTCGCGGGGGATGGGGCAGCCCCACGTCCCCTCATCCGGGGCTCCACGGCGCTGCAGGGGCTCAGAGGGGGCGCTCAGCACCGCCCGGCCGCGGCCGCGCATCCGTAAAGCGGGTCACGACGGCGTCCTTGCGCGCCGCGGCCGAGAGCCCCGGGGAGCCGGGGCGCGATGGAAGGCGTCCCCGCCCGGAGGGCACGGGCAAGGCAGGCGGCGAGCCCCGGCGGCGGCGCAGGCGCCCAGGTCATCCCCGCCGAGGCCAGGTTTGCGCGGCCCCGCAGCGCTCTCCCTGCTCTCGCCCTCGGCCCGCCCCGCCTTGGGCCGGC
>VZSC01001621.1:22670-48794 GCA_013398225.1 Steatornis caripensis | reverse complement strand
CGGGAGCAGCCGCGGGAGCGCCGGGATCTCCCCGGGAGCGCTCCGGGATCACCCCCGGGATCACCGGGGCCACGCCAGGCACGGAGACCACGGCGGGATCGACTCGGGATCACCAAGCTCTCCCCGGGATCACCAGGATCTCCCTGGGATCACCGGGACTACAGTGGGATCAGCCGCGGGATCACCCAGCTCTCCGCGGGATCACTGGGACCACACCAGGATCGGCTGCAGGATCACTAGGAGCTCCCGGGATCACCAGGACCACAGTGGGATCGGCTGCAAGATCACCAGGATCTCACTGGGATCACCGGGATCAGCCGTGGGATCACCAGGAGCTCCCTGGGATCACCAGGACCACAGCAGGATCAGCCGCGGGATCACCAAGATCTCCCTGGGGTCACCAGGATCTCCCTAGGATCACTGGGACCACACCGGGATCAGCCATGGCACCATCGGGATCTCCTTGGGAGTGCTCCAGGATCACCCCCGAGATCACCGGCGCCACGCCAGACACAGGGACCACAGCAGGATCGGCTGCGGGATCACCAGGAGCTCCCTGGGATCACCAGGACCACAGCAGGATTGGCTGCGGGATCACCAGGATCTCCTTGGGATCACCGGGACCACACCAGGATCAGTCACGGGATCACCAGGATCTCCCTGGGATCACTGGGACCAGACCGGGATCAGCTATGGCACTGTTGGGATCTCCTCAGGATCACTCCAGGATCACCCTTGGGATCACCAGAGCCATGCCAGACATGGGGACCACACTGGGATCAGCTGCAGGATCACCAAGATCTCCCCAGGATCACCGGGACCACACCAAGATCTCTTTGGGATCACTGGGACCACACCAGGATCTCACTGGGATCATCTCCAGGATCACCAGGATCAACCAAGGGATCACCAAGTTCACCAGCACCCCGGATCACCCTCAGGACACCAGCACCCCAGGAATCTGAGATCACCCAGGGATCTCCTACACCCCAGGGCACCAGCACCTCAGGATCACCCACAGCCCAGGACATCAGCACCCTAGGATCACCAACACTCCCAGATCACCCCCAGGATCACCAACACCCCTGGGATCACCGGCACTCCCAGATCCCCCCCCAGGATCACCAGCACCTCCGGACGCTGGCACCGCAGGACACCAACACCTCTGGGATTCCCCGCACCCAGGGATCACTGGCGCAGGGACAACCCCAGGATCTGCCCTGGGGTCACGGGCACCCCCAGGATCGCACCCGGGACAGCCCTGGGATCACAGCCCGGACACCGGCACCCCCAGGCCCCCACCAACCGCCCAGCGCTGCTCCCCCATGCCCACCCCGGTCCCTTGCTCTAGGGAGCTCCCCATGCCCCTGTCCCCAGGCCGCGTTTCAGTGAGAAACGCAAAAAAATCACGAAAAACTGCTCTTGTCCTTTCAAGGGTTATCCTATTTCACTGGCTTCCCAAATCCCAGGGAGAGCTCGTCCAGTGAGGCGGTGCCGGAGCACCCCAGGATGACCCGCCTGCTTTCGGGGCGCGGTAGGACGTTCCCGCTCACGCGGCAGCCTCAAAACTACATTTGCATCATCCAAATTTGAGATTTCTTGCTTTTTTTCTCAGACTTGGGACCACGGCGCAGGCAGCAGCAGCACCGGGACCGGCGGGCGCGGGGTGGGTGGCACCGAGCAGCACCCACGCGGCTGCACGAGGGGGAACGAAACGAGAGGTGGGTGGAGGAGAAGGTCGAGGGAAGGCTTAGCTCGGTTCACGTGGAAGGGTTTTCTTGGGAAATTCAGCCTGGATTGAATTTCCAGCAGCTTTATAAACCTTTGGAAGTTGGTAATTACAAAGAAAAGGTGATTTCTAGGCGGTTAACCACAGCACCGCTGGGGAGCAGGTGTCGTTACAGTGGCAGAAGCGAGCTGCAACAAATTAAACCAAACCGAACCGCTGCGATTAATTCATGTTCCCGGCGTTTCGGGTGAACGGGGGCGGCGTGTGGGAAACCTCTGCCCCAGGATGCTTGAATTCAGGGACGGTCCCGCCACAGCTAGTGCTCGTTTTGGCAGCAGGGGCGGTTTGGCCCCCGTCCCGTCGCTCAGCGGCCCCCGGCCGCCATCGCCCTGTAAAGCTCCGGACAAGCGCCGACGGGTTTTCCAGTAACCCCAGCGATGTGCGGGGCTGTGGCCGGGGGGGTGTTCCCGATGGCCACGGAGAACAGGTGCTGCATTTTGAGGCTTTCAAGTGTTCTTTTTCCAGCTCCCCACTTCGAAGCTCTTGGGGCTTCACAACCTCCTGGAGAGATAAAGAAGCGACTCCTGCCCACGGTGGCTCTGAACACAGACCAGACCCTGCGCCATCACCGCTTCGGCGAGCAGCACCCACCAGCTGGAGCGATAGAGGGCAAACGCCAAGGGCCACCCAAAACGCACACCAGACCCCAAAATCCTGGCTGATACTTTTATTCCTTGCAGAGATGAGAAGCGGAAACCCTGAGGAGGAGCCGCACCTCAAGAGCTCCTTTGAGCAAAGCCTGCAGCTTGACAAGCACGTGTGTACGTACGGACGAACGGACACACATTCGTACGTGGCTCCTCGGAGCCACGGCTGTGGTACAGGCAGAGAGGAGCGTCAGGGGAGCAGAGAGGGACCTGCAGGCCGTGGGAGANCGTGACCACAACTGGTGAGTGACCTGCTCCGTCCGCATCCTGACCCACCGGGTTTCGGTACATTTTCTCCCCATCCCAGCGTGGCGGGGGGAAGCGAGCAAGCGGCCACATGGTTCTTTGTTGCCAGCTGGGCTCAAACCATGGCGAGGGCGCATGCTGCTGGCATTGCCCAGGCGGGTATTCAATTAATTTTTATTGTTTCAATACCTTCTCCAGGCACATCCGTACAACCAGACATCAGGGCACCCGGCAGCACAGCCAGCCCACGCGCTCACCTTGCCCCGCACCCCGCACCAGCTGGGTGTCGGGAGGGAGCCCCGCGAGCTCCCTCATCTCATATGGTTTTGGGTAAATCACAGGACCGGCCCAGCGCTGCCCCGGCAAGACTGATGTGGTCGTGAACCGTTTCCAGCAGGAGGAGGAGATGAGTGCCTTGGCTGGGTATTTTGTAGACAAACTTCCCTGGCGTGTGCCGAGCTGGAGTCAGCCTCCCACCTCCCTCGGTGCTGGAGGAGGAGGACTTCCAGCAGGCCTTCGGCACGCTCCACTCAGCGGGCAAAGGTAACGGCAGCCCGGCAAAGCAGCACGGGATCTTGCGGAGCTTTCCGGTTGCTGAGCACCGTGCTCTCGCCCTGGATCTGAATCGCCTTCATGGAAAGCAGCGGGCAAACGCTGCCCTGTTCCCGCTGCACCGGGGTGGGGAGGCTGCCGTAAATCAATGCTGCCTCGTCTAATGCCAGGCGACCAAGGGAAACGCTTCTGTGCTGCGCGCGCCTCTCTCTGCGAGAGCAAACGCCCCGGGGTTGCTTCGATCCGAGGGAGGACTCGCTCTCATCCAGACTTCTTCAGGATCCACACTGAGCATCCAACTAGCCACGATGTGACTCGACGCTGCATCCCAGAAGAAGCCCAGGAGGCCTTTGCCTCCGGCACCGGGAAGGAGGGAAGCAGAAGTGGCTGAGTTTGGGCAAAACACACCTCTCTGTCGTGACGCTGCGTCTTCCAGAGACGCTCAGAAAACCAAGCGTTGCTATTTGAACTCCTGTCTTGCTTCCCGTCTAAACAGTGGGTTTGATTACCAATAACCGTCAGCCTAGCCGCACAAAAATCGGGTGGGTTGAGGTTGGTTTTTCTCCCCCCCTACTGTTTATTTTTGATAAATCAATCGTGGACGTGAACACGAGGCACTTTCTGAGGTGGCGTTGCTTATTGAATGCTGGGTTCCAGGCCCTATGTGACGTGCAGAAACGACAGGGGTTTATTCTTCCCAGCAGCTGTGACGAGCCCAGGTTTCTTGCGCATTCGCTCGAGGGACGACATGGCTCTGGTGTACGTGTGCTGAAAACGGAAAACAAAACAAAGGATCGTTAACGTGAGCTCGGTTTTCAGAGCGGAATTCTTACCTGTAAAGGCCTTTTTTCTGCCAAAACAAAACACCTTCCCAGCTGGGGCTGGAAAAAGCTGCCTAAGTAAGCCCCCGTCCCACCAGCATTGCTCTACTGGTGGCAAATCCCAGCAGGCTCAGAGGAGGGTGCAAGAAACCCTGGGAAATTCTCCTCCCAAGCACGGAAGGGCTGGGTTCAAGATGTTTTCCTTAAAAATGTGTGATGTTATAGTTGTGCAGCGCCCCGTCACTTGTCAACACCCCAGCTTTTTGAAGTCCTGCGAGGCTCCCAGCCTCAGCAGTATCTTAAGGTGAGCCCTTGCAAGAAAGTAGAAGTGAGAATGGCTGAGACTGGTTTTTAGAGAAGGCTGGCATGGGACGGGGCCGTAACATCAGCCAGAGACAAAAGCCCTTTCCAAGAGCTTAGTTACACTACAGAACTGAATGAGCGTCTTCCAAAAGGCTAAAGCCAAACCAGCATCCTTTCCAGAAGAGTCCGACACCCCGAATGGCTCTCCCAATGCGCACCGGCAGGGGTTCGGCGAACCGGGCTGAGGTTACCTTTTGCTCAGTCTTCATTTTCGCCCTGTAGAATGAGACCGAAGCTGGGGAGGCTGGCATCATCGTCTCCTGCATCCGCTCAAACCTCTCCTGCTCGTCTTCCTCCTGCCAGCAGAAAGACAGACCCCACTGCGTGTGAAAAACACGCGCCTGGAGACACGGAGGTCAACCGATCCCATTTGCCGCATTGAACGCCGATTCAACAATCTCTCCGAAGCCTCGGAAGTGAGGTGTCGCCCCTTCCCACACCTTAGGTGAGGCGATTTGGGCAGGACTTTGGGCAAAATCCATCTGCAAGCGTAAAGCCCCAAAGGGAGTTCCCTCAGCTGTGTTCTCACGGCCGTGCTCTGCCCATAGCTACGGGACAGTCTCCCTTCCGCTGCACGGTAATGTCACAGCTCGAAGGAGGTGTGAGCTTCAGCGCGGTCCCCCCTGAGCCCAGCTAGCCAACGGCCATGCCCACGCTTCCCCAGGGAACCGTCCGGAAGGCGTGAGGGCACAGAAGAGGAACACGGGTTGGACAGAAGTACAATTTTTTAAGATGCCGGCTTGTGTATCATATTTTGTGGCAGATTTGATAGCTCTGGCAGATTGTTCGGATGCCTTCTGGGGGGGTTCACGAGTAGCCTGGAGAAGGTGACGGCGAAGTTCTGGTGTGACAAAAGGCAGGCGGCCAAACTGAATCGAGCCAAGAGTAAAAGCCGCGCACCTTGGAGAAATGGGTTAGAACAGTAAACGAAGAGCCAGCCCGGAAAAGGGAAAATGGTTCTAAGCAGGAAGGAAGCCTCCAGAGAAAAATGAGGTGGTTCCCTCCCAGACCCAGTATGGGCCAGTGCCAGCAACTGGGAAGCTGCAGTGAACTGCCCAGTAAAAGAGAAGAAACCAGCACTGAGCAACATTACCAGGGCCGCTGCTTATCCTCCACGTGAAGACTTCTGCCTGTAACACCAACAAGTTTACACAGGTGCCAAGCATTGCTAAAAGGCGTGCTTCCTTCAGCCTTGGGGTTACAACTGATGCGACGGCGAGAAATCCTGGGCTGGAAACCATTAGGGGAGTTTCTATGAATGCACTGAGTAACTTGGGTTAGTAACAGTGACTCGCGACGGATTCCCTCTTTTCCCCTACGACCGACATCCCGGACCCACGCTGTCAGTCAGGGTTTTCCTGTTGACCTCATCGGGCTTTATCCGAAGGGGACGGGGTTGGGTTGGTTTTGTTGCTGTTTCCCACATAGGTCTGCATCCGTATGTGAAATCTGCCACAGTCTGGTAGGTCACAACATTCCGTTTAAAAGTAAACTCGCTACGTGGTTTGGGTCTTTTTCCCTCAGGTCGCGTTTGTTATTCATACCCTCAAGGGAACTCATTGAGCAGGATGGAGAGAACCTGTCTCTGCTCAGCTTTAAAACTCTTCACGTGCCTTTCTAGAGGGGAGCAAAGAAAACGCTTCACGGAGATTTAGAGTCAAAACTATGAGACACCCGGAGACAAAAAGAGTTGCCTTTCTGTTCTTCTAAAGAGCCAAGGCCATCCGGTCCCCCGCTATGCCTCAGCTAGAAATGGGGCTGTCGCACAGCTCCCACCCTGCTTATGCTCTTCCCCAAATACCTGCGGGTGCCCCCCGCTCCTGGCAGGGACGGGCTCCTGGGGGAGACGGACCTAGGACCCGTCCCCACAAGCCGTTCCCTGCGCTCTGCAGAGGCTGAGCAGCGATTCTGGGGCTGCGTTAGGCCTGCAAAGAAAGGGCCGGTTCCACCTTCCTCCTCGCCACATATCCCTTCGTCGTGTCAGACGGAGTGGAAGCGCTTCCATCCCATCAAAGGGCGTGAGGGTTTTGAGTCTTCGGCGTTTAACAAGGAAGGACAAAACCTGGGGTGACTTCAGAGGAGAATAACGAAGAAGTCTGGTAAGTGAGAAGCTTAAGAGAAATGTGCTTCGTCAGGAATGACAAAAGGGCCCGGCCACCCCAAAGTGGCGGTTTCTAAACAGAGGGCTGGCTGAGCACCAGTTGCCACAGCGCGAAACGCAATAGCTGAGCTGTAAACATCGCGGACGGTACAGACGGGAAACCCCTCGCACCTCTGGGCAGCTTGATTACCACTAGCCAGCAGGCGACTGGGTTCTTCAATCACTCTGTCCTATTTTAGCCTCTTAACGGTAAAGCTCACACGAAAGCAAGGTGTATCATCTCCATGCGGTTGCCCTCTGCATCACAGCAGACAGCATTTCAACGCCAGCCACTCCGCTTAGAGAAAGGGGCAGAGCTGCCATGCCCTCCTCATCCCGCGGGCTTAGTTGTGCCCTCGTTACCATGCTATGAAGGAGAATAAGCAGATCTGCCGGGACAACTCACCAGGCACATGACTCTGTTGATGGGAATCATTCCAGGTCTGATGTTGCCGCCGGGCTTCAGAGCTTCTTGCACATCCTTGGGGATAAGGAAGGACTCGCTGTACCAGATCTCAAACTCTGCAAAGCAAAGCGAGGGGCAATAAATGGGGCTGTAATGACCCAGGAGACAAGGGTGGGTTCCTCCTGGCTCCTTGCCCGTGGCTCGGATGGAACCCCGGCGCTCTTAAACTCTCAGACGGGACCTCAGAACTCCAAGCTCTTGAGTTTCAAACGATTAGAAAAGTTAGTTAAAAGGCACAGGGCGCCGTCAGCCGGCATGGGCTGTGCCGAGGCGGGCTGCTGCCTGGCCTCGCCGCCTGCCAAGTGGCTGGGACATGGCGGCTGGCCCAGGGGACAAGTCCCTTGGGCTTGTGGACCCCGAGAGGTGGCTAGCCGCGAGATGGCACTGCTCCTGTGCCTCCTAGCCTGCCGCTAGCCATTTTGCGTGGTCAGCACATTTGGGGCTCAGATTTCAATTCCAAAGGCTAAAGAAGCACAGCCAGCGGTAACACACAGCAGGTGCTGCCACGCAGCAGGAATTCTGTCCTCATTAATACCGGGCATTTCCCAGACGCCTGCTGCAAAGCGGCTGCGCTCCGCTCCGTTCCTCCGGCACGTTTCCATATGGAGTGGGTGAGCTCGCAGCCTCTGAAGAAGGCAGCGCTGCCCGGACAGGCCCTGGGCACGGAGCTGCTTTCTATCGTGGGAGTCATGGAGGATAAAGGAGGTTAAATGGCACCGCGGGCACGATGCAACACCGCCGACTTTTTACCCTAGCTCTGAATGACCTCTTCCCTCTGGGACAACAAAGATATCGAGGGAGTCCGTGCCTGCGTGTTTAAACAAACAGCAAACATCCGGAGCAGCCAAAAAAATGCCAAACCCGGATCCAACGGAAACCAGTGGCAACGTCTCGGCACAATTATGATTTGGCCCCGTCTATCTCCTGGAACAAGCCACGCATTTCTTTCAGCGTGGGATGCCCTGATGGATACAAGTTGTGCCCTGGCAAGTTTGCAGAAAATAAAGCGTCGCCGCGTGTGTGCGAAGTTTGGGACTCTGGCACTCGTACGCCTGCTGTCTTCCATCACACAGGACAAACCTGGGGATACAGCAGGACCGCGCTCCCGTTACCCCAGACCCCAAGCGAGCGGCTCGCAGCGGGGCGCACCACGAACGCGCACGGCTCGCCCTGAGCAGAGGCGTGACACCACTTGTGACGAACACGCTAAAATGACCAAGCTCTGCTTCCTGCCAAGGCACCCATGCTACAACGCAGGAGCTGGAAGAGGGCCATGAAGATGCTCGGGGGGCTGGAGCACCTCGGACAGGCTGGGGGAGTTGGGGTTGTTCAGCCTGGAGAAGGCTGCAAGGAGACCTTACAGCAGCCTTCCAGTGCTTGAGGGGGCCTACAAGAGACTGGGGAGGAACTTTTTACAAGGGTGTGGAGTGATGGGATGAGGGGTCATGGTTTTAAACGGAAGGAGGGCAGATTTAGATGAGAGATTGGGCAGAAATTCTTCACGCCGCGGGTGGTGAAACTCTGGGCGCCCAGAGAAGCTGTGGGTGCCCCCTCCCTGGCAGTGTTCAAGGCCAGGCTGGATGGGGCTGTGAGCACCCTGGGCTGGGGGCAGGGGTCCCTGCCGTGGCGGGCGGTGGGACTGGACGGGCTTTGAGGTCCCTTCCCACCCACACCGCTCTCTGATTCTCTGAACCTGAGTAATGCTGATCTCAGGGTGCAGAGGAGACACCTGCAATCCAGAGCCAGAGCTCTGGCCCCGGGCAATTCCTCAGCCACCACCTCTATTAAACAAAAACAAGGGTGGGAGCCAGGGCCACCAGTGGGAGCATTACTGTCACCTTCATGGTGAAAGGCTTTTTTACCCACAGCGTTGCGTCTGTGGCATGACCAAGGAGCAGTACGTCATTACCTGTGAGAGAGAACCTGCAGCAATTCGGTGTTATATTAAAAAAACCAACCCACCCAGTGGTCAACAAAAAACAAGTCTGGAAGGCGACAAGGATAATGACGCCAGAGGATGTCGGGAGCGTGGCTTGTGTGCAACACGTCTGTGAAGTGCTTCAGGACCGAGCTGCTATCAAGCGCCCCAGCTAAACGGGAGGCTCTTCCGAAAGTGCCCGGCAAGGCAGTACCTGAGATGAGTTTGTTCCGGCACTGGTCCACCAGATGCTGGCAGTACTGGATTTCCGCCTTCAGGTCCTGCAGTTCAGCATAGCCAGACCTGTACTCTTCCTTCAGGTCCTTCAGCTTCATGATGAGTAAAAACTCCTTCTCGTCGACTATGATCTGTCCTTTCTCATCAACGTACTCTCCTGGAGGGTAAGAAAAGGAAACGAAGGCTTCTCATGAGGGTGGAGAGGGACGAAGAACAGTCATTATACTTCGAACCACACGGTAGTTACCCAGTTACACTGAGGTTAACCACACGATTGACATTTCCTTAGACATGCTTTCTACAAATACAGCGTTGGAGTGGCGCGGGGCAGAAATCACTGCTGAACTCTTGAACCCGCTCAGACATCAGTCCTCCCCAAACAAGGACACGTGCAGGTGAAGAGGAGGGACCGGGGTGCGCGTGACAGGGGGTCAAGGCCAGGCACCTGCTGGAGGGCATCTCTTAGAGCTTTTGTGGCTCCTGCTGAAAAACTCCCCGGGCAGCCATGGTAAGGGTTTTTGAGGCAAAGGGCCGCTCAGCGCTTTGGGCACGGTTCAGCCGGTGCTACTTCCCTGCGACAAACATCCCTTGCTCTCGGTTTCCCTCAAATAGGTTTATTCCCGTGACGTCCAGCACAAACCACCAGTTGGTATAGATGTCACCATAAAGAGCAACGGCCCAAAAGAAGCAATGAGCCCGTGAAAAGGCAGACCCTCTCTTCGATATGGGTTCAAGCTGACGTGCTCATCATCTCGCCAAAAGAGCTTTGCATCTTGCGGGGTCAGACCCTACGGGAAGAGGCTACTTGCAAAGCACAGTCGTAAAAATGTCTCTTTTGGAAGAGAAATGGAAACCAGTAGAGAAGCATTCGCTCTGGGGCTGACTCCCCGCCCTCATTCACCGGCCAGGGCCTGCTTGCTGGTGCCCGTTGCCTTTCTCCCTCGTTCCCTCCGATTTCCCACTGGCAACAGTTAAGGCTGTAGTTTCACGCAACTGAGTCGCTTTGCTGTCCTCCCCGCACGCCAGGAACACCACTGCTACTTCCTCGCCGTCACAGGCAGGGCACTCCGCTGTTGAAGCCATTTCAGATTTCTCTGGACGCCCGGAGGCGTTTGCTCTTCTCTGCTGCAGGGAGCACGAAACCTGTCGTGCTTCCTAGCCTCATCCAGGCGTATCCCACCTCACAAACATCTCGCCACAGCAAAGCAGGAAGGCGCTTACCTTGTTTCTTCCCTCTAGTACCTTGCAGTTCGGGATTATTTTGACTTTCATAAGCCAGACCCTAATCTAGATGAAATCAAGCCGTAGGAGGTGCAGTACCTCTCCTCCACGGCAAGGGCAAGCCTGCTACCCGTGATTTCTGCGCTGCCCTGACCTGCGTCTGTCAGCAGAACACTGCCTAAGCCATCAAAGCGTGGGGTGAGGAAACAATGTGAGTGCAGCTCCCGTCACTAGCGTAAAGCCTGAGTAGCACGACTCGACGAGGTTGAAGTGCGGAGGACTCAGATGGAGGAATCAGGTGGCAAAGCACAAGGCCAGCTGCAGAGCTAGGGCACTAAGCCCGGTCTGCCCCACCGCCCCAGCAAGCGGCAGTGGTGGTCTAGGGGTCTCACCATCACAACGGCTTTAAAACGAGCGGCTCCCCTCTTCTGTCAGATTCTCGCTGGCCAGTCTCCACGCAGCGACTTACCCTGCTGCCACCGCTCCTGCTTCTGAGCCTCCAGCGCCTCTTTGATGCCCTCCATCTCACGCTTGATGGAGTTGATCTTCTTTGCTACTGCGCTGCTTCTCTTCTTCCTGGCAAGGAGGATGCTTTTGTTCTCTTTAAAGATCTGGCTGATCTCACTTCCGCACCCCTCCTTAAACTGCTCGAATGCCTCTGGCTTGGACGGGGGGGAGCTGCAACAGAACGCAAAGAAAACACGCAGGTGGACATGGGGAGGTCAGTTTGTTCTGCCCTGCAGCGCGACACAGTTCATGCGAGTGGCCGCGGCTGATGTTTGCGGATGGTATTTCAATGGGCCCTTTGAGGACCTCGCTGTACTAGCCGCACCCTGGCACCGTCTCCGTGCCAGCCTTCATACCCACTTTCCCCCAGCACTACTCCCAGAAGAAAGAGTTATCTACACAGAAACCACGCTCCTCGGGAGATGCCTCAGGATTGAGTCTCCCCTGGGAAGCGGACCTTTAACGGTCCGAATTTTCAGAAAAATAACGAACGCTGTTCCTCCCTATTGTTCAACAGGAACGCCTTTGCTCTTTCCTCGCTGGATTCCCAGCACAGACCAGTCACCTCTGCCAACCCAACCCCATAGCCGCACGCGGTAGCCGGCTCTACGATGCCGCCGCCCACGGCTTTTAAGTCTCGCCTATTTAGCAAGACTGAATTCAAAGCGGCATGTGTCAATCCCGACTTCGCTATGAAACGGCATCGATGCAAACGCACCCCGACAAACGCCAGCTCTTATGTCAACACAGACCACGCCGGGCAAAAGGAGAGTCCCTCTCCCATGGGCGCTGCTCTGTGCTGCGTAAGGTCGTTCTTGGTGCGCGGGGCTGGATTTGGGAGCAGAAGGTAGCGAGAAGTCTCCACGTGCCTCAGTCCAGACTGGTCAAAGCAAAACTCTGCCTACTGCCTGATTGACCTCTTAAGGGCATTTTTCAAGCTCTCCAAAGGCTGCGTGAGACTGCTCTCCGTGCCAAACCGCTGGCCGAGCCCTGTAAACGACGGCCACTGGGCAGGGTGCCACAGCTACAGCTCTGACCGCCAGCTACCGAGCTACTTCTAAGCACTCTGCGTTGTGCCTTATGCAGCTGCAGCAGCAGCCTTCCCTGCGAGCCACAGGACCTTTAGAAGAATACTAAAATGCCTGCAGAGGGCATGGAGGAACACAGTAACACACATTCAGGTCCTTCAGGAGTAAATTCTGGGACAGCTTCACGGCAGGAACAAGCAAGGCCAGGTCATCTACGACACAGGCAACGGAGGTGCTCACAATACTTCGGAGCTGCATCGCTCGTAGTTCGAGAGGTCTCAGCAAGAAAAGATGGTTGGCCATGGGAAAAGCAGTGTCTAGACTGGTTTGTGTGGGGTCCTGGCTGAGCTCCTGCGAGATGAGCAGCCTCATGCTGTTGAGCACATCCTCCTGGAGAGAGTCCTTCGTCTCGGTACCCTTAGCATTTTTTACCCCATCAGCTCCATCCAGAACGAAATGCAATGCAGCGCTGCCTCCCACGCTAAATCCTTGTCGTGGTACGAGCAGGCGACTGGCACGCTGCTGCATTTTCGGACATTCTCTGTCTTGATATGGCACCTCCTGCCGTGATCTCGTGCGGCTGTTGACCCATTTTCACAAGTCAGGGCTGGAGATGAGGTCTCTCTGCACTTTTACTACTGACCAAAGCGTGAAGAGTGCTGTAATTTTCAGAGACTTCACGCTTAACCGAGCAACTGATGGGGACAGAGGTCAAAGCAGATGGAGAAGGTGACCTCCACCAACACACTTTGGTACACGGGGCGTCCATGCAACCACCGCTGTCCTACAACGCATTTCTGCATCCAAGCAACGAAGATCTCTGAATCTCTCCTCTTTCCTTTGAAGCGAGTAGTTGCACCAGGGGAACACAACGCAATCACCCCGGTGTAAACCACCCTCTCGGGCAAAGGGGATATACTCCCTTCCAGGGAAAGCTTACCTGGGCCGCTGGCAATCCTCCACGGGAGGCGACTTTGAGAGCTGCGCATCAGTGTTTGCTGTATCCTGGTTCGTTGCCCCCTCTGTCACATCCAGATCCTTGGCGGAAATTATTAGCTGACTTTTCGATTGTAGAGCACCATCCAGATCTCTCCCAGAAAGAGAGCTTCTGCTTTCTTCCTTCCTGACAGGGGGAAAAAGATGAACCAGAGTAACTTCTTCATGATAGGAGAGCGGAACCAGAACATGCTGCAAGTGCTAGCTTTGCTGATTCAAAAACTAGCAGTCTGACGTTGCAGGGAAGCACCTGCTCACAAGGAATAAGATTCTCACAAGTTCTCACAGATCGTGACTTCCTAGAGCAGAGGGACCGCCTCGCGTAGCAAAAACTACAGAACACGGCCCAGGCTGGACTCGCTCTCTCCAGAAGACTCACAAGGACAACAGTCCCACCCTGTCTGGATCGCGGCGTGCCCGCAGGCAGGATAACCCTCTTTACCTTCAGAGGAACCCACGAACTGAATCCTCTAGGATTTGATCTAACCCCAAGCCTAAATGAAGGCCAGCTCCCTGTTCTTCTCCCTCAGCTCGCCTCCACACACACCACCAGCCTTGTCCGCAGGGGATAGCGTGACTTGAAAGAGATACGGAATACTGCTCGCCAAATCTCCTTCCACCTCCTTAAAAACACAACCGCACAAAGCAGCCCCCCGTAGATACTAAAGCCTTGGTGGTTCGCCTCCTCTCTTAACGCGAGGACTTTGGGGAAACGTCAGGGAGGAACCAAGCAGACGCTCTCGGCCACGGAAGTAGCTGTAGAAACTGCCAATGCAGGGACCTCGCTTCTGTAAACTGAAGGATGTTTCTCTGCTCGGTGCTGATTGCTGGTTCCCCCTCAAAATCTCTTCGCCTTATCTGCTCCGCTGTCCCTTCCTCCCTTTCCACTTAGCCGATCTCCTTCTACCTGGCGCTTTAAAGAAAACCTGCGGGTTTACCGTGGCTTCTGACGCCATCACAGGACTGTTCCTCAGCCTGCGCGTTCAACTCTCCGCCTCTCCTCACAGGCTAACCCTGTCCGTGCTGACCGCAAGCTCTCCAGCTCAAAGCCTGGCCGCCCTCCACGTCCACAGCTCACACCCCACACCCCGAGACCTTGGCTCATTCCTAACGGACGCACAGATGAACCCTTTGCAGTGAATCTTCCCCATAATAGAGGTCTACCCTACCACAGGCTGCGCCCGCCGGCCGCACGTGTTCGCCCTCCTGATGGCGTTGCTGGTGGCCGTGAGGACACCACAAACCCTTGAGGCTGCAATGTCATCCTTGAGGAAACACAAAACTTCCACCCACCCGTTAAGCTGGCTTTGTCTCCGCCTTCCTCCATGGTCAGGACCAGAACGTGAGCATCGCACCGCGATGACACGTTATCAGAGAAAAGGGAGAGCTGCCTGGCTACTAAACTCGCCTGGGCTGCTCGCTGCTTTTCCTGGATTTCTTCTTCTCATCACCTTGGGATGAAAAAGGAGCAGTACTATTCCCAAAAGCCTGTCCGTTCTCTTCCCACACCAAATCGCCATCCACGTAAACCACACCTGCCTGGAAACAGGAAGAAATAAAACACGGACCAGGAAGCGTTAGCTCTGTAGCTGTGTAGATCACGAAAGCTATACAGCCCTTGCCCAGCGGCTATTCCATCCCGTCGTACAATCTAATCCAGAAATCTGTGTGCTCTGCCAAGTATTGCAGGGAAACGCATCGGTGGGAATGAAGTGGGCCAAAATTACCGTCAAATTCACGTGGCGAATGTTTCGGCCGCTTAGGCAGGGCAATAACTTGGGTCTAGTGTCAGAAATAAATGCACCCTCGTGCTTCATTTCGTGAAGATATGTAAGATAACCACGTTTCTTCCACTGTTTCTCATATTGCCTCAACCATAAAACAGAGGGACTCAAAATCTACCCAAATCAGCTTTCAGTTTTGTTTTCCGCTTCTTTAAAACAAGCTGCGAACAGGCTGTTAGAGACCATGTGCTTCGCTGTTATACGAATACTTTGCATTTTCCCTTGTGCCTTTCTTCCAAAAAATTCAAAGCATCTTCAGTTAAGCCACAGCACAAATACATGACTCTGCATAACAGATAAGGATTATTTTATCCACTTCAGTGGGTAAAACCAAGGCAAGGAAATAACCACTTCAGAGAGGAAATATTTCACGGATGGAAATAAGTAATGAAAACCAGATCATAAACTGGAAGTTAGAGTCCACATCCGAATTTATGGTTTTCATGCAATACATTTACTTTGCTCCAGAAATTATACGGACTAAAAGAGGGATCTCAGCAGAGGAAGGTGATCTGACCGCGCCTTCTACAACTGACTGACAGACGGGACACCTTCTAGTTAGTATTTTCTTCATTCCCATTCAATTAGCATCCAGATAACGGGCCTAATCCTCTGCTGATAGGAAAGCGGCTCCGTTAACTGGCGCGCCTCTGCTCTGTGCGCGTTTTTTGACACACCTCGTCCCATTAACATTTCTGAGCTTCACATTTCAACGCGGAAAGGTTGAGAACTTGAGGCAATTCGAGGGTCAGCAGCAAAGGAGCCAATTCTAAGATGGATTCCGGGCAGGCCTCGAGCATCAGGCGTTACCTTTGGAACAGCAGCAACAGCAGCAAAGTCATTTTTGTCTATCAGAGTGTACTTGCTTCGTAATCTGGCCTCCACTTCGTGCTCCTGTTGACTGGGGGAGAAAACAGCCCCTTACCATCGTGTTCAAGGAGGACTATTTCACGTGCCAACGCCTGCGATACCCGCCAATATCAGATTTCCGAAGCAAGCCATCTTTTACCGCTGATCTCATTCCCAAACACCCCACCTTGCTCCTTCTATTCTTCCCCATTGTAACCATTTTCCACTCTTCCTTTCTTTTTCTATGATGTCCCTTTAGGCCTTTTAGATACGGAAGGTTTCGGTGGCTATTTTAATACTTAGCATAACCTTTTAGAGCAAATAATGTTACCTCTGTTCAGCTCCACCACCTTCCTTTAACCTAGTGATTTTCAAACTGAGTGATATTTTCACTGAAAGGGAGCAGGTGAAACATTGTCAGTAGGTTCAAATACACTAGACACGACTGAAAATCATTATTTGGTTAAAAAAGACTAAAGTCCACTGTTTCAGACCAATAAAAGGAGTCCCAAGTTAAAAAACTAATAATCAGGCAAAATTTGACCGTGAAACCCGTTTTGGTCTTGAGTGCCAGCGAAGTCGGAGCGCCCAGTCTGACAACTTGCCACAGACACTCGCGGTCACGCAAGTTTGTCGAGGGCAGGCAGATTTTCTACAGCAACATCCCAATGTCACTCTTGGGACAAGCAACATCTACGGCCTAGCCAGACCATTGCTGCAGAGGTTGATAGGGCACGGAGTGGCTAGGTTGCCCTGATGTACTTATTCTCCGTTGTTCTCTTCTATTTCGTGACATGGAAGCTGCTCATCCTCATTTTTAGGATTTTTTCCAGCCCGGCGTTGGCATTCCCTCCTTCAGCCCAACAAACAACTTCCATCATCCACAGGTGACATTTTCAAATAGCCACATTTTCAAATAGCTTTCCCCCGCCCCATGCCACACACCAGAGAGCACCTCGCTGGGAATAGCCACAGAGCCTTCTTATCATGCCCCTCCAAACTGCTTTACGACCTTTCTTTGCCGTGATCTCGAAAAAAGAAAAAAGTCAATCTGATGACTTTTAGATGCTGGTGTCGTGAGACCACTTCATACCATCTCATCCTACAGAGTTTGATTTTTCTTTTGATCTTTTTGCAGGCTGCCTTGCCCTATGGAGATACGCTCCATGACGAGGGATCCCGCACAGTGTGGGCTTGGTATGTTTGCCAAGCGGACTTTTTAACTGGTGAAGTTTACCATCAAGGGCCCTTGCAGGTGACTTACGAGCACTGGAAGGTTAGAGGCAATAATCTTCTTGCGCAAAGGCCAGCAGAATTTGTCCAGAATTGTGTTTTCAGTTACAAGCTATTCCCTGGACTTCGTAATGATTCTTCACCAACGTCACAGTAAGCGTGACAGCACAGACAAAAGCTTGGTGGCATTTCTAAACCTTACTGCGAAGCGCACCAACCCTGGATATCTTACCTTACAATCAGCTTGAACTGCTTAAATACCTCCTGGACTTGCCTGATGTTCACAATCTGAGGAAGAGATGTACACAGTGAAGAGACGGGAAAGCATTTCTGTGCTGCTGATTGAATTATTTCAGATTGTGAGGGCTCTACATTCCACTTGCTGGGTATCCACAGTCAAGGAGAGTTACCTTGATCCTGCACTTGAGAGTCAGGCTAGAGGCGGACACATTGCTCACTCCGTGGAGAGAGGAATCCGATAGGCTGTAGTAAATTCCACGGAGCGCACAGCCACCAAGGTAATGAATTATTTACAATAATTTTACAGATTACACAGATGGCATCTACTGACCTTGCGGATTATGACGTTACTTCTCTTTTCACTACTGCCCAAGACTGCCCGAGCACTTGGGACGGCCACAGCTCTATCTTTAGTCCTCTTACCCATGATAACAAACCAGTGCACTCGAGCCATACTGCTATCTCTGTTTCAGAGATGATGAGCAGAGGCACGGATAGATAAGTAATGGGCGGTGTGTAGCTGAGCAGGAATCTGCCCTCGGCCCTCCCAAGGTCCAAGAGAGTGGACCAAGCCACGAAATGCGCTATCTCTGTTCTCAACCCTCTCTCTGAAAGATTCTTCGGTGCTGGTGAAGACATCCTGCTATGTGGGGAACTGCTTGGTCCTTCTCTACCTTCCCTGCTCCACCCACACACATTGGGCAGCCCCGGTAAATCACACCTTCATGTAAGCCCTTCTTCCGCTCCTCTCCTGCCTGCTGGAGGGAGAAAGGAAGGACTTTGAGAGAAGGTGATGACTACATGAAATGAGAGGGAGCGCCGTGAGTGTTTCGTTTAAACTAAAGGGTTATGTAACCATTTGGAAGACAGCCTTCCAGCACCTTCTGCCCTGTTGTCACAGTGGCTTCCATCCAAAACTTTACAGTAACTCTGAGTGTGCATTTATAACTCTTATTTTCTTACATTTTGTTTGTTTTCCTGCTTGCCCCCACAGGAACATTTGCGTATGCAGGACTTTTGCTGTTTCTTTTCCCGATAATTTTGCAGTCAACGGGTAGTTTCGGGTTGAGAATCCCTGCTCTAATGAACCTGCCTCTAAGAGACTGGACACATCTTGGCGAGACACCTTGCAAAGATTTAGTTTGACGTTGGCATGGCAAAATAGTGATACTAATTGTTTAAAGGAGTTCTGAATAAACCAATTCAAAGGGTTTCAGGACTGAGGGAAAGTTTCCTCAAGCTTCCAAAAAAGCAAAAATGGAATGAAAACAAGAAGACAAAAAAATTACGAAGTTAAATGACAGTTCTGTAGCGCTTTGGGGGTTAAAGACTCTTTGGAAGACATTCTCATTGCTTCTGTCTTGGATTCAAATGGCATGGAATCAGTATTGACGTCCTTCACTACTAGAAGGCTACTTACATCAATTTCATCAATGGCTCCTTCTAGGTACTTATGGACTTGAGACTTAATCTCCGCTATCTGGATGTCAGTCAGAGGGTCATAAGTCACCAAAGAACGATTTGCCTAAGAGAAAAGGTGAACAACTGAGGATCAGTGAGTTCCAAAAGCTAAGCAAGTCCTAGTCCGGTGAACACCTGACAGTGCTCTGCTCTGCCCAGGGAAGCCTTATGTTTAATTTCTGATTGCGACCTCTCCTCATCCGAGTCGACAGGAAGTGGGACTTGGGAGCACACTGAAATCCATGCATTCCCCTTCACGTTTCAATCAAACCAGAGGAGGGCTTCGAGAGCTTGGAAGAAACATCTACAGGGCATGGGGAGCGAAGCTACAACACGCTCCCACTGCATGGGATCTTCAGAGCTTTGCCTAAACCCCAAAAGTCAGTGCTGGAAGCAGAAGGAAAAATGCAATCACACTGGACCCTGAGTGACCTGATCCTACTGCAAAACAAAGACGATGACAAAGCCTTTGCTAGGTCCCATCTAACGGCGCAGCCTATTCCTTACCAAGCTGTCATGCATGGCCAGTTCCTGCTTCAGAAGAATAATCTCCTTCTCCAAAGCCTTCACTGTCCCCTAGCAGGAAAACAAAAAGGTGAGCAAATGACCAAATGTTATTCGAGAAAAAAAACTGCCGGAAAGCAGCGTCAAACTGGCTGCGAGAGAACATCACAGCTGTGTACCAGCTCCCCCAGGGCTCGCCGTCAGGTTTGCATGAGTGAAGTTGCGGGTCTGGAAACCACTTCGCCTTTGATCAGCTTCCAACAAGACAGCTTCTGTTGTGTCCTGGGCGTGCTGCCTGCAGAGCCCGCCTGAGCCATCAGAAGAAGGGCCACCTGGTTTTTAAGTTGATGCTTTCCCGATCTGGTACTGTAGGGGCCATCAAGTTCTGGACTATGAGATATTATCTTGAAAGCAAAGACGTATGCAGGTTTCCACTCTGACCCTTACTGAACTGAGTAGGAGTTGTGACATTAATAGAGGAAGAACTCTCCCGTGGTGTATTTGATTGAATTTCTCCGTCGCCTGGATTGTCTTCAAGCATTCACTATTTAGCATGTGTTTCCAGAAGGGTGTGGCTACGCAAACGTCCTTGGGATTCAGTGAGAATTGGATACCGAGCTGCTTTTTAAGTGACCTGTTGAGCATCAAAGCACCATAGCTTCCCGAAACACCACTCTCTTGGCTGCTCTTTTCCACTCCACACACCTCAACCAAAATGAAAGGGACCAAAGAGGAAAAGACAGTTTGTTGCACGGCCTCTTCTGGGAGCTGTCGGAAGCAACTCCCCAGCTGTTTCTCTGCTTCCCAGGGCTCTCACACACCACATGTGTTACGGATCAGATAATTCTAAACTTGTTCTTCGGGCTATCAGTAACTCATAGAGCGTTCGCTGCTGCCGGCTCCGTTTCAGCTGTGAAAGCGCACTCGGGCCATCTAAAACACGATCGTTTTCTTCACGTTATCTCCTTGTTTAAACAAGTTTTGTAATTGCGGCACAAATGTTACGTTGCCGGCAGCGACGGGGATAACGCGGTGTGAAGCTGTAGGTAGGACTGGAGATGATTTCCCTACGTACCAGGGGAGTAGTCCACAACAGAATATCTCTGTTGAGGTGAATTTTATCAGCAAAATGAAGGATAGTGTGCGGTTCAAAGATTTACCACGTGGCAGGGAAGGTGTGACCGTCTGCCTGACTGCACCCTGTAGCGCATTCAAGGTAACCCTCATTAAACACCAATGAAAAAAGTTTAATACGAATCCGTTTTATCATATACTTAAGTTCAGCAAGCATCCACTTGGCTGACGAGTGGTCATTCATTAAACTACCGAATTTCCCTCTGGTTTTTAAGGTGATTATCCCAAGTATTAACGAACCTGAGAAAACACGCCGTCTTCCATTCCCCTTCCCTACGTACCTCTCGGTCATACGTCTCATTGATGACCGGCTTTGTTGTGATCCATTTCATTCTGGTAGCGAAACGAAGAGAAGACAACTGAAAAATAAAAGGTTTAAGTTACGGAAAGAGATATTGGTGAGGATATAATATTCATAATCTGTTACCACTTCACCATATCAGATCCCAGAACGCAGAGACACAAAAGCTGCAGGGAGCAGTATAGCATTTCTCATTCCAGGAGCGTCTCTTCTAGAGCTCGCCGGCTTCTCTGTGATTAGCCAGCTTCAGGCGATCTTTGTCTTTCCCGTTCTGCGTGTGGACAGCTCTTCGTGTACCGGAGCCGTGGTCCCAAAAATGCCCACTCCCATTTCCGATCAAAATAACGCATCCTAAAAACTCCCAAATCGCACATCGATGGCCTTCGAGCTTAATTCCCGCAGCTGTGGTATCTTGAGAGGAAGCCCCTGCAGCCTGAAAAATCCTCCTCTTGATGATGATGAAGTACATTTCCTCAGGAGCATTACGTATTTCTAGACGCTATCAGAACACAAGGAGGAGACGATAAAAACAACTCCGCCTTGAAGCCAACTGCGTAGCACGTGTCTGCATTTCCGTTGGCTTTGCTACGTAAAGCTTCCTCGGCGAGGAGCAAGGCGATTCCCTTCTCTGCGTCACAGACGGGGTTACGTCGATCCATTTCACACGGTGAGATTATTCACCAACTGCATTATTTCACAGGTTAAAAAACCTTACCGTCAGGAGGTTACTCCCAATTCCTGAGCCGGCACAAAGCCAGCTCGGCTCTGATGTGAACTCATGCAATTCCATTGACCTCATTACGCGACGTCCCACTCAAACACACCCGTAGAGCTGAACCGGCAACAAGAATTACCGCTTATCCAGTGTGCTTAGATGTTAGCTGCTCGCGCCTGCTCTATTTTAGGCTCTCCTTTTTCCACCGCTCATCCGTTTGCATCACAAAGCAGAGTGGTGAGAGCAGTCTGGTTTCTGAGCCTTTGAGATAAGATGTGCTGCCCGATGTTTGTGATGAATTAGGCGGGATGTTTCTCTGGGATTCCTGCCATTGCCCTCCAGAGAATATTCCTTAAACCGAGCTACGGCCAAGTGCAACAGTAGCAGGAACAAGACTTTAATTGTGCAGAAATGAGTTCAACTTACAGTCTCTTCTGCGTGCACAGCTTCCCCGCAGATATTGGTCACTAGGACAGTATTGCAGTTTCCCCCTGGGAAAAAAATAATCATAATTAAAAAAAAAAAAAAGCAAAGAATATAATTTGGGGGTTTTTTTGTTGTTTCCTTTTCTGAAATGTATTATATTATGTGCTGACTCAGATAGAGAAAAAGAGGCAACAAAGAACACAGCCAGAGTGTAACTGTCCCTCTACAGCTCCCACGCGCACAGAAACGCGGTGGCACGGAAAGACCCAAGAGTAAAGGTAAAAGGTGTTTCTCCTGCGGGGGTGATGCAGTAAGAAGATGGGAATACAAACTGGGAAAGCCTGGCACTGGGAAAACCCGAGCAGAGGGTTTTAAAGGCCCTTGGACTAAATCTAACAGCGGGGCACCCGGCAGGACACAGCCACCGCCTCTCCTACAAGCCACACAAGACTCGTGCTCAGAATGCCTCGGACGTCACTCTCAGTCCTGATGAGTTCGGTGACTCCGCGTAAATGTCTGCAGCCCGTTGTCAGCTGCCTTCTCCTCCCGTGTCTCCAGCCCGCATTCCAAGGGCGTAAGCCTTTGGGTTTATCATCTGCAGCCTGATGCCAAAGCGGGAGCATGTGAAAAGGCTTGTAACGTGCTAGGGGGTGGGTTTGGTTTTTTTTAGGCAGCAGGTTTTTTGAAGTATTCTAACTAAGGTTTTGTGCATTTCTACCGGCTTGGTGAGCGTGGGCTTTGCACTGTCTCCCGCACCTGCTGTTTTATTTGATGAGGAAAACCAGATATCCCTTGAATAACGCTTTAGTTCCGTGTGTTTGTATGGTACGGCCTTAGGACTTGGTACGCTCACGGAGACAACGCTGTTCTAGGAGCGATGTGGGGCTGTGGTCATCCACAGCTCTTACCTAGCGAGTCCTTGAGAACGTGGGTGAGCTTGCTCTGCCGGAAGGGGATGTGGCCCCTCTTAGGATCAGCCAGCGCAATGATGATTTGCTCAAGGAACGACAGAGACTTGTTGATGTACGTGGCTTCTTTCAGAACCTGTCCTTCAGACTGTAAGGAAGATCAAAAGGCACGTGTTTGTGGCCGACCCGCAGCAGAGAGCAGCCCCGTTACTGAGGGTACAACTCGGCGTGACTGCAGGGGTAAGGAGCTAATTCAGACCCAATGAATTCGTGATCTAGAGCTTTCTTCAGTTCGAAAACAAGTTTTGAGAGCCCTCAGTTTTTCCCTACAAGCCTACCAGGACCACTGGTTTCCTTCCCCGAGGGTCAATTACACATTTGTCGCAGGGCTGATGCTATATTTCCGTTCTGACCAGTACGGAATATCGCAGGGCACCGGCGGAGCTTTCAGTTGCTGAGCCCTAACGCTCTAAAAAAGTTTCAACGGTTTGCCTGCTGTGACCAGAAGCGGGGGATTTGCACTGTCACTCAGGGAATGAAGGGGGAACAATCAGAGGTTCTTTGTCTTAACCGTTGACGGCTTCTTTTGCGGGGAAATGAGAGAGTCAGGTAAACTAACGGAGCGTGGGTCAGGCTGGGAGGCACATGCAAGATGGGAGTCACATATGCATGGACTTAGAAACGACCAACAGCAGCCGCAAACAACCGAGCACCCTCTGATGTGTTAACGTGACTTACGCCTTGCCACAGTCTTTAGCATTTATCACAGGATTAATACTGTTGTGGGGAAGACCCATCACTTCACCTCCACCGTGCTGATTGCTGGACTCTTCCCCACGGACCGAAATATTTCTCGGCATTACTTACTCCAGTCTTGCTCAGTCTCTCTGAGCCTGCCAGATCTATTAAGTTGATCTTGGAATGAATGCATTTGACGTCTGAGAAAGCTCTGAAACGAGACTGAGGGGGGAAAGAATATAAACTGTACTTAACCGCAGACCAAAGTGAAATACAGTGAAAAACAGACACGTAAAGATCCTCAGCCATTTGAGCCACCAGAAAAGCGGCTGGAGCTCTTACCTCAATATAAATAGTAAAGATGCAATGGGATCGGGATGAATTTTTATTCAGCGCGTGCTCCGCTATCACCCTGTTGGTCTCGCCCTGCAAACGAAGTGAGAATTCAAGACAGTGGTTTTAAACTTCTGCATTGGTAGGATAAAGGGAAAACAGAAATCCACCGAGTCAGACAGTGGCTCCGTCTTCACTCTGCAGAGCCCGTAACACCGATCGGTCGGTGAGCGCACTCACGGCGAGAGCTCGCCGTATTTGCCTCCCTTGCTTACTCAGAGGCCTCTCAAAGCATTCCACGGTGCGGTCGGTAAAGGTCACCGTTTACCGTAATAACGCCTTTTGCCCGAGACCACGTTATCTGCATCGCCACTTTCAAGGCTCAGCTCACAGAACCGTGGCTTTTCGAGGAACAGTCAGGCAAGCCTTGTTCAGAGGCAATACCTCCCCGGCTGCTTCCGTTTCTTGATGACTCGAAAACCAAGCTTCAAATGTCATAGAAAACTCACACGTACGTGCTAGCCACGGGGCTGTAATGCCTGCTTACGGGAAAAGAAAGCAACGTTGCAAACGATGCTGCAACTACTCTTTAGGAGTGCCAGTCTACCAGAGAGCTGCGCTGCCAGGCTGGCGAGGCACAAAAAGAAACGGAAGGTTCTACAGCATAGAAATGCGCTTGTCAACGGGATTCACAGCCGACTGGTCTGCCTGGGTCTCAAAGGACAACGACCTTTGAGAGCCGGGAGGTCAGTGACTGGCTCCGAGAGCAAGAGCGAAGGTGAAGATCTCTAGGTAAATACTCTCAACCCCACTCCACAGAGGAAGAAAGAGAGTCACGGCATAGCGGGCAGCCTCAAGGCACGGAGTTTCCTCTGTGAAGCTGGAACCCCAGGCAGAACTCAGCTGAACGGATCCCCAGGCGTCCCTTGCACGCCTTCTGTCACCAGGGTTCAAGTTAAGCTGCGTTACCAGCGTCCTTCTACTCTTTGAAAAGAAAACAGGAGTTCCTACGAATCACAGAGGCTGGCTTAAGACGCCACAGTCCCGTTATTAACAAGGCAAGTGAAAGATTTTAAGGCCACCAGACGGCTCCTGGTACGAATATGCTTCCCGCGTACAAACCGAATTATTTATTCATGTTTTCCCTAAGGACTAAAGCACCCAGAAGAAAAACGAAGCTGCAGACATAAGTAAGCAAACTCCCTTCACAAAGCCAACCCACCGCGCGAACGCCCTGCTGTCAGATCTGACTAACGGTACGTGTGCCACGACCTTCCCAAAGATGGGATGGGAAGACTCCTTTCCTGGAGCACTGAGGGAGCTAGGACGGGCAGGCGTGCTTTTCAGGAAGAAATTCCAGTGCAGGTCAGCCGGCGGGTCGAAAAGGATCCCAGATATCGTACGCTTTGTGCTAAG
This sequence comes from Steatornis caripensis, assembly GCA_013398225.1. NCBI lineage: Eukaryota > Metazoa > Chordata > Aves > Caprimulgiformes > Steatornithidae > Steatornis > Steatornis caripensis. Next base: position 23,821 of record VZSC01001621.1, on the reverse strand, counting down.
TCACTCGCTGACACCTTTATGCGATAACCAGGGTAACGAAGAGTCTTTTTGGCTGTCTGGGGTCTCAGTCTGCTGGGGTGGCCGGTGAGACAAGCCTTTTGAAATGGAGGCATATTCTGGGGCTGCCTTCCCCACTTTGGGGCTGCCTGGAATCTCCAATGCTACGGCGTTGTGTGCGTGGTCTCACCCCAACATATTTCCACCGTCGCTTGACTTCCTCCGGCCCACACTAAAAACACCGTTTCTCCACGGAGATCTTCCAGCATCTCTGTGCCAGGGACATTTTCCTTGCAAGAACATGGGCTACAAAGAGTTACCGGTTCCTCTACCCGCAATAAAGAGGACGAAGAGGGTTGAACCTCCCTCCAGCCGTCCTGGCCACCCGCCTCCTGCTCTACTGCCTCCCCGCTCAGCTACGCCAACAACAATTAGATGAAGCGCAATATTTGTTTTTTCTTGCCTCAAAAAGGAGATTTAGAGCATCTTCCTCGTGGCGAACTGAATGTATAGATAAGCCCTTCACATAAACCCCCTGCGGGCAATCCGCCACAGCCATCTGCGCGTCGCCGGTCCCATGGCTTGTCACGGGGGACAGAAGGTCAAACAAGGTCTCGTTGTAGATTTCCAGGTAGGATATTCGGACAGCGATGACTGGATCAACGGAACGCGCGGTTGCTCTGAAGACCTAGACAAAGGCAAAGAGTTTGTCAGTAGTTCACAAATGGAATTATTAGCTTTCCGGAGAAGCTATTCGTAAGGTTCCGAGGAGCCGTTGAGCGCGTCGGCGTGCGCGTAGCGAATTCTGCCCTGCGGTTGCCTGAGCGCTGACAGGGATTTCTCAAAATGATAGCTTTGGAGACGACACTTTGGAAGGCCAGCTTACATTTGGGAAGCAGCAAGTACTTCACGTGAGCTAGCAGGATTAAACAGGAGCAAGCTCTGCAAATGACAAGAAAGCCCAGCTACAGAACTCCTCCCGGCTTTGTTTCGGGTTGCGTGCGTTATGTCGGCCCCACGCCGTGCGTGTCGGTTGTCTCTGTGGGAGCAGAGAGCATTCTGCAGTATCAGTGCCTAAAGATAAGCAGCCCGGCGCCCTCAGAGCAGCGGTAAACGTGTGCTTCTAGGCAGGGACGTGTCTATGCAGCAATGGG
>VZSC01001620.1:215757-228763 GCA_013398225.1 Steatornis caripensis | reverse complement strand
CTTATAGGCCCCCTTTAAGTACTGAAAGGCTGCAACAATGTCTCCCCAGAGGCTTCTCGTCTCAAGGCTGAACAACCCCAACTCTCTCTACCTCTCCTGAATAGGAGAAGTATTCCATCCCTCTGATCATTTTTGTGGCCCTCCTCCGGACCCACTTCAACAGCTCCATGTCTTTTNAATAGTTTGGGTTGGAAAGGACCTTAAAGGTCATCTAGTCCAACACCCCTGCAGTGAGCAGGGACATTTTCAACTAGATCAGGCTGCTCAAAGCCCTGTCCAGCCTGAACTTGAATGTTTTCAAGGATGGGACATCTACCACCTCTCTGGACAACCTATTCCAGTGTTTACCACCCTCGTTATAAAAAATTTCTTCCTCATATCTAGTCTGAATCTACCCTCTTTCAGTTCAAAACCGTTACCCCTTGTCATATTGCAAGGGGCCCCTGCTAAAAAGTCTGTCCCCATATTTCTTATAGGCCCCCTTTAAGTACTGAAAGGCTGCAACAATGTCTCCCCAGAGGCTTCTCGTCTCAAGGCTGAACAACCCCAACTCTCTCTACCTCTCCTGAATAGGAGAAGTATTCCATCCCTCTGATCATTTTTGTGGCCCTCCTCCGGACCCACTTCAACAGCTCCATGTCTTTTCTAGACCTGTACTGAAGACCCCAGAACTGGATGCAGTACTCCAGGTGGATTCTCACCAGAGTGGAGTAGAGGGGCAGAATCACCTCCCTTAACCTGCTGGTCATGTTTCTTTTTATGCAGCCTAGGATATGGTTGGCTTTCTGGGCTGCAAGTGCACATTACCACCTCATGTCCACCTTTTAATCCACCAGTACCCCCAAGTCCTTCTCCACAGGGCAGCTCTCACTCCCTTCATCCTCCAGCCTGTATTGATGCAGGGGTTTGCCCTGACCCACATGCAGGACCTTGCAACGTGGCCTTGTTGAACCTCATGAAGTTCACACAGGCCCAATTCTCAAGCATGTCCAGGTCCCTCTGGATGGCATCCTTCCCCTCAGGTGTGTCAACCACACCCCTCAGCTTGGTGTTGTCTGCAAACTTGCTGAGGGTGCACTCGATCACACTGTCTACGTAATTGATGAAGGTATTAAACAGTACTGGTCCCAACACAGACCCCTGAGGGACACCGCTTGTCACTGATCTCCATACGGACATTGACTGACCGCTGCTCTCTGGATGTGACCATCCAATCAATTCCTCATCTACTGAATAGTCCATCCATCGAAACCACACAGCCTCAGACCTAGCAGGCTGCACTCAGACTTCCCACCAGCTTTTTTGCTGCTTGCTCCTAAATTGGAGGATTTGGAAAGGATTAGACAGCCCTGGGTGCCAGTCTCACACTCATCGGAAAAATGCAGATGCAGCTACCAGGGTCTTGGAGTTGATCTATGAATTTCTTCACAAATACAGCATGCTGAGGTAGAAATGAATGCCCTGGTAACTTAAAGAGAGGCAACACTGTTATGTGGTAACCAAAAGATGATCCTGGTATGCACCTTTTTATTTAGAACAAAACAACTATCGGAAGGGGTTTAGTCAGAAATCTGTTATCAGGAAGAGAACATCCAGGAGAAGTATGAGAGAAGTAATCCCCTGAGAAGGGAAGGTAGACACACAAAGCACCCGATAACGATGTATCTGTTGAAATACCAGATTGTAAAGTCATCAGAATCCCCCAAAATGGTGATGAACTACCTCATTATAATGAAAAAAGACACACCTCCTGGCTTGAAAAGCCCCCTACCCACATAAGCCCCTTACTCTCTGAACATGTGCAGTGAATTTAAGGGGAGCTGTACCTTTAAATCAAAGAGGGGCAGGAACCAGCCAGTGACTAACTAGGGGTGTAAACTTTGGGTGTAACTAACACAGTTAACTGTATATTCGCCACAATTTCTGTTAGGTGTGCTAGCTTTGCGGAACTACCACCTAGCTCCCAAACCCGTGCAACTTAGCAAATAAATTAATATCTTGTCTCTGTGTGTAACTGGCTTTTGCACACTGGGTAACAAACCCAGCTTTTCGGACAACACCGCCACCAGCTGAAGAAATATTGCAGTACCACATTATTTAGGTTATACCAATCATAATTTGATTGAATAAAACATTCAGAGTCATTTAAAAAAAAAAAAAGGAGTTTCCATATGTCACAACAGACAACCAGCTGCTTCTCTAGTTCATACTCTCAAAAGACCAAGCACAACAGGTTATCAGTTTTAACTTCAGCTATCTCTGCCAGGCAGTAGTAAGCCGCTGAGACCATTCTACACTCAGCAGTTTGCCGGGAACTGCAGGGGATTTTATGTGGAGCAAGTCTAATGTATTCACGTACCCCAGGTAACAAATATGTCTATACCTCTCCCTCATTCTTATGGAAACACCAAATGATTCAATAGATGAAACGCTAGCACAAAAAGCATCCCAGACTTACCAGACATACACTAGGATCTCTTTCAAATGACAGTATTAGCGAGTCTTCCACCATACACCCATACCCAGACTGAGATGCAATATCCCGCCATGAAACAAATGCAGAGTCACTATTACATATATCCTATTCTGAGAAAGGTGTTTTCTTTCCTCTCACCTCTTCTTCAAGACAAAAAGACTTCAGTAGTCATACCCCTCTTTATCTGCCCTTTTCCTCCTTTACAAGGTCTTCCATATATACTTTTAGTTAAAAGGCAGAACACGTTACTCGTTTAAAAAAACCTCCAATGTGCTATCTTGTTGAGCAAAAAAACATACCCATGTAAGAAAGACATAGTCAATTATGAAAAAAATAAGCGAAAGCCAAATCTAGTTGAAGCACTTACCACAAACATGAAGATTCCTGAAGTACTGTGTTTTGCTGCTTTCCTCAAAAGTGTTACTAGTTCTTGACCTACTCACAGTAGGTCTGCAGTACGTCTCAGTCAGCCTCCCTTAGCATCTACTGCATCAGGAATAATACAGTGTAGAGGCAGGTGAGTGGTTTGAGTGTGATTATAAACAGCTGCTTTTAGCACAGAGGTGTGGCAAAGCACCAGCTTTCTGGAATTAAGCGAGCAACCATAGCACTTCAGTATATGGTTTGCATTGCTAAACACAACTCTACCTGTTTTGAGAATGAGGAGGAGATGAATATGGTGTCCCTTTCATGACCAGGAAACAAGAGTTGACTTAAACATAGCACACATACCTTCTTCCATAGCATCAAGAGGCAAGACATGGAAGTTGTGTGGTGCTTCTTGGGGGTCTTACAGTGAACAGGTAGGACAATGCAAGTGTGGCAACAGGATCAAACACTACCAGCGTTATAGATCCCACCCAGATCAGGTGCTTGAGCTACCAGCGTAATACATTTCTGCCTTAGAACCTGATCTTGTAAAGACTTATGCAGGTACTTAGCTTTAAACACAGACAAAGTGCCACTGCTTTCAATAGAGCTATTCATGTGTTTAAAGGCCTGGAGCTTTAGAGCGCTGATTCCTTAGGCCGGGGATTAGCTAAAATTTATAGCACCAGTAATTCTCAAGAAAGGCACAATCACTTGTCTGGTCTTATTTATACCAACATTTCCTTCAGGTGGAGGGAATTCCTTTAGAACAGAAATTACCTATAGTGAAAAGCCAAATGATCTTTTGTATTATTGCAATAGCCTGCAACCAAAATAAGACTATCAAGCTGACAGAAGATCAAGACCACTGACATAAAATTGGATCAACATGCAGGAATATTGGCTTGGTTTCATTCCCCCATTTCTCCCCACAATACCCATTATAACTAATCATTCAAAAGGATGGTTAGCATTCCAGAATGCCAACAGAAAAAAAAAATGGAACAACTGAAATAGAGAAACATTTATTTCCAACATGGTAAGAAGGACTCCAGTGACAACATTACTTCAGTAGTTTTCTGCTTTATCGTGTTATCTACATCTGCATTGACAGTTGTTGTTGGGAATCTAGGAGGTAAAAGGATACAAATCAATCTATTTGTGTTTTTCACTTCACTTTATTGAGTTTAAAATTCACAGGAAGATCTTCCACCTACTGGTTTTCTTGAAAAGGCACAAGATTTTTTTGAAGCAAACTCCTCTCATTTTGGGGGAACATTTGGGAGGCAATTCTTGTTAACCAGGTTTGTTGCCATTTTCCTTCTACTTTCAGGATGTAACTAATTTGAGGGTGGACGATAAGGGGTTGATTTTGCAATTCTCTGTACTGTTACTCCATCCCCATGGCTAAAAACGATCTCCAGGCTGGAGCATACACCTCCATTTCCCACAGTTGTTGCCTACTCAAACTTCATAGTNCACAGGAAGATCTTCCACCTACTGGTTTTCTTGAAAAGGCACAAGATTTTTTTGAAGCAAACTCCTCTCATTTTGGGGGAACATTTGGGAGGCAATTCTTGTTAACCAGGTTTGTTGCCATTTTCCTTCTACTTTCAGGATGTAACTAATTTGAGGGTGGACGATAAGGGGTTGATTTTGCAATTCTCTGTACTGTTACTCCATCCCCATGGCTAAAAACGATCTCCAGGCTGGAGCATACACCTCCATTTCCCACAGTTGTTGCCTACTCAAACTTCATAGTGTAAGCCATACTGTGCAAACATTTGTGTTGCCAGGCATCACACCATGTTTTACTCTTTCAGGGCTGACTTCAAGAATTGCTGAATCCAGTAAAAATGTTGTCTGCGTAAGGTCTACAGTATTCCCATCTCAGGACTTTTTTTACACATTTACACTTTTTTTACACTTTTACATTTTAACTTGAAGACACCAATGTCCAAACTCTGTTCTCAGCAACTTTTGTGTCAGAGACAGCAATAGCCATTGAATGCTCCGTTCCTTGCTCCAACAAGGTTAATCACTTTAACAACTTCCGTGACATTTGCCAGGGCTAGTACCTTCCCGCATAAGGCTTTTCGGTAGCTCATTTGTTGAAAAGGTAGGAAATTCACTTCATATTTCTTTTTAAGTAAACCAATAAAACTGTTGACGCCTCCCCTCCGCAGCTGGAGAACCATCAGTCACCACAGCTGTTATTTTGTCAAAGGCACCAAAGCAATTCACAGTGCCCTTCACAGGATTAAAAATAAAATCCTTTTTATGGTGCCGTGCAGGGATAACAGCCTCAGCCATTCCTCTTGAACCTTAAACCCCTTGTTAATCATATAAATAATACCAACAGTTGATTTAGACTACAGCAGTTACCTCTGCAGTTTTCACCAAGTGCCAAAGAATAAACAACTCCATTATCCATTTCCAGTTTCAGATTTTCTGTCAAAATCACAGATATAGCTAACTCAGGTGACATTTGTCATGAAATGGACACGGATTCAATTTCTGTTGTTGTTACTAGTACTTTCTCATCGTCAGGCGCTGTGACAGATGCTACAGCATTGCTATATGACAAATTTTGCGTCAGATAAATCTATTTTTTGGCTATGTGACTGATGATACGTTTTGCAACGTTAGATGCACTAGTTTTCTGGCACAAAATCCTGGCTTCACTGAAGTCAGAGGCAAAAATCCCATATCCTTCAAATCTTGAACAGAGCCAGGGTTTCACCTCTGGCTTATGCCACCCTCATATTGTTGAACTCCCACTCTGAAGCGAGCGCATCTCTGTCACTGACAAGCAAGCTCTGTTTCCTCTACGTTCATTAGATTTCTCCAGTCTTCATGAAAATAACCTGGCGCAGCGTGCTGGGGACCTTCTCTCCGTGAGTAACAGCTCCAGTAGATCTGTGCTACAGCAGTTCAAGATGTATGTTTTTTTCTCTCTTGGTGCTACAGCTGTCTAGAAGCTCTCGGTTTACTTTATGCTTTCGATAGCTGTGACTCACTCCACCCTGTGTATTATAACTTTGCTCTCTTGGAAAGCAACGATGGCCATTCGGCTGTTAAATGACCTTCCCCACAGCTAGTCTCTATTGGGTTATTAGAAGGCAATCTTAGGAGCAAACCCACATTATGAGCAAACCTGCATTTCACTGAGATTTGACTGGGAGAATGATGGTCGAGATACCAGACTGTCTAAAATCTTACTGCAATGAGGAAAATGCCTTCTTAACATATATTATAACCGTAGATGACTTAGCGAGTAAGGAAATGAGCTCTAGAGTAAACACTCTTGCTGAAGTTTGCCCACCCCTGTCAACATTTGTTTAAAAAATTGTCAACGCTTTGGACAAGGTTATAAAGATTTCCCCTACGAACAGAAAAAACCGTGCCGGATGAAACTGTGAGTGCCAATTCTGTTTCCATTTTCATCGTCCTCCATTTTTTGGCCTGCGGCTCAATTCTGAGCAATCTGCAGAAGGAAAAGAAAGGTCACCGGAATGGCAATAGGTTACAAAAAGAGGGAGGCAGTGTGATGCACTGCACACCAGCAGCCAGAAAAGGATGTAAAAGGGAATAAGGACTTTATTTGAGACCAGACCTGCGCTGTGAATCCTTGAATCTTGGCTGAGGAGTGCTGAGGCAGGACAGTTAAAGAAAGAGTGGGGACAAATCTCTCCTCCCTCTTCCTTTTTTTTTTTTTTTTTGTAACTTAAATACAAGACTTGATGAAATATAAATATCTCAGTGCAGATTTTTTAATTATTATTTCAGTGGTGATTAAAGTGAACAAACAAATATGCTGCACCCTTGCCCGTAGCACTTAAAATTCACACCCTGCCAGGATACAAAACCTAGAGCTAGAAATGATAGAGAATAATATGTAGGAAATTCATCAGCCTTGACTGGCCAGCATAAAGCAAAGAAAAAAAGTAAACCCAAAAACCCAGAAATGAATTTAAATTGTTTCTTATAATTATCTAAGCAATCTAAGGTTTTCATAGTAACACAAGTAAGAACATTTTATTTTTAACAATTTTTTTAAACCCAAGACTGTAAGTCTTTTTCCTCAGAACAGTGTTCTGAAAGAGCAGAAGATGAGAGGGACACCTTTCAGCACTAATAAACTGAGGAATGTTTATGAGAATTAACCTGGCTGCTTCTTTGAAGCACCAGATGCCTGAGATGTATAGGGTAGGTACAAGGCATACCTACTACCAGTGTGAGAGATGCTTCAGAATTTGTGGTGTGGTGTAACTCCAAGGGCACGTGGCCACACAGGAACACACCGACTCACTGCGGTTCAGGACAAGCCTGACATCAATCCTCGTGGCAAGACTAGCCCAAATGAGGACGTCAAACTCAGGACAGGTTTCTAGGGAGGGCACCGGTGTCTGTGCAGGCACATTGGCTTTGGAAGCCACATATTATTATTTGATGGCTTCATAGTGCTTCAACAAAGGAAGCAGAATGAAACAGAAACTCACTTTTTTAGCAAGTGGGAGAGATAAAGAATGAGACTAAAGTATATAATTAAAGCTGATTAAAAATGATTACATTTCCATTGCATTATCCATGATGATAAGAAGGAAAACAGAAAATAGAGGAAGCGCTATGAATACTGTCTGTGATTAAAAAGAAAAATGGACTGTCCTTGTCTGACTTCCTTTCAGTATGAGAGACGAGCTGTTTGGCTTGTCGTGTATCGGGCTCTTTTTCTGTAGCACACCATAGAGTGCTGAGGACACCAAGAAGAAATCTAAATAACCTGTTCATAAGAAAAAGATAGAAAAATGCTCATGACCTTGCAGTATTTGTTGGGAATGAACTGTAAGCAGCAGTTTGAAGATGGAAAGTAATTGGCATTGAGCCTTCTTTATTATATTTTCCAGTTTCAGGTCTTTAATATAGTTCTGGCTCTTGCTGACACACCTAAATGAGGTTTACAGAACCCAGAGTGTGAATTCTGCGCTCATTAATGGAGAGGCGGCAGGATAAAGGCTGCGGGTATTTTTTTCTTCTTTTACCTAGTTTAAATGACCACCCTCCAATGATTCAGACTTCATGCATGCCAATGGGCCACCGAGATGGAAATCCTTTAATGCAGCTCCAGACAAACGTGGCACTGGCAGAAAGAAGGCAGGCAAGATGACCCCTCTGAAACATTGTGATTAACTAATATGTAAAAAGCTGCAATCTCAATGTCTATCAGAGCATTCTAAAGTAAACAATAACACCAAAAGGAAACAAATTATGCAGTTTCCAGGGAAAACAATTAACAAAGCAGAAATCACAAAACCAGGCCAATCCTCTGAGCAGTGTGTTTACAGACCTCCACCATCTTTGTGTGGAACAGAAAAAAGATATCCTGGCTAAAAACCCCAACTTCTGGAAAACAGACTGGTTTATTTAAGGCAGGAACAGTAACGACAAGCAGAGGAACAGTGGAAGATCTTGTGCTTCTACATATTGTGTAGAGATGTTGGAGATCAAAAACGACCTTCTGCATTTCTGATGTGCCAAAGGAGTCCCTAGACTGCCCAGCTGGGCTCCAAATATGCTCCTGCTGCTGGAAAAGGAGATACCTTTCTCTTCCAAAGCCTGTCACCTCTGGGAAGTGCTCATACTACCTCGATGTGGGAGAACGCCATGCATCTGCTGCAACACCAGCCTGATGGCTGTGAGATCTTCCTTCTCAGAAGCACCCTTCAAGAGGAACCTCTCCCCATGGGCTACATAGGGGACCCAGGGGAATTAGGCTCAACTAAATGACTAAATTATCTTCATTACTTGAGCTTGGTGTCTAAAATTAGACTGTGCAAGTATCTACCTCTCTTTTTCCTGTGTGTAAGTAGTTACAGGTGTTACTGCAACATATGCAGTCACGTCCAAATTACTGCTGGTTTATTTAGTTTGAGTGCCAGTGACAATGTACCTAGGGCCTGAGCACTGGCTATTGAGAGCATCTGTGAAAACCATGACATATAATCCAGCGCACAGCTTGACACAGGGCTTGATTGCCCTGGTTTCGCTCTACTTGTGTTAAGCCAGCTGGACTACACCTTGCTCAGTTGTGCTGGAATATGAGGCCCTCATACCTTCAATTACAGTATAGATGGACCACCACTTCTTTTCATGAGAATCGTGGCTCGGCAATCGGCGGCAAGCAGATGTGGGCCCACCCAGAAGCAGCAACAACTTGACGGTGCTGGAAGTGGGGAGGAGAGCAGAACGGGGCTGTTAGCCGTGGCAACGGGAACAATTAGGATGTCTTTGTGTAGCAAGTGTGTGGGGATTACACCTAGGAGGTGTTATCCAGCTTTTCCTACTGTATCAAACTCCTGACCTTTCCATTCCTTTCTGAGGAAGCAACAGATGAAGGCTCAGTGTCATTTGCCCACTAGGGAGGTCGTGGCAGACCATACCCTTTCTTGATGGAGTGCCTGGTTCTGGTCAGGGAAAGGAGGAAGAATGCTGCATTTAAACAGACAGGTAGGTATATCTCATGATAAAACCAAATAGGGCTGAGGTATGACAGGGCTACAGAAATTAAAACATAAGTGCTTAAACCCAATTTTTTATTGCCCCTCTAAATACTTGGATGACAGATAGGAAGTGCCTGGAAAATAGTAATACATTAACATTGCAACATACACAGAGACTCTAGTAGATGAAACACTAGAAAAAGTAATATAGCTTGGAGATTTAGAACAGAAAAACATTGTTCCATATCTCCTGCCTTTTCTGATGGGTAACATAGGTTTGAATACCTTTCAATTTTTGTTTTTATTCTATTTGTTAATGGGAAGGTGGGGGAAAGAAGGTAAGAGTACCACATGCAGCGGGCAGCCTTCAAAAGTTTCTTGCATTTTGCATAACAGCTGGTTTAGATGATGCTAGAAAAAAACCTCATAAAAAGTTACATGATCAACTGAACTCTTTCATTGCACTTGTGACAAAATATGGTGTATGTTCCATAAGGAAATAATGCTGAATATGCTCTGCTTGGTTGAATGCTCCAGTATATTCTCGTTCACAGAAAATGACTGGGAACAACTGGCATCTCACTACATCTTGCCAAAAGCCTGAAGGGAGTTTCTGTAACAAAGTCCCTGCCTCTGGCTTTCCTTAGCATTGAAATGTCAGTGCTGAAAGTGCTACTGTGAACAGCACATGTAGGAATAGCATCATCCGAGATGATGGCAGACTTTATTTGGAAGGAGTTTATGTCATTCGAAGAAATAAACCTAAACAAATGGCCAGTCTGCTGGTGCCTGAACATTTCTGTGCTCTGAAACACAAACCTGTCATCACCCAAATCTGTTTGGGCAGAATCAAGAACAATTCTGCCTCTGAGCCAAAGCAGTTTTGTAGGGTGAGCTGCTGCAATGTAGATTTGTTCTTTTACCTCCATCCTTCATGTGTGAAAAACTAGGGAAGAGGGAAAGCAGAAGAAAATGGAGAATAAACACTGGGATTTTTTGCTTGTTATCATTACTACTTTGGTTACATGAACGTAGCACAATCCATAGTTGTGAGAGGCCAGTAGAGCCAAGCTGACTATATAGTTAGATGTCAGGAGTTGGCTGGTCATGGTCTGGTTTTGGGTCGTTGTTTTTCCCAAGGTGGGTGGAATACAAGCAACACAGTATTAATGCTGCACACACTGCAGAGCACTGCATCCTTAAAGGCTCAGTGGCTGAGGGGCAGTCTTCAGCCTTAAAACACAAGATGCCAGCAGAACTGTGAAGAAAGAACCTTTCAGTGTGACCCACAGAAAGAATGAGAGGATATGAGCTTTGGCAGCCCAGTAGGGAAGAGGGCTCAGAAAACAGTGAATACTCTTCTCCTACTTGAGTCCAACAGGGTAGATATTTATTCTAAAAATCTGACTCTAACTTCGCTGGCCAAGGGCTTCTTTGGTTGCCTTCCTTGTACTATTTTTATTTCTGCATTATTGTCAGGAACAATTAAACTGGATTAACTAGATTGCTGTAGTATATGTTGGTGTCATCCCTGGAAGGAAAAAAATCTCATACTGTGGCAAAGACCATACATTTATTTTTCTTGTATTTAATGTCTACTGTAGTGCTTCGTCTTAAAAAGCATGCTGCTAAACTGTGCAGCCTGTAAAACAGGCATCAGGAGTTATATGCACGGTGTGAAGCATTCCATGATTTAATTTGAATTTGCACCATTACTGAGATATTTGTGCAATTATGTGCAGCATTACATTTCTAGCTGGAGCCCAGAGATAAGAGGAATGGTGTTTCAGAAATACCTACAGACCAACCAGTCTTTAAAAATGGATTAGTGATTGGAGATCCTTGACTTCAGCGCCTTGAAAGGGCTCTGTTCAAGGGGAGGCAGGGAAAGAGGGCAAAAGGAAAGATGTGTTAAATACCACCTGAGAGCCAGCCCTTCTAATTTGTCTCAAGTTGAGTATCCTGAGGGAACAGGCACTTCTGAGAGTTTGGGTCCTCAGAAAAATATTGACCTCAGTCTATCTGTAGACCTTGCAACGATGCCTGAATGAGGGTCAGCGTATGCCTGCACTGCTGCCAGAACTGACCATAAAGCAGACAGAGACCCACCTCCAGTCCTGTCCAGAGCTCTGGGAGGGCAGGGTACAGCTCAGAGCCATGGAGGCTGCTAGCCTCCTCAGGCTGCCGTTCAGGATTTCTGCAGGTGACACGGAGGAGGATCTAGCATTTTGGTCTCTTGTACCCCCTTGCAAATGGTATCTCAATGTGGCCCTTACTTTGAGGTCATCCTCTTCTCATGATTTCGTGTTTTCCCTCAGTAATACATAATGGCAACTTTTTTTTTTTTTTGATGAATCTTACAGGAATCATGTTATTCATCCTGTGTGGAGAAAAGAAATGTTTAGATGCAAAAGACAGACATTTAATAACTCTCATGACTTGGACAGCCTCTTCTATTATGGCATCATTTTGTTTGAACTGTGGGGCCAGAGTGCACCAAAAAGATGTCTACTGCTTGTATGACAAACAGCTGGCATAAAAAACATTCAGTGTGATGTGAACGATCATTCCTTCTAAGGGCAATGTGAACTCTTCCTCTCTGACTCACTTTTATCTCTGAAGGTGAATGCCTACTCACCTGCAATATATTCTGCCTGCAAATTGGCAAATGCCATTGTAATGGTTCTCATTTTATCTTTTTCTATTAAGCCTGAGGGAAGAAGTTATGAGGAAGAGAGAGAGATACTTTTGTTTTCTCTTCAGAATCTCCTATATAAGCAAAACTTATCAAAGGGTATTGTTTATCATTTGATTTGGAAATTATTTTGCCTTTCAACATTCCCAGCGTATGTCAAGAGGAATAGAGGCTTTCAGGAAAAGGAGATGAAATATCCTCTTGTTGTTATTTATTGATTTTGTACAGCTCAGCATGGAAGCTTCATATAACAAAAACAGCAGCTTAAGAAAGATGACCCAGTCATCAAGAACCACTTAGGTACACTACTGCTGAAACAAAAAACCGCACAAGGTTATTGCCTGTGAGAGGAATATGCAAGCAAACACCCTTGTACACATGTGTGCCCTTCTGTGGAAGGGGCGAGAAACCCCAGGGGAGCCAAAATTTACCCCTGTGATGTGACAAGCAGCTAGGCAGCCTCCGGGGGCTTTGCCTGGGACTAGGCAGTGGCAGAAACTACAGATGCCCATCCACAAATAAGCAGAGTCAGTTTTGCCTCCCACAGTTGATACACAGATCCCCCCGAGCTGTACTAGCCCCAGGTACTCACCGCACCATGCCCAGAGTGGTGAGTGACCTCTCTGGTCGCAATGTGCGTGTCTTCACCGGCTGATCCCATGCAAAACCTTAGCTGGTATTGTTTACTTTTTAATATTAAAATCAGAACGTGGCATAAACCCACAATTGGGCAAATGAAAAACAAAGCAAAAGGAGTTCAGTCCAGCAGTGCATTTCTTTGCAGTCCACATTCTTTAATGCTGCCCACCTACATGCAACATCCACACATTTCTGTTGCTTGTATTGACTGCAAATATATTTTCTTTGTAAGCTATTTTAAACACACAATGAGATTAAACCCAAGTCCACAGAGGTTTTAATTTAGTTTTGGTAGCTGGATAAAGGCACAGTCAAAGACACAAAAAA
>VZSC01001620.1:168264-204879 GCA_013398225.1 Steatornis caripensis | reverse complement strand
TTTTTTTTTTTTTTTTTTTTTTTTTTTTTTTTTTAATATCTAGAGGGAGAATAGCTCAGCATAGACACCATGGTAGAAAGCTTGCAGTTCCCCTGGAAGGTCACTGGCATGTCATTATTTGACCTCAAATACAGTGCCTCTGAAAGCACATTTTTAAACCTCCCACCCCCAAACAGCAACAATGAGTTACTTGACAGACACCACCATGGCCTGCAAACCACCTCTAACAGCTAGTGCAGCTCTGGGACCAGCTGCACACGCGCCTGAATCTCTCACACACATATCGTAGGACCCCAGTTCTTTGCCCGTATCCTCCCACCCTGCCAGTTTCCCAGCCTCCAAACTCGCAGCGAAAGCAATCCATCTGCATTCCCCGTCCTCCCAGTCTCTTCTGCTTTTACCCTTATTTCTCCACAACTGTGAGTTGCTTCCTACCTGGGCCAGTGCTCAGCTGCCCGAATCCTGTGGTAGCAGCACCCTGCCCGGGGCATGCACTGCCTGCCTGCCTTCACACAAACTGAGCGACAGGTGGTGTTGGGGAGCCTTGCAACACCTGAGGCTCGTTCTTGGACAAAAATGAAAATCAGAATCCTTTCTCAACTTCTTTGTGTGGGATAAGAGAGCTGCAGAAAGATTTTGAGTAGAGAAATACTTGATTTGTTCTCATCATGATTTCCCTTTTTTTCCCCAAAAAATCACAAAGAAGAAAATGGATAAACTGAATATTCACCAACCATGAACATTTGTAATTCTTCAAGAGCATGAATGCCTGTTTACGGTATTGAAATAGGACTGACTTGCCCTATAGTACAGTAGTGTATCAGATCATACTCAAATGATAAGCATTTCCTTTCATTTCTAAATTAAAAGAAAAAAAAGCCAGCCGACACTTGGGATGAAGTACAATGTAGCACTAAAGGAATTTGCTGTGCCTCTCTCTCTCCTCCTTCAAGAGTGTTTCTGTCATATTTGAAATTGTTGTCAGGATTGTCTTTAAAGACTGAAAGAGTATATAAATTTTCATGAGAACTGAGCTGTGTCGCAGTTACAGCAAAAACCGTACGTACACTATGTGTGTGCTAAAGGTATCTGGATGCACAAACAATAAATGGAAAACAAACTCTCTATGTAAAACATTTCTTTCCCTTATTCCCATCTTGTCGTCATCAGTAACATACTGAGGACTGTAATTGATAAAAAAAAATGAAGGGGAAAGGAGGCAAAATGAAGAGTTCAAGACAAATTTAGCCAGAATTCTTCTGAAGCTGACACCAGCTGCTGAGGGTTGCTGCCTGGCTCTGCTCTTCTGAGACTGATGGCCACCCTCTGCTCTCTGCTTTTCAAAGTAATGGTGAGCAGCACGGCATAACTCCAGCTGCGTGCAGCAAGAGGGTAAAAGCTCTCCTTAAAGCCTTTTCCTTGCTTCCGAGAAACACTAGGACTCTGCATAAGCCCTCTCTTGCTGGACAGTCCCCGGTTAGCACGGGGCCTCAAGTGGGGTCTGCGGGTCGATGCTAACATCTGTAATTGCGAGATGAACAGCTGTCAGAGGGCACAAGAGAGTTTCCAGCCCCAGCAAGATCAGTCAGAAACACCTACTAATTCTGTGGACAGTATTTTAAGGGAAGATCGATGCCTTAGTCACTGAACACACATTTAACACTGATTTTATAGATTATGTGAGGAAATCACAACACACAAGCATTTTATGTTGTATTTGCCTTGACTGCCACTTGTGTCTTCTTTGAAATGGTATGAGTCCTTGGACCATGATAACAATTAAACAATGAACTGAAAATTATGTACTCACTTCTGCTAAGATGTATGTTCACTTCAGCTGTGGTTTTGGGTGTTTATTGTGGATTTTTTTTTTTCCAAGATGGGACTTGTAACCCCTTCTCCTGTAAGGACACATGGTGGTTAGGCAGCATCCACTGTTTACTTTCAACATTAAAGCACCGTTGGTGTGGGGAAAGTGAGGTGATCACATACACACTTAGTCTCCCTCCTCCCATGGATTCTAACACATCCTTAACACTAAGGATCCAAACTATCCCACTGAAGTCAATGCTATTCTTTGCATGCTTAAGAGTGCAGCAAGTTTATTGATGCAAATTAAGGTGACCTGGTTTTATATCAGGATATCTCACTGTTGAGCATGATTGAATTCTAACACTGCTCTCTATGCATGTTCACAGTTCTTCGCTTCTAAATCTTGCACTGTCTTCTAAACATGACAACATAATGAGAGCATCATAAACCATGCCCACTCTTGGCCTTGTACTTTCTTTAAAAAAAACCCCAAACTCTGACCAAATAATGCAAAGGAGTTTACCAGTTACACTGGGATAGACGGTTGCTCTGGCTGGGTTTCTCTTCTGGGCTACCTTTGTAAAGGTGCTGGCCTTTACAAAGTTCAGCACAGAATGGGACAGTACCTCCATTATAGTGTGGTTGACAGCTGCATAAAGGAGACAAAAGTGGGGCTGCAATCCCACCGTGAGCTTCATCTCACTTGGCCTAAGAGCTGAGTATATTTCCGATTTGAGGCCTGTGTAGAGCTCATTGCAAAACAAGCTCATCAAAGATTTTTGAAACGCTCGTTAGCAAGTTAATACCACAGTATTGATGATGGAGCCTTGTGGGCTTTATGTTAAAAATTCATTAGATTATAGCAAAGGAAAAAGCTGTGCCACAGGTGTTTAAGCCCTGGTTGCATTCCTGGTTGTACAGATTAAACACTTCAGAGTTACCTGGGCTAGGCTCTGTCAGATGCCCAGTCTCTCTTGGGAGGTGATGGCTTTCCTTCCTTCTCCCGGAAAGGCTGGCTTCAGCAAAGGCTGAATCACTATGAGAGAGGGTTCATCACCTTGACCCTGAGAGAGGATGGATACCACTTGGCCTTCTGAGTACAAGCAGCACCCAAACTCATGCCCCTAGTGGGAAAAACAGTAACTCCCTTTGAAGTGGCCAAAGAGATTTCACCAAGTTTCCTAGATAGAAATATAAATAATCAACCCTTCTAAGAATAGAACCTTTTTCCCAGAAAAGATTTTTTCCCCTCCTTCAGTAAAAAGTAAATCTATTAGCAGGATGATTAAATCTCCACAAGAAATGCCAATGTTTGGGGGCTTGCTGGAACACCACCATAAGCCATGAAAGGTTTTGGTTTTGCTGTAGGACTAGTTTGGTTAGTTTTTGCTTTACCTAGAGTCAACATCAAGACTTTTTATATCCCTTTCCCTACAAAAAGCATTGCTTTCAGCCATTCCTAGATGCATATTTATTTCCTTTTACATAGCTACTCAGATTTTAGGCCAATAATGGATTTTTAAGAACATAGTCAAAACCACATAAAAATGGCACTTGTTAAAGTATTCCTCCCTACCTAAACTGTCCTAGTTCACAGGCTCCAAAAACACCACATCCTTTTGTCTATCATTATCTTTGCCTTGTAAGCACAAGGAGGCTGACAGCTTTTTCAGAGCTCGTAGATTAATAAAAGCCACTCAAACCACCCAAGTTAGAATCACATATCTCACTGGAGCAGTGACACTTAACTAGTTAATGTTTAGAAAGCTTTTTGATATCCACAGATGAAAGGCACTGTAGCAGTGCAAGACATTACTGTTATTACCTACAGATGGTAAGAAGTTCTCCCACACTGTGTGGGAGCTGCTCTGTGTATATCATGAAAAGGTGAAGGCTGGCAAAATTCCTGCAACATCACAAAAGGAGCTGCAACGGTCTTCTACTTAGTTCAGCTCCGTACAGTGAGGGTTTTAAAGGGCCCTGGAAAGCTGCAATAAGCAGCGGTTTCCCAGCAGATCCAGAGAAATCTACATAATCTATCTCACTTTGTTAATCCTGTTAGTGTCAGACCTTCAGCTCGTGGTTTCCAAACCTCTCTTCTGTTAAGTCTCCTCATGCTTCAAACACTTTGTTTTTTCTGGAACTACTGTAAAAAACCTCTGATCTTTCATTTGCCACGCCATCACCATCCTGCATCTCTCTGTGTGGGATGACCCCCAAACCTCATCCCTCGGATATCAGAGCAAGGGAAGCCTGTGCTTGGAATGGGATGGATGCACAGCCCCAGCGTGGTACAAGGCAGCGTGGTATCCATATTCCTGCCAGCATAGGGCTTTGAGGGTGGTGTGCTGCCAGTTCCAGCACAACTGCAAAACCCCTCTTTTGCAGCCTGCACCTCACATGCCAGGCTGTCAGGCAATGAGTCCTGGAGCTGGCTGACAAGCTATGTGCAACACGTCCTCTCCTAGAGCATAGGAGAACCTGGACCAAGTAGGGAAGGATGAGGAAGAAGTCAAGTTCTGGAGCTGGACCCTATGTGGAATCAGATTTCCACTGCTCCTTAAGGAGCATGATATAGCCAGGAACACGGGCACCATCTGGTTTGCACAGCTCTTGAGAAAAGGGAAAAGGACAGAATATCATCTCCGGATAATACGTTTTGTTGTCCAGGGATGCCTGAAATTATAATGAAGAAACAATGTTAACACTTTGAGTACACAATCTTTTATCCTGAGTTTGTGCATATGTCTTGCTACTGTGAATGCCGCTCACATCGCTTCTGATGTTGGTCAGATGGCAAAAGGCAATCCTGTTCAAATGTGAAGATGAAGTGATGAGTACACACAGAGGACCAGCAGCCCTGGAGCTTTAAGTGCCTCAGGGTTTTTTTTTGCAAAGTGTATGGCACAGGTGTGATTTAGTTCCATCCCACAAAAAAAGGGAAAAAAAAGGTTATGCCCTGGAACAGCATTGGAACAGAAAAGTAGTATTTTTTTTTTCTCTGGCAGTTAGGATATGCATATTTTTAAAGATCGACCTCACACGGAAACCGATCAGGCTGATTTGTCCTGGAGAGTTCCGATGGAGGCATAAGAGGCAGCTTGGTCTAGTGGACCGAAAGGCAGCAATTCCTGAGGTCTAATCCTGGCTGACACAGAGCCACTGCTTGGCCTAGGGAAAGCTCCTTAAAAAGACACGTCAGGTCTACTTAGGCCTAAAATTAAAGTTTCACAAATATACGGATTTGCAAATACTTACATCAGTAGAAATGAATGTCACCTTTTCATATTTTCATTTTTAATTCCAGTGGAGAAGGGTGAAGGAAAGGAAGACTATTTCCAGTTAGAAGTCTTGGAGACCTTGTTTTCTGCACTGTTTGCAGCTTCGGTGCTCTGCTAGAGATGGAGTGTGGAAGCAAAACTGGTCAAAAATTGCTTCTAAAAAGAAGAATAATCCTCTGGCTGTAAGACAGCACAACCTTGATCCAGAAAGCTCCTGAGCAGTGGGTGCTTGTAAGTGTTAAATACTCATTATCATTCAAAGAATGCTGCGTATTAATTAAGTATATGCTAAGTAATAACTACAGTTCCAGAATCAGACTCTGCCCTCTGGTGAGTGCTTTCCATCACCTTTGCCAGCCTGAATTAGTAAACTTTAAGACCCACACAGCCACCTGTGCCGCTAAATCCAAGGGCAGGCACAGGCAGTGTTTCAGAGCTGATAAAAGCATGTGAGATGATTTATGCTCTGTGTGATACTAACTTGTTAATATTTATCATTGCTACAGCTTCCTATGATTCTGGTTTTGCTGAAACTGCTTCATCATAATGACCACTACTGTTAGACCAGCCAGCANAAATCCAAGGGCAGGCACAGGCAGTGTTTCAGAGCTGATAAAAGCATGTGAGATGATTTATGCTCTGTGTGATACTAACTTGTTAATATTTATCATTGCTACAGCTTCCTATGATTCTGGTTTTGCTGAAACTGCTTCATCATAATGACCACTAGTGTTAGACCAGCCAGCAATGAATTATGAATGGCCCTTATTTAGAGAGAGTTGGGACCTGTGAGACGTCTCCATTTGTGTGGTGATACTACTGCAATGTTACTGCACACCCTGAAGTGATGAGACTGCCTCAGCTTTGTTCGGTGGATTTTGGGATGCTCTGGAGGGAAGCTTCCCTCCCTTACCAGGAAGGGCAGTTTCTTGTTTTATACGACTCTGTGTAGCCCATGACCTTTCTAGAGGGACCTAGGAATTTGGGGGAAGGATTTGCCTTGGGAAAGAGGCAAAGCTTACCGCCTTGTGGGAGTCAGGAACAGCTGTGGATGGCCTGGTATCCATAGCTAATATGACAAGAGAAAATTAGCTGCCAGACAGGGAGGCTTAGAAGGAATTAATACTTCTCTATGGCTTACAGGTACAGTGGGAAACACAAAAGCAGAGCTAAAGTCCTGTCGTTGGATCGAAACCGTCTGCGGGACAGAAATTAAATAGGAGGAAAAGTGGTCAAATTAAAATGTGTCTAAAGTTGTCAGTGGCTGCCCCAAAGCCCCACAGTGAGGTAGATTTGTTCACATTATCCATGAGAGATCTGAAAATGAGTTGCAAGGTGGCAAAAACCTGCAGATACCACGGTTACATAGGATAATTAAGACTAGAGAGGCTGTACGGCACTCCAGCGGGATGCAATCAAGCTGGGTGAACCGAGAGCACAACGGCACATAAAATGCATGGTAACACAAATTATGACAAAGCATTTGACCTACTTGTGTACATTGTTGCTAAATGAATGGTGGTGATTCTGGAAGATGATCCAAACATCACGAAAACTGAATGATAAACAGAAACCCTACTGTTCTGTGCACAGTGGTGACTGGCTACGTCAAGAAAATTATTGAGAAAAAGTACTTCAGAAGAAGGGACATGTGTACCAACGGCTAAAAAAAATTTTGTAGGAGGAGACCACAGATGGCATATTTAAAAGAACAAAAGTAACCAAGTAATATGGATGATTAATGGCTTACAGAAATTAAATTGGGTAAACTTTTTCTTAGACAAAAGAACCTGACAGTGAAAACAAAAACAATGCAGCAATTTGATCCTTTAAGTGGAGAACTCAATGCTGGAAAACAATCATTGAAGTAAAGAACCGTTTGGGATATGTACAAGCTATACATGATTCTGCAGATAATGAGGTCCTTTTGCAATTGCATTAGCATCTCTAATGAGGAAATACAAGTATGTGTACCACAGGACATAGCCTAACCACTAAAATAACAAATGTTAGGAGATAATTTCATGATGAACAAGTTGTTCCTAAGTTGTCCATGACTCTGTTTCTTGCTTTTGGAATATAAACTGTTGGCCATTTTCTTGTTATATGGATGATTAGGATAGCTATATTGGGTCAGAGCATGTCCTGCTGATTTAATACCTGAAAGCAGTTATTAAAAAAGCAAGCAGAATCAGATTGAAATGTACTACTTTAAAGCCACTAAATACCATAGAGGCACCTCTATTTAGCCAATTATCATCTCCCACTAAAGAGCTGTTGTTAAATATCAATAGATTTCAATCCATTTCTTCAGAAAGAGACAGAAATGCTATTATGAGACTTGTGCTCTTTTATATGCAATGGGAGAGATAGAGGACAGGTGTTCAGCACCTAAAAAAAAAAAGGCGGTTAAAGAAAGTTGCTCGAGGCATAGTTTCATCTACCTAACTCAGCATAAATGCCCAAGTACGAAGGAGAAATGAACCAGAAGAATCAGCTCTGCACTGCCTGGGATCTGTTCATGGGGTTGTAAGTATTAGGTTGCCTCTTTTTTTAATTAATGCTTTCCCTTTCTACATTACACTGGAGACTGTGACTGAACTTTATTCCTCAACAGCGGCCTATGGCAACTGCAAATGTCCTATGGGAAAGCAACCAGCCCAGAAGTGCTGAGCAGAAACCAGGAGAATAATGGATGGAGAAGAAAAGCTTCTATAGAAGAGTAAATTATTTACTGCAGACTACTCCTTGAATCTAGTCCCTTTTCCTGACTGTGGATAGCCCACAGGAAGATGATGTGATATTTATGAACTGATCTGCCATTCAAATATTGCCCTACAGATGTTCAGCGAGAACGCATTTCAGCCAGGCAGTTTTTTATCAGCTAATGTACCTGAGCGTTTGTGGTTCGTTACTGAAGTGCCTCTGTAAGTCATTAAAACCCTGTTGTGGCATTTTTGCTCTTTGAGTGGCTTGTCTGTACAACTGAGACAAGAAGGGCTCCTTGGAAGCCAACAGAAAACATTGAAACTGCGCTGGGTTTTTTTCCTCTTTGGAAGGAGGGGGCTGAGGACAACAAAAAGGACACATACCAGAAAAGCAAGGCCAGGCACAAGTAGCTTGAAATCTTGTCTTGCTCCTTTGTGTAAGAGGATATCACTCAACTGGAGTTCTGCCATATGGCATTAAGTGCCTCTCCATGATTTACATGCTTTTGGGATGGTGCCTACTCACTATTCCTACGTGCTCTGATGAGTAGCAGTTTGTTTCACGTTTTTGACGTCTGAAGTATCATTCAGATTGGAGGGTGTGTCCACTGAGCAGCACAGAGAGTCACACGAGTGCCATCTGTGCTCCAAACCGGTAGAGTGTGAGCCGGCGCGGGTCTGGAAGCTATTCAGAGTGGACACAACTAGCAACTGCCTGCACTAAACCAGAGATGTATCCTCATGGATGGCATGAAGGAAACAGTTTACATCTCTAATCTATTGTTTGGGCAAAACCAGTCAGGAGCGCTTGTGTCTGAAACAGCCTGAAAAACATTCGAAACAAAAAAGGCAAAGGGGGGTCTCCTGACAGGTCCTTTACCTTTTCCAGACAAGATCAGTTCACAACTAGGGTCACTCTGCATTATATCCCTTTCTCCTTCTGCTCATGGTCTTGCTGATGGAAGGAGTTGGGAATGCACCAGTCTTTGCAGCAGTCTTCCTGATCTCTGATTGGTCTCAAACTTTATGTTAGAAACCCTTCATCATGCAGGAGCAGAAAAATAAAATCTCTAGTTCATGCTGAACATCTGGTTTTGTGCCTTATATCTCCCAGAAAGTGTCCTTTGGTCGTGTAGCCCACAGATGTTCCAGTGAGTAGCTATCCCTTTTGTCCTAGTTTTGTCTTAACTCTTCCTTTGAAAAACAAGCTCTGAACACAGACTCGAGCACAAACACTGGATGCTCGGTCTCACTGAATCGCACAACATGAAAGCAGGTTATCTGTTATTCTTAAAAATCAGGCAGCCCATTACCTTGGGATTTGCCACCAGAACTCCAAAACCAAACTGTCTTTCACACACACTCTTCTCTCCCCCATAAGGTAAGTTAAATATGTACTGCTGATTCCAACAGAAAGCAGCTCAAGATGCCCATCGTTTGCTTTGCTGTTTAAAGAGTGGCTTAGGATCACAAAGCAGAATCAATTTTAAAATCAGACCCAAACACGTGATACTTTGGGCTGTGTACTTTATTTTGGAAGGATTGCTTTGTTATCTGTGGAACTTTTGAAGCAATAATGAAGTAAAGTTTCACACAAAAAATGTCAAACAATTCTAACTCTAAATTAGATATAAAAGTAAGAGATTTTAATCTCTCTTATCTCCGCTACCCATCCTTCACAACTTCAAAGCCAGTAAAATATTAAAAGTCAGAGAAAAAATAGATTTTGGTTAATGTGACCTATACTCTAAGGAAGATTATGATTATCTACCAAATGTTGTGTTCAAGTTCAGCTTCAAATTTTCTTATAGGATAAGAATTACTTAGCCCTCACCTCTGTGAATCACATATTTAGGAATTATCATTAAAATCCATATTTATACAATCTTCACAAACATCACTTAATCAACAAAAAGAATTCCCCCCACAGAAATCAAAATATCGCAACACTGGATGTAAATGGACAATTTACACACAATCCACCCCTCGTCCCTTCCCCACAATTATAACAACTGAAATTCCCCATGATCATTTCACTCACTAACATTGTTCAGTCCATACTTCGCCTGTTACCTCTCCCAATTACTATCCTTATCTCGAAATTCTCAGGTCTTTGGGCACCAACAGGACTGTGGTGGGTTGACCCTGGCCAGATGCCAGGTGCCCACCAAAGCCGCTCTATCACTCCCCCACTCAGCTGGACAGGGGAGAGAAAATACACCAAAAGGCTCGTGGGTCAAGATAAGGACAGGGAGATCATGCATAAAACAGAGTCAACTTTGGGGGGTTAGTTTAATTTATTACCAATCAAATCAAAGTAGGATAATGAGAAATAAAACCAAATCTTAAAGCACTTCCCCCCTCTCTTCTCTTCTTCCAAGGCACATCTTCAGTCCCCACTCTTCTCCCTCCTCCCACTCAGCAGCGCAGGGGGACAGGGAATGGGGGGTGCAGTCAGTTCACCAGAGATTGTCTCTGCCGCTCCTTCCTCCTCAGGTGGGAAGGACTCCTCACACGTTTCCCCTGCTCCAGCGCAGGGTCTCTCCCATGGCAGACAGTCCCTCATGAACACCTCTGACGTGAGTCCTTTCGGCAGGCTGCAATTATTCATGAACTGCTCCAGTGTGGGTCCCTTCCATGGGGTGCGTCCTTCAGGAACAGATTGCTCCAGCTTGGGTCCGCCATGGGGTCACNCAATTCTAACTCTAAATTAGATATAAAAGTAAGAGATTTTAATCTCTCTTATCTCCGCTACCCATCCTTCACAACTTCAAAGCCAGTAAAATATTAAAAGTCAGAGAAAAAATAGATTTTGGTTAATGTGACCTATACTCTAAGGAAGATTATGATTATCTACCAAATGTTGTGTTCAAGTTCAGCTTCAAATTTTCTTATAGGATAAGAATTACTTAGCCCTCACCTCTGTGAATCACATATTTAGGAATTATCATTAAAATCCATATTTATACAATCTTCACAAACATCACTTAATCAACAAAAAGAATTCCCCCCACAGAAATCAAAATATCGCAACACTGGATGTAAATGGACAATTTACACACAATCCACCCCTCGTCCCTTCCCCACAATTATAACAACTGAAATTCCCCATGATCATTTCACTCACTAACATTGTTCAGTCCATACTTCGCCTGTTACCTCTCCCAATTACTATCCTTATCTCGAAATTCTCAGGTCTTTGGGCACCAACAGGACTGTGGTGGGTTGACCCTGGCCAGATGCCAGGTGCCCACCAAAGCCGCTCTATCACTCCCCCACTCAGCTGGACAGGGGAGAGAAAATACACCAAAAGGCTCGTGGGTCAAGATAAGGACAGGGAGATCATGCGTAAAACAGAGTCAACTTTGGGGGGTTAGTTTAATTTATTACCAATCAAATCAGAGTAGGATAATGAGAAATAAAACCAAATCTTAAAACGCTTCCCCCCTCTCTTCTCTTCTTCCAAGGCACATCTTCAGTCCCCACTCTTCTCCCTCCTCCCACTCAGCAGCACAGGGGGACAGGGAATGGGGGGTGCAGTCAGTTCACCAGAGATTGTCTCTGCCGCTCCTTCCTCCTCAGGTGGGAAGGACTCCTCACACGTTTCCCCTGCTCCAGCGCAGGGTCTCTCCCATGGCAGACAGTCCCTCATGAACACCTCTGACGTGAGTCCTTTCGGCAGGCTGCAATTATTCATGAACTGCTCCAGTGTGGGTCCCTTCCATGGGGTGCATCCTTCAGGAACAGATTGCTCCAGCTTGGGTCTGCCATGGGGTCACAAGCCCTGCCAGCAAACCTGCTCCAGCATGAGGTCCTCTCTCCGTGGGGCCATAGGTCCCACCAGGAGCCTGCTCCAGCACAGGGTTCCTGCGAGGTCACGGCCTTCTTCAGGCATCCACCTGCTCTGGCATGGGGTCCTCCATGGGGTGCAGGTGGAGATCTGCCCCACCGCAGACCTCCACGGGCTGCAGGGGGACAGCCTGCCTCACCATGGTCTTCACCACAGGCTGCAGGCAAATCTCAGCTCCAGTATCTGGAGCACCGCCTCCCCTTCCTTCACTGGCCTTGGTGTTTGCAGAGCTGTTTCTCGCACATATTCTCACTCCTCTCTCCAGGTGCTGTTGCACAGGATTTTTTTTGCCTTCTTGCATATGTTCTCATAGAGGCACTACCACCGTTGCTGATGGGCTCGGCCTTGGCCACGGTAGGTTTGTCTCGGAGCCAGCTGGCATTGGCTCTGCTGGACATAGGGGAAGCTGCTAACAGCTTCTCACAGAAGCCACCCCTGCAGCCCTCCAGCTAGTAAAACCTTGCCATACAAATTCAATACATTAGGATTTTGTACCTTTGATATATTTGTAAATACAAAATCATATAATATGTGATTCACAGCATAGCGATTCTCTTCTCTTCTCTCCCTCTACCCCAGCAAACAACAGACGAATCATTTGACTCCCCATCTGAATTTCAGTTATGGGTGTTTATAGGTTAGGCATTGGTTTTGACCTTGTCCTTTCTTTCTACAGTAGCATCTACAGTTTGCCCTCTCTTGCCATTTCAACTTTACAGTCCTTCTGTCCTTGCTGTCCTTCCTATCCCCACCTGAGTGGCACATTGTGTGCATGGGAAGAACGTCAGCTGAAGCCTTGGCGTGAAACTTAAGAATTGTTTTGAAATAGTACTGCAAATTCCCCAGGTAAAGCAGTTAGAAATGCAGCAAAAGCTGGGCCTGAGCCTGTGTCTGTTGAAATCAAAGAAAAAGTTCTTAAAGGACCTGGAGGACAAAGATAAGGAAAAGGTACACTACAAACAAATCACAGATTAAAATACTGTAGTTTCTATGAGTTCATTTACATATGTGCATTAAGATTAAACCAGCATCACATTGAAAATTGTAACTTTAACCCAGCAGTTCTGCATTTACATTGGTGACATCTATTACACCTGGACCTAGCTAAAAGACATCGACATTTTTTAGGGAATAAGCACAAAGTAATGAACTGGGCAGCTGTTGAGTGAGCATCTACATTTTGCACACAGGATGGTGAATTTCACCCCCAGGTGTTCTCTCAGTGAATTAATGTTACACATTACCTGTACCTAAATACATCCATATTCATTTGGCTGAACATTGGTAATTTTATTTTACCTATTTGTGAAGTTATTTTTAATTTCCAGCAGTTTTGTGGTTGCATAGTTCCATCACAGTGAATAGCTCACTAAAACCACCAAGAGCCAAGAAATGACTTTCAGCTATTTTTTACTTCCATAAGTAACAGCAGGGTTCTTTTTATTTTTCAGATAAAGTTAATGGATGCAGCTCTTCCACTGCCACATTTATAAACAATTTGGTTTAGGGGTTGCTAAAGAATACTTGCAAAACATCATCTAGGGATGGAAAGTATAGTATTTATGCAATATAGTGTTTATATCCGTGGAATGACAGACATGCTGTTTAAGGAGATGTTGCTTTTCTGTCAAAACTCAAGCGCTTGGTTATACTCTACAGTTACTCACTCACTCAGTGGTAGTTGTTACTTAAATACCTCCTGTCTAATCTCTGTAGGCTTCAGAACCAGCAGAGATGCCTGCTGTCATTTGCTGAGAAGTAATAGCAGATCCTGGCTCTCTCCGCTGCCAGGGCAACTCAAATATCATATTGATGTGGGGGTTTTATGTATAAATAATCATCCCCCTTTCCTTTGGTTATTATTTCCCTATTGAATCGTTCTGTCAGTTTTGGTTTGCGTCTTGTTCATGTAGTTTTACAATCAATCACATGTATACATGTATCCACCTCTATTAACACATATTTTATAAAGACACATAATTAATGGTAGGGGAGTAATAGATCTCCAATGTGCTTTTACAAATTATCTGGAAAGTTGCACCTGCCAAATTCTGTCTCATTATACTCAAGAAAGCATCAGTCCGGTGTAAATAAAGAGGAGTTTTATTGCCCTTATTATTTATTAAACAACTAGAACAATTTATTAAACAACAACTTCCACTAGGGTGGAAGGAATGTTTGGGAAAATGCCGTTGTTTAAAAAGAAAACAATTACACCTCTGATAAAATGTACCTCTTCCAAAATACCCGAGTAAGTCCTCAGTTAACCACATCAAAGTTTGCAGAGAAAGAAAGATGGAGATTAAAGAGCAAATAGGGTAGAAGAGCAAATGGGGAGAAGGTTGGGGTGACTGGGCTATCCAGTTAAAAAGCAGCAAATAGTGGCAACAATGAGGGGCAAAATATGGCTACATCACCTGATCGTGTGACTCCGCATGGCTGCTGAGATACAGCTTGGTTTCTTTTGGTTTTAATGGTTAATTCAAAGCGTAACAATATGAAAATATAAAACTTTCTTCTGAGGCATAATCTCCTTTTACTAAGAAGACAAATCAAATCCCCAAGTATTGAATAATTTAAAAAAAAAGATTAAGATTTCCATGCGTTGTTTTGAGGATAGTACAACATTTTGGCCATTTGAAATCAGATCAAGTTGCATCTTAGTTTACAGGCTGTCAGTCCAGATCCATATTCTTTTTAATAACAATAAAAAACATGTTCAGTTTGCCTGGCTTTTACTTTTTATTTTTGTTGTGTCATAAAGACCCAATTTGGACTAGGTTTTGGATGCTTTCTTTCCCTTAAGCGCTTCTACAGAAAAAAAATTGTTTAGATTTAACAACAACAGCATGTTAATACACGCAGTTTGCCTGCTGTCCATACAATAGCTTTGATGCGTAGCTGCAGAGGCTCTCTTAAGACACAAACTTAAAAATCAGGAACTATATAACACCCAAGATCCTCATCTGGTGTAAATTAGCACCCAAAGAGAATGCTAATTCATATTTCTCTTCCTCATCCTGCACGTTAGGCTCAGAAGGAGCATTTCAAAAGAAAGGATCTGAAATTCAACTCCTCCCTCATTTACCTGTTAGTTACTTACGTACTGATGAAGTGTGCAGAGAAATAGACTGAAAAGTGGTAGTGATCCGTAATAGAGGGGACTATTGGAACATAATGTAATTCTCATAAAATTCTAATGATCTCTAACACTGGATGTTATCACCTCTCACTGTTGGTACCTAACAATTTTGCTGATGTAGCACACCAAGAGGAAGGCATGAAGTAACATACTAGTTGGTGGCCTGCAGAGGGGAAAAGCAATAGCAGATAAGAGAAAAAATCCTAGCGGAGAAATTTTCATCGTAGCTAGCTGTGCTGGAGAAACATTGTGGGAATAGCAAATGTGGAATCTTTGGTCCAGTGTTTATACCTCTAGGAAGGAGAATAGTCTAAAGAAAAGTAAAAGCAGAAGTTACCTATTTTTCTAGGGAACTCCTCCGTGCTCAGAACAAACCAACTGAGAAACAGGATTTCACTGTAAACAGCTGTTCTCAGTGTCTGCTTTTCAATCACTCTCCTGTTGGGACTACAATACACTCATATGTCAGCTGCGAAAATCAACTGGTATTACAGTGCACTTCAGTGTATTTGCAAAATGGAAAAAAGTACTGCAAAATACGTGCTTTGCATTCCCTGCAGCAACTCAAGTACCAGAGCACACGTATCGGAGAAGAATTGCAAGAGAGCAGGATCTTGCAGTGAAAACTAGTATCAGAAAAGCAAAGAGGTTAGTGGTAAAACAGCAAAATGACATTTCTCAATAACAGGAGGGATTGCCTTTGTCTCCAAAACTCTGCTAAAGTTGAGTGAGGATGAGATAAAAATTCCCACACTTTCATCTCTCCATCCCCCATCCCTGTCATTTTTACTTGCTAAAAGGAAATTTGTAGAAAGTTATAGTGTTCATTAAAAAGTATGACTCTCAAACATCCACAAAACATCTAGCCCCAAGTATGTACAAGCATGCTGACTGCATACTTGTCTGTTTTTAATGTTGTAGAGGATCAAATTTTCCAGGAAAAAGCAAACAACTTTAGCAGCAGGTGGCTGAAGCATAGCCTTCAGAAAGCTGTTAAGAACCGTTTTTGTTTGGGAAATAAAACATGGTTGCAAGCTATGCTATTTGCACTCATTGATTCAGTGAAAGGAGTCACCTTATGTTTAATTCAAATTGTAGTCCTGGCTTGGACAGGCTTAGAACAATCGAGTTTTACAAATCCATTTGTTTAAAGTGACTCTCATGGTAGTTGTTCACACCATTCTCTGTGTTGTTTTTAGATTAGCTCTCTTCTTTCTGACAGAAGCAAGAGCTGAAACAGAGGAGGATGTGGGTGAGGGGGGAAGAGGGAGAGAAAGGTACTGGTATACATAGGAGAGAGCCACATACGTTGGCAGGGATCAGTGGCAGATCAGGCAACCAGTATCTCAGAAGGCTCCAGAGGCAGCACCATCCTTTTCGACCTCCCAGCTCCACTTCATGCTACATTCGGCATCATGTGTAAAATCAATACCCTCATTGCAAGCTGTATTACATCTCAATAAGCATTTATTTTTGCCTCGTTGGTGAAACAGTTAAAAAAACCCACCTTACATTCTTAGGTCCTCCCCCCCACCCCCTTTTTTTTTGTGGAAACTCACTATAACTCCTAGGCAGCCAGAAATCACATCCCTCAAACAGAAGGCTGTTCCTTTTACAGGTTGGTGAGTGCGCTCATTAGGTGATCAGCTTTCTACCATCGGAGTGGTGATGTTCTTGCCAGTTACTAACATCTGACAAGCCTGGACACTAATGATTCATCAGAATGGGTTAATTTCAGAAGAAAAGGTCACTGTAAGGATGCCACAACATTAATTTGCTAATCTGGTTGGGTGGAGAAACACAATTCTCTGTCAAGGTTTCAGATGTATTTTTTTTCAAAGAAGAAATACTTTGTGAATAAAACAAAACCACCCTATGTACCCATTACGGATATTTACATTTAGAAATGAATACAAAATCCCACCCAGGGTTTCCTGCAGAAATTACCATCAAAACATAATCTCCCCAGATGTCTTTCCTTTGCTAAAATCAGATGTGCTTTTTCAAACTTACCACAAGACTTTGTACAGAGAGGGATTTCCATGGGGCTGTGGTCATGTTTTAGTTTGTTTTTGTTTATCTTCCCACAGTAATTACTTGGATCATGGAAGAATGAAACAAGACGGGTTATGATCAGGCAGGACCTCTGCCCCAGCCCAGCTTCTTTGTTAACACTGGACCACGATGCTGGGCAGATCTCTGCTCTGCCCCTGGACCAGGGAAGCAAATGCTCTCCTCCTCAAGATCCTCACAAAAACTCAACACACGCTTCCAACTTCCTCATGCATTTTCTAATACCTCCCTCACCACCATTTTAGTGGAGTAAGTGACAAACTGTATACTTTCACGACAATATCAGCTAAAATAAACATCATGCTCTCAGTTGATTTTTCACTAGCCTCCCGTGATGTTGGCAGCTACAAGAAAGGCAGGCTTGCCTGTTCACACGAAGACACTTCAAAACCAGACCCAGCACATTGTTCCAGGGTTTTGATGCTGACAAAAGAATATGGAGTCAAAGGCTGGAGATGAAAACCGTGTTGAGATTTCACTCCCTAATACAAAAATATTTGAGGTACTCTGAAAAAAGCAGTAGATAATGGCAATGGTGCAGCTATGTAGCAATTACAAATTATGGCTAGCACTTCTGCTCAGCCTTTCACCTTCCACACAAGTTGGGAGTGAAGTGACAATGCAAATAAAGACCATGCATTTAATCTCAAATGTGAAATGAAATAACTTTCATCTGTTAATTTAGCTAGATGCACATCTATATGCACTCACACATATGAGACAGCTCACAAACCGTCCCCCTCTCCCCTGCTGCTGACCTCATGTCACCACCCGCCTGCTGAAAACATGCCCTGCCTAGGCTGGCTGCAGAGCATTCAGAGCTCTCAATACTAATAATTTTTTTAAGAAGCAGCCTTGGTCTCAGCAGCAGGTTTAGTACTTAGTCTTCCTTGCTGGTGCCATAAGATATTTAATATCCTCCAGGGAAGGTGATGCTGCATAATTCACCCTGAGCACGGCTTTTCTAACCATAGACTAATGTGTCCAAAGTCAGCTGTGGGTGGGTAGAGGTCAGAAGAGAGCAAAGATGTAGATATCACTGTGAGAGGCACCATGATAAAGCATCAGGTTTTGTCATATCGTCTTTTACAAAGAATGGGTCAGAATATGACCATGAAGCAGTGAAGAAGGTTATACATGTTGCTGCCCTAGACGCACCAAACCACGTCATCACAGATAGACTGCCGGGCAAGGAAGAGCGACTGGGGCTGAGACTTCCTTTGCTTTTTTAAGGCCTTTTATAGCCCTCCTGGAAAACCATGGAAACTCAGATCTCACAAGATGCTGTGAGTCACAACACACTCTGTGTTTAGCTCCTGTACCTGAAAGCTGTGTGGACTACAGGCAAATGGTAGAGGTTTTCTGAGACAGGCTGTGAAATATTCCAGGCCTGATCCACTGACCAGTAACTTGGAACAAGACACGGAAGGTTCACCTATACTGTGGCTCCCCCAAAAAATCTTTTTGGAGATGGTCCGCTGATAAAAAATGACCGGGCATCTGATCAATTCTAAGTTGTGATGTGAGTAATAGTAACAATGTTTTAATCAGGGCATTTTCACATCTCATGTACCTATTCTGTAAAAGGTACATTTTCTTTGCTATTAGACATGACCTTTTCAGAGGTATGCTACCAGCTGATTCATACATCTTGGTAGATTTGCAAATGTAGAGCTTTCATGCCTCTTATGTTGGCAAACTGACAGAATCAACCAACATGGAAAGAAGTGCTAAGGCTAGCTGGCTATAACTTTCAAAAGTTATTTCTGGATGTCACTGATCAATCCTCGTCATGAGTCACTTAGTTGAATTTTGAAAAAGCTATCTAGGCACTTTGTATCCAAATCCATATATTGTATCCAAATATATTCTAAGTCTGATTTTCCATCAGCTCGATCAAAACCCGTCAGAATTTGACAGATTAAACAGGTATAAAAGCTGAAAATACTGGAACATTTCAAGATAAAGATCATGGGAATTTTAATCCCAACCACATAACAGCGGATGTTCCACTCAAACTACGCTGCAAAGAATAAGTAGTATCTGCAGGAATAAACTGTTCAGAGATAAGAACAAGACAGCAGGAAAATAATCTTTCTAACTACATACTTTACATTCTCTTATTATCCTGAGAAATCCTCCCTTCTTTCTTGAGTTGGAGGGAAAACATATGCTGGATTAAGACACTAATTGTCTCAAAAATTATTTCAACAATGACGATGAAGCCAAACTACAATAGGAATATCTCAGCAGAACAGGTTGCAGGTTAGACTGATTTTGTTTGCAGTGATTTGAAGGGTCTATTAAACATGGTTTGTGTGATAGCTGACTGATAAGCCACTAGTACAGCAAAGCCCAAAAGTAAAATTGTCTTCCAATTGAAATAAAGCCAGAGAATCTGAGAGTCCTTAGAGAAAAAAGCAGTTATATTATAGCTTTGTTTCTTCAAGAAGTCTAGTAATACTGATGAAAAAATGATTGAAAAAAGTTCTGTTATACATAGCATGGGTCAGTACATACTCAAGAGTAATCCAATTTGACTAAACTCAGTCTCCTCACCATAACCCACTTGAATGGATGTTGTACTAGGACAAGGCTCTGTAATGCATCCAGAAAAGCTGTAAAATAGACTAATAATAGTTTAACTTGATCAGACTCCAGCTAAGACTATGATCAAAGGTAAAATTCTTATCAGCAGATAAGAGTTTACTTCACTGTAGCACAAGTGGTAAAATCAGACAGCCACTAATCAGGTATCATGACTAGAAGGAAGAACATTGCACCAAGTCTGTATTTGTCAAATAAAAGGGTGAAAAATCAAGCAGATTTAGTTTGGGCTTGGCAGCAGGATGAAAACTAAGCTCGTACTGGAAGTACAGTTCAAAATTTAGCTCTGATTGAAATGTTTCCAAAATAATAACAGAAATAATACAAAAAATAAATGGGCTGTAATCAAACATGAAGACTACACAGTGGAGCACTCAAATGAGTAGAGGAGACTCTCTGAAGACTCTTCTCCACTTATACACAGCTTGGAATAGAACCGAGCTTGGAATCATATCTTTGTGCAAGCGAACTGCTCACGAGATGTTCAATTACAAGCTCTTCTCATATTCTTAGGAGGATTTTTGTATGATCTTGAAGCCATGACGGTTAGACGGTTAGACAGTTGACAATGTCAGCATTCATCATATAACTCAAAGGTACTGAAGTGCAGTTTTTCCAAGTTTATAAAAGTTTTATTGAATTCCTATGTCTGTTCTGTACAATACACACACAAACCCAAAAAATGCATGGAGAGCACAGAAGGTTAATTTTAGAAGATGCAAAAGACAAGACTCGATTAAGTTAAATTTCTAACAACACTTTATACATTCACTCGGGTGCAACTATTGGGATGCCGTCTCCTCTCGGGCATCACATGTACTTGTGTGTGTTAGAAATAGAAAGATCTCATAGATCATACAAAAGAAGATGTGAACAGCTGCCCATTCTTCTCCATGGAGAATAACAGCCTCTTATTAGCAGCACATGAGTTCTCAAAGCAAACTAGTTTCTTCCAGTTTCTACAGGGACAAAGGAACCCCTGTTTCAGCTGTGGTCCCACTACTTGGGAAGTCGTTTCAAACTTAAAACTTGTGGTGCTCACACGTATCTGTAATCAGCCTTGTTGGTTTCTGCATTTCATGAGTTAATGGGAGAGAGAAGAGGAATCTATTGTACATTTTCAAAAATCAAATTTTAACTGCTTAAATTGGCCAAATTAAAACCAGTCCCCTTCTTATTCCCTTCAGTAAGGGTGATTTCCGTAAGAAATGTCAGCTTTCAAAATTCAGTAATTTCTTTCATTTAAAAAATCTTCTTTTTATTAAGAGTATGTTTTCCTTCCCAGTTTTCTCCAACTTAGAAAGAAGTGACTGGTTTTTGTTACTAGAAGCAAAGTATTTATATTCAGGCAGAGCTAAAGAACGAAGTTTTAGTCAAGAAGGTACAAATTTCAGAGAAGTCACAAGTGATTGAAAACCACAGACTAGGAAATTGTTGCTCAAAATTAATGATAACAGTTACTATTGTATTACTTTGGCAGGTCTTGCCTCAAAGAAAATCCGTATTTCCTTACCAAGAGTTTCTATATTTGCATACTCTTCCTAGAATAGGTCAGAGCCATAGAGCCACGTCTCACATCTTTTACAAGACAGGATTTTCCTTTCCCTTCTCTTGATCCTTCTGCTCTGTTTAACTGCAGACCTAAAGACAATTTCAGTCATTCACAAGCAGGTTAATCCATTTGCAAATAAGCTGCACCCTGGGTGCAGCAGGGTCATGTGAGGTGGCTCAGTGTGGAGCTGTCTTCAGTCCAGCAGGATGTATCAAATCACACACAATCCAGTGCAAGCAAGTCTATACTGTTTTCTGCAGTACACTGCTTTTCATTTGTGTGTGGTATGCCAATTACCCCACCAATCTTCTGTTATTTCAGCTTGCGGAAAATTTACTGTGAAAATGGTATATTTTAAAAAGAAACAGACGATAAGTAATTTTCATGTACCACTCCATTATGGCAGATAATGAGACTTCACATTTTATTTTATTGATCATAGAATCAGGGATTTAAGTGCCCTTGTCAGAGCACACAATGAATCTTTGTGAAAATAGGTACAGTTTTATTACTAAAAACATAAATCAGGATATTTTTTTCTCAAAAAGTTCTGCCACAAACATTCGACAACATGCCATGCAAGACAATCCATTTCCTTGTGCCTTAGTTTGCACTTATCTTCAGCAAAAAATTAATGGCATGTGACTGCCTGATAACTACCACAACATTTCTTTCCCACACAGTAAGTACTAAAACCAGATAATCCTTAACACTGGAGGTTCTAGAAACACCATGAAGGAGTTCTAGTGCTCTGCCGTTTGCTCATACCTTTGGTAGGAAATGCAGAACCCAGGACATGTTTTCAAACAAACCTCTCATTTCCTAAACAATTTTGTAAGTGATCTCGGGATAGTTCAGAGTCATCCAGCAGATAAAGGGAATCGAGAAATTCAATGTTCTGCTCTCAAGTGAAGTCACTATCTACCTACCTTAATGACTCTAGTCTTGATGAAGAGGTAAATGGAAGTTTCAGAATTGGATACTTCTAAACATCATAAATAGCTTTTCATGGTCCGGTTTGGAAACTTTTCCTTGTCCTAAGAAGCCACCAGTCTGTACAGTAGTGCTATTCACAGAGATAACAAAGTTTGACTTAATTTCCTTTTGTTTTTACATTTCACAGGAAGCAGGACACCACAGTTAAATTACACACATAACCATGGCTGTTTTTCTTAAAATGTACATTAAAAACTACTGTCTTCAGGGGAACTAAAGATATTTTTACAGTGCAGACACCTAGGCCTTCACCAGTGCTAGGAGGACAGCCTGCTGTACACTCTCAAGATTTCAAAACTCTCATAAATGAAAATAACTTTTCTCTGAAACAAGATTTACTTCTTTCTAAACTTCAACTTTTAATCCCAACAATATAACTGTTCAACAGAAAAGGGAAAGAGGGATTATTTTTAAAAAAATCAGAAAATTATATAATTTTCTAATTTTTTTTAAATTTAAACTAAAGAATTTTCTCTTTTTTTTAATTTAAATTAAAGAGTAAAGCAAACATCTTCGGGCAGAGAGGGAGAAAAAGCATGCATTGAAGCAGATGGAAATTTTTAGTTTGCAAAATCTAAGATTCTAGATAAGAGGGAACAATATAAACCATGCATTTATGATTAAAATAATAATGACTCTGCTTACATCTTTTGCATCCACTACTTTCTTGATGGATGTAGTGTTTAAACGTATGTCTGCAGAGCTGCACAACATGCTGTATGTCTTTATTCCTTTACCTTCCATCTTGTTGCCTCCCTCATTTAAGTTTACTTTTGGTTTTAAGCAAACATACACTAGATACAGGACTTGGTACTGGAAGGAATCTTCTGCACAGAAATGCTTGTGCATGCAGTAATCAATGAACAACATCCCTTTAGTTGTGGCTAAAACTTTGTCACATTTTGTCTCATTTTCCAATTACTTCACTATCCAACTAATTGGTCCATCAAAATGTGTTATAAAGCCTATCAAAGCTGGAGAAATGTACCAGGTAAGGAAAGGTGGAACTACTTTCTAAAGTACAGATACTTTCTTTGTTATTCTATGTTTCTAATGATACCATTCCTAAACTGATTGGTTTATTAAAACACCCAACTACTGGAAAAGTTATTTTATACATTTTTTTTTTTCCAGCAAGCAGATATCTGGTCCTCCAACTTGAAAACATGGCAGTGGTTGCACCAAGGAAGGCTCCCTTCTGAACTACATGTGTTAGTTCATGTTTCTATGCACTCAGTCTTACCTCCTGGCTTAGGAATAAAGTTTAAGATACTTTTATTACTTTCAAACCAAAAAGTCAAAAGCTCAATTTAAAGCCTCCTCCAGAATCAAGGCTACAACTATGTATTCCATTTCTTTTCTTTTAAAGAAAACACATCTAACTTAACAAAACACATTTTCCCCTGTTAGTTACAGACCTGTTTTTAATTATTGTGCTGTAGAACTGATTCTTGCAATTGACTCTTACTCACTTCAGAATTTTCTAATACTAATTTCTCTAACATTGTCCTCAATATTGATTAAAAAAAAAGTATTTCAATTTTGTTTTTTTTAAATAAAAAATTTGTCATTTACATCTCTAGACACTAGACTACTAGCAG
Organism: Steatornis caripensis; assembly: GCA_013398225.1. Classification (NCBI taxonomy): domain Eukaryota; kingdom Metazoa; phylum Chordata; class Aves; order Caprimulgiformes; family Steatornithidae; genus Steatornis; species Steatornis caripensis. Next base: position 181,257 of record VZSC01001620.1, on the reverse strand, counting down.
TACTTGTTCTCTAATACCTGAGAACTTAGTTCCCAATGGCCATAAAGGCTTATAGTACTCTATCCAATTAACATGAGAGAAATCTTTGTCCACATCTATTTTTATTTAAGAGATAAAAAATTGAGGCGAATTTAGAGCTAAAGATAAAAGAGAAGATATGATCATTCAGCATACATTCATATAATTGCTGCAGCCATTTAAAATAAAAACCAAAACCCAAAATACTCCGAACATTTTTGATGTTGATCTGATACAGTTGTTCCAAACAGAAGCACTACGCTTGTTACAGTCTCTCTTTACTTCAATTGAACATCATGGAGAAGTTACAGTATGAAAAGTCACGTATGGGATTGCATCTCATTGGTGCACTGTAAGGCTGAAAGGCTTAAACGAGACAAATTCAGCTGCCAGTATTGAAAATATCAAAGTGTCTAAATGACAGCAGAGTTGGAGTTAAAATTGCTGAGACACAAGTGTTTAAGGGATGACCTTCTTTTGAATGGTGACATGATTTGCCAATTATCCATCAAGCTCTATGTGGGTATTATTTGATATGTTCATCATACATAAAACCATTCATTTTAAGATTTTGGAGAACAAGGTACTATTCATTGTCTGCTAGCCTCAGTATTCCATTATGCATTATTATAGAGACTGCATAGCCACTTTTTAATGCTTCACATCTAACGGCCTTTAAGAGTGAAAGTTGCTCACCTGTCCTAGCTAACACTTTCATAAAAAAAGATGCCAGTTTATAGCAGAAGATTAACTGCATATCAAAATGAACGTATTATTACTCAGTATAACAATCACACCCATCCCAATTACATTTTCACTTCTGGACATGGCACACAACTCCAGCTTCCTGGCAAGGGGCATCATTGCTTCTTCACAACAGGTTCTCCGGGTGATCACTAGCCTCTGAGATTTGTTTCTATCTGCAGACTGTTTTGGGTTTTTTTTGCCTTAAGTAAATAACCATAGTGCATTGTGGTAAATGCACTGGAAATTCTATCCATCCCAGCCAAAACCAGCACAGTCTGTAAAGGAGCTGATGTACATGCAGGAAACAAACTACAAGGGACTGTCATCGTGGAGACAGTTTGATTTGCTCTACGCAGATGGAGCAAAAAGAGAAGAAAAAAAATGACAGGTAGGACAACCAGTGATGACTACTGGGTAGAAGACATGAGTTTTTGGTGCTCATTTTACAATAATCTCTAAAGTAAATGAGTGTCCTTAAAAAAATGAGATGCATGTTTGCTTCTGAAATTTCTCTAAGGAATAACTGTATAAATGATTGATACGGAAAAAAGATAATTCAGACTAACAGAACGGTTGACCACTGACTAGGTAACCACTGTCTTATGCAAACTCAATCTGACTATAATCAGTACAGTAGGTGTTGGTTTGCACGTTGTCTTAGTAAAACTGGGAGAAAAGTAAGGTATGCCAAAGACAAATTAGATGGAAAAAGAGGGTGTTTAAAGGGCCCAAAATACAGAGTGTGTGCCTAAAAGAACAGCAGATATTATAAAAATGTAGAAAAAGGACAAGGTATCTCCCACATTGTAAATGTAAACAGTGGCATAGAAAGCAGTAAAGGGAGAATCGGATCAGGTAAAATACTGTACTGTAAAAATACCAAATTATTTCAAGAACTTGAAGAGGAAACTAATATCTCCTTTATCCTGAATACACTAGTCAGTTTTCTCCACTCACTTTCAAATCATTAAATCAACAGGTAGAGAAAATCCAACAACTCTTCTAAAACAATGTCCCAATGTTTGCAGGGCCTGAAACATCACATGATTTTCAAGGCTGATATACTCATATAAGAATATCTTGGTTTTGAACTGTACCAAGTTCATCAGGAACTGACAGGAGGAAAAGATACGACAGCTTAACAATTACAAGAGAAGACGTCTCTTGATCAACTGCAGCCACAAACATACCACCTAAAGTGACACTTGAAAATATTTAAGAGGCTGACAAGCACCTCCCAAAACTTCTGGAAACTCTGCAAGCCTCTAAATTCCTTAGACAGACCTCCCAGAAGCTGAGAAGCAATTGCATGTTGCCTCTGTGTTTGCTTCTCTGGCTGTCCATCTGCAAGATATCTCTCTTGCCAGACCTTACAAGTACCTTGAAACTAGCTCATTCTGGATTGCATTTAAAATCTCTTATATTCCAAACCTTTCTGTAATACAGCCTGCTGATTTGATGTTGCTATCTCTGTATTTGTTGTTTTGACCTTTTTACTTCATTGCATACATATAATGTACCGAGAACATTGCTGACCAATAGCAGCTCAGAATTACAGCACTGTTATTTGAGGTGTTTATCTTGGGTCCAAATAAAAATTCTGTTGGATTTTGGAAGTGTCTGGCTCAGAAATTTTATTTCAAATTCCTCTCCACTTGCTAATTTTATCACATTGTAGACCACACAGACATTGATCAAATTCTCATCTTGCTTGGCATAAGATGGTCCCTTGATACTTGCTTTCCTAACTTTGTTGTTACTCACGTTCCTAATAGTCAAGTTCAGTGGCTTGGGGAAAATGCGGTTTTTTTCCACTTGGTCACATTTCCTGAATGCAACTTTTTTTTTTTTTGTAAATATGTATAATAACATATCACATGGGAATTTCTGAGTTGCAGCCTAAAATATGAAAGCCCGACAAAAATGGAATGCTTAACAGGAGCGAAGGAAAGCAAGAGAAAGAGGCAAGAATAATAATGAGTTATTAAAAAGAAGAAATGCAGAGTCCCTCTTTTTTCTCCTCACAGAGCTGTGGTCACAACTATTGAAGACAATTACAGGCTTGAGTTCAGAAGAAAATCCCCAAACACTAAATGCTATACACACACTCAGAAAGGATGAGAAATGCTTGCTGCCTCAAGCACGTATGCTCTAAGAGGACAGGACAAAGGACAGAAGATGAAATAGGGGCATAGAGGGCTTCCTCTTGAAAGATGCTGTATTCTTTAGGTGCTGAATCAACAAAGCATTTAAATATGCACGTTCTTTCTTTGAAGACATAGTTCAACATAACTGTTTCAAGTTAAGTACGTGCTCAAGTGTTCTGGCGGACCAGAGCCAGGTTGCTTGGCAGCTCTCAGGACTGAGCCCAGAAGATGTCTCATCCATGGCTGTGTTGAGGACAGGTAAAGGAATAATTACAGCCCATTGATTTTATTGATGTGAGCCCTAATATCAGGGCTATGCTCTCTCTTATCAGAGCCACTCATAGGCACATGCAGAGTGTCAGGTCCACACATATTTTCAGGGCTGCTCCTTTCAATAAACTTAAAAATGGCCAAGAAATATGGAATTACATTTTGAAATATGAAAAACCTCACCTTCCAGCAACACTTCTATGCTGTGCATGTGGTAAAGCACAGAAAAATAGTCCAAATATGATATATTTTCCCTGAGAGAAGTTTGAACACTTGAAAACACTAAACCATTAGGTTTCACCATCCAGTCTTACAAACATAGTTGTGTGGGGCCACAGGAAAGATGGCAGAAAGCCAAGCTGCCCTGTGGGTGGCATAAATTAGCAAAGAAATGTTTCAGAGAGACATAAATATAGAAAACATTCCACAGTTTTCTTACTTAACTCAAAACTGTCACAAATACTGTTGTATACTTGCACGTCTTTTTAGCTGCACCAGCTGAGCAGTTTGAAGAATTCAAGTTACATCCAAGCTACTGGATATATCTGGATAAAACAGAACACACACTGCCCAAGAGACAAAAGAGTCATGGTACCTTTGGTGAACAGAGATTTCCTTAATGAAGACACAAACTGCACTGAATACAGTGCCCTGCCAAAACCTGCCCTGCAACAGGCTTATTCCATCACTGGGGAGAACAAACACGGCGGGGGGGCAGTGTGGGGGTAGGAAGCAAAATCAGTTACTTGCAAATGAGTTCACTATAACAAAGACTTAATGTTCGTCTACAGAGGGTAGATGAAAATCAACAACCATTAATGGCTGGGAATGGAACTTTCCATGTGAAGTCAGCGTCTCCTCAGGTTGGGCAGAAACAGTTTTCTTCTTAAGTAAACTACAAGATCAGTGCAAAACAAAATGAGATCTGGATTGCTTGGCTACATTGAACCATATATATTTTCTCCTCAGGTATTTGGCTCTTTGAAATCGTAAATTTCTTAAGTCCCTAATTACAATAGGTCTGCATGAAATAATTACTACGAAACCTTAATGACACTTATAAAACGGTTTCTGCTATATCATAGCAAATAAAGGCTAGATAGTTTACCTCTGTGTCACTCTGCCATACTGTTTGTTCTCTCTTAGGGTACCTATAGCCACAGAAGTCTTTCAGAGGAGAGGAACTATAAATAGTCGATTGCTGATAGGAGCTTTCAGAAGCTTTAAACTTGAGGAGGAGGCGACATCTCTGAAAAGCTGGTCAGCAGAATTTCTCACTGTGGAAAGCACATCTCCACGCAGAAAAAGTTTCATTTTTCAGCTTCTTCGATGTTTACCTGGTGAACTTAGTACCTGTCCTGGCTTAGCAGATTTCAGAAGCCACATGAGCCACTTTCTCTGACAGGAGATACTTAGAAAGACTGTACAAGGTGTTAAAGGACTTTCAGTGGTAACAGAGCACTGGCACAGGCTGCCCAGAGAAGTTGTGGAGTCTCCTTCTCTGGAGATATTCAAAACCCGCCTGGACGCATTCTTGTGCAACCTGCTCTAGGTGCACCTGCTTTAGCAGGGGGGTTAGACTGGATGATCTCCAGAGGTCCCTTCCAACCCCTACCATTCCATGATTCTGTGTGATTCAGTGGTTCCTTATTACTTGAGAGAATTCCATGGTTACATGAGAGAATGAAAAAAAAAAAGGCATGTACAAAATAAATAGCTGATGGGAAACTTAAGTATCAAGAGGAAACAGTCTTAGCATTAAGTTCACCTGAACACTATTGCCCATGAAATTTCTAGACTTTATCTTCTTCTTTCATGTCTTCTGAATAACAGCGATGCCACAGAACAGTAATAATGGACTCAGAGGACTGAGATTCCTTCCTTTATAGCTGTTCCCTGGGACATTACACAATCTTCATTGCTTCTAGTTTTTAGGAGTGGCTTTACGTAACTATCACTTTGTAAGAAGCACACTTCACCTCACTGCACACTTCACATTTGGACATGAAAAGAAAATAATGAAAAGCATTGTGAGACCCAATAAAACTAAGAAAGAGGAGGTGAAAGGAATAATATATGTGTTTCTGAAGGAAAGAACTTCATTAAAAATAAAGATGAAAACCCAGAGCGTTTCAAAACTACTCAAATACAAGGCCACTTGTGGTAAAAATGAGAAGGAACATATCCTTAGGTTTTTATACTTAGTTTTACTTTCTCTTTCAACTTTCCAAAAAGTTCTTTGCTAGTAGAAGTACACATCTCTAATAAAACAATAACATTAACATTAACCAAGTGTCTTTCACCCATAGCCCTCAAGTTGCTTTACAGGATGTAGTTCTCACGGTTGTTCATAGTCAGATGAATCGGGAAGTTTAATAAAAAGAGGAAGGGAAGCTGAACAACCCATATTCCAAACACTTGTGTTGAGACTTATAGGGTGGAAAAGAGCTTTAACATCAAGTCCAACCGTAAATCTAACACTGCCAAGTCCACCACTAAACCATGTCCCTAAGTGCCACTACTTGACTTTGAACTCATTACTGCACAAGCATGAAGTGGTGCAGTTCAAATTCCTAGCACAAGCAGTTTAACCAGAAGTGGGAAAGAGAGAAAATACTGATTTGTGTAGAGACATTAGAGTGAGGAAATCCAAATTATTATGTTATTTTGTTGTAGTATCTAAGGCAAGGTACTCTCTGGGCTTATGGCTGCCATGAGTCTGGTAGCATTATGAGTATAATTACATTAAATCTTGAGTTCCTTAGGTATTTCTACAACACTAGGACTCCAGACTCAATTAAAGGGACCTTAACGGTAGGGACCCTCTAACAATCCCCACCTATAACACAGTGACAAAGAAGCTAACATGCAAGGCTCTTGACCCTTCACTCCTTAGACCCTTGGTCATTCACTCTACATGAGGCAACCTTTCAATAATTACTTGCTTTAAACTTCTGACCTCCATTTATTCCCACATGTCAAAGGAACAATCAACCTGGGATAATTTAGCTCACCAGGCTCACACTGTCACTACTAAGTACCATTCCTCAAGACTACAGCCCTCATGCTGCTGTCTTGTTGGTATTACCTGTAGCCAATGCAGTAGAGTTTCAAGAACACCATGCTTCAACTTTAGCCTTCTCTTTTGACTTATTAGTAGAGCTTCTTGTTCTGAAGCAATGTTCCTGTTCCACTGTGTGTTACTTGGTCACTGAAAAGCCAGCAGCCAAGAGGTCTTGAATACATCTTGCTTTCTTGTGGGCAATGCAACTCTGACCACTGAAGCTGTTTGAGCGGGGAAATGCCATGGTGAGATCACAAAAGATAGCTTTCTTCCTCGTCCATTATTTTAGCTAAGCAAGTTTAAGATGAACACAAAACTCAAACATACCTTCTGCCAGATCTTCAACAGCTTCCACAGACTTCAGAAAACACTTCAGATGCTGTCCTAAATCTTATGAAGAAGCAAAATAAATAACCCCCCCCAAACCTGCAAAAGAAATAAAACCAAAACTCCGCAGGACTTTCCCTCAATTGCACATTACTACTGATTTTTTTTCTTTTTAGTAATGTCTATCAATAAAGATGTTTAGGAAAAATATCCCAAGGAACATCACCAAAATTTAGATGAGATACATTTATGTTAGGACAAGTTTATTTACAAAAATAAGAAAAATAAAATCACTCACACTTGTCCTGTTGAATCTGACTAGAAATTTTTCACAGTCCTCATACAAGTACTGAAGAAGGTGAGAGACATGATCTTAACATTGGTCACATCCTCTAACACAAGAGATTTGGAATCTTATTGCCACTAGTAATTTCACAGGCAGAGGAAGAAGAGGTAGATTGAGAATTTAAGTGTACAAATATTCATATTCACAAGCCAAAAACCATAGAGTTATCTATTCAACAAGGTATCAGCTTACACTGTATTTCATTGCTTAATCAGCTAGAAATTGAGATCAGCCTTCCCACAGGATTAAAAGTACTCATTGAATTTTCCCATGTTTAAAGTATTAGAAAAGTAGATAAAATTTTGCAATGCCATGAGACTGTAAAAGGAAAAACAAATCTGAGAAAGGTCATTGGAGGCCAGCAAGCGAGAGACTAAAGACAGCTTGCAGAACAAGAAGTTCATTTAAACACAGTAATTTGAAAACAGTCACAACAGGAGACGATCTATATTATCTTTTATTTGCGGAATCTTTTTGCTTTTACTACTGCCAATTCCACCCCTGCAGTTTAGACCTGGCAGCTAAATCTCTGTTGCTTTCCAGCAGCTTTCGGAAAACAGATAAGGAACCAAGCTAACAAAGAAATAGGCTAAAGTACTCTCTCTCACACTCTGTATTCAAGTGCAGTGAGTGAATCTTTCTTTACAGCATCATCTAGAGTCTTGGGAACTCGACAGGAGAAATCTTACATTGACCTAGAAACGTCTGAGCCTATGACTACCATAAACTTATTGTTAATGTTTTCCTAAGTTATTATACACTTTTCAGCAGTATTGTGTATATCTTGGCAAAATAATGGGACTTACTCAGTTCATGCTCAGGCCCACAAAGATGATACTGTCTTGATATGTGAGACTCCAGAGTGTTTGGCTCCTGCAGAGAGGAAAAGGAGAAAAGACCTCTAGCTATTATCTGGATGGCACAATCATTCTACAGAGAAAAACCCATCATATTTTACAAGAGAAATTCTACACAAAGGATGGTTTAAAAAAAAAATCCGTACGAACTATTCCATTGCTGTGCATTTGTTGACAGACTTTTATTTTTCATAGAAATAAATATCTACTGAGCCTAAACATTCTCAACCTATTTAGAAATATTACCCTCGCATCCTTTTTACAAGCAGCTGCAGCATTCTATGTGGACTACAAAACCAATCTTTTTAAGCTATCAGTGTCTGTGCTTGAATCCAGTTATTTTTGTACTTTGTTGACTCTGCTTTAGGGTCTTCAAAATAAATCATTCTGTACATCTTTACACCTTAGAAAATAGTTGAAATGCTCTAAAGAGGAGACAGAACTGGAGAATGTGTACTGTGTTATGTGTACTGCATGATCACTCACTTTAATGGGAATGCTATGCATTGTCCTAGCTTTATACAAAAATAAATTTTGAGCTTGCATCCTGCTGCCTATCGTGGTGCAACACTACAAAGCAAAATCTTGCTTAGAGCTCTGGATGCTTTGTCTCTTCTTTTCTTCCCTAGTAGTAAGTTACACTCTGTTACTAAAACTACTGAACTTTACAATTGTTTCAAAGCAAAGTCCGAAACAAGATCCAGCTTTGATCCTTTCATCAGTATTTCCTGATAGTGCCTCGTAGTTGAAGTTCTCCAATTTCAAAAACTCTAGTCTCACATTCTGGCTGATGAATGAGCATGACCCCTCCTTCTTTTCCTTCAAGAATTTCCTCCTATACTGTTACAATCCGATGCCTTCCTTAACAGTAATGATATGCCTATGATTTTCTATTAAAATTCTGCCCTTTCTTGTTGAGGTAGTTCTACCCAACCATCAAAATAAAGTTTACAGGCAGCTTTTCAGCTTGTGTGATCAGAGTCCTAGACTTCCATCCCTCTCTTTGGTTTCTCCAGCACAAAGAAAAACAAGGGTTTCTAGAGTGCCTTTGTAATCACTGCTTACAATTCTGTCATCCTCAGAAAGGAAGTCTCGGAACACCTCATTCCCAAACACAGTTGTCTGTGTGCATTTATCCTGCAACACAACCTGTTTTCCAGTTTTACTAATTTTGCGAGGTATATTTATAGAGTCCAACCCACTAACTTACTGATTATTTTGGTAAAATAGCAGGATAGGACTCTCGTTCTCTGACCTACAGATCTGATCAGTTGTGTCAGAGGAGATCTGAAACTGAAATAATTTCTCAAGAAGAGTTTAATTCAGTAAGACAGGAAATTTCTCTGGAAAACAAAGCTGAAGCTGTTCTCTCAAACAGGAGAGTTTAGACAAGAGGTATCTGCTATTTGGAACACTTAAAAAAGTCTTAAAGCATTCTCTGACTGACACAAAAATCACAAACATCATCAAATCAAACACATTTAATCAAAGCATACAAAAATTTCTTAATATTCAAGGCATCAAATCATTATGCCATTAATAGTAAAACTTCCAGAAGCTGTAGTGAGAGAGTGAGCCTTGGGTTTATTTGGCATCGCTGGAATGGACACGCAATCAACTTCAAAACAAATTTAATTGAAAAACTAATTCTGAAAGCATAGTGATACAAAGGGAGCAATGCAAACACCTGCTGAAGTCTGTAGGAGCCTTTCAATTGCATAATTTTTGAAGACCACATCTTGATGAGAACTCATTACAGGCTTTGGTCTTAACTTAGGACAAACTATGTAATGATGGAAGAATAACCTAATGTCATAGTCACAGAGACATAAAACTGAATGAGACTTAACATGGCCCAAATCATCCTGTGTGAATATGATCATAATCCAAATAAAACTGATGATGATGATGACGCTGGTATCAGTCTAGGGTAAAAATGACATAAGATTATACAAGTATAATCAACACATCAAAAAATCAATTTCATTATGCAATATTGAAATTTAAAAGGTGGATTTCACTTGATTCATTAGAATTTATGAAGAGAAGATTCAAAACTTTTTATATGTTTGTTATGCTAGAAAATGGAAAGTAAAATAGCATTACTTGCAGAATAGTTTCCTAAGCTCATACTGTAAAAGCCAACGGGGCAGATGCACATTGATCAGTTACTTCACTTCGCTATTGAGAAGGTATAAGTAAAGATAGCAATAATAGTCATCTATTGAACCACTTCACATTTTCTTGTGCTATAAATTTCTTAAGTAAATCAGCAAATTTTTGCTGCATTGTGATAGCTATAAATCTCAGAAAAGCATTCTGTGAATGGGTCAATGCATTAGCTCTGCAAGCTCAATTAGCTGTGCTACCACCAGGCTGTGAAAATCTACAATAAAAATAAAACAGCTCTAGCCCATTAGATTAAAAGTGACTATAAATATTAAGTGTTGTTGTAAATGGATCCAACTTTTGGATATGTCATCTAGTTTTTGAAGCCTTACTTAAGATTTAATTCTTAAAGGACATTGGCATGTTTTCTTGCTACACGGTACTAATATCTCATGAGAAAGCATTTAAAACATGACTTGAGGGAGTGTCTATTAATAATAAAATACAGCTTTGTTCACACTCTATTTGCATTTTGTTTTATTTCGTGTTTCACTGTTGTTCTCAAGAAGCCATTTGTTTTGAAAAACAAAGAGGTCTAACTTGGAAACTAACAGATATGTTTTCAGTAATCAAAAATGGCACTTTAAAAGGGATACTTATAAAACAAACATAGATCCAAGTTCTAATAAGAAAATTTTGATTAATAAATAACCTTTTTCAAACTCAGGTTTCACAGTTGAATACAGGCCACTACCGCAAAATAAGATGGAATAAAAGATGAAAAGAAAATGGTTTCGTTCCCCCAACCCCATGCTCCCACTGATTCCGCAGCCCCAGAACCTGTTGCCTTTGTTGAAACCTCTTAAGAAAAGCATCTGTATTTCTTAATGAACCAGAACCAGCTTCTCAATGTGGTTCTGGGTAGGCTCAAAGAAGGGGAACTCTTTTATACTTACAGAGATCCAATTTACCCGCATTCCCACTGCTGTAATCCCAACTACGAAGTTGTGAACTCCCATCCCAGAAGTTTACTAAAACCCAGGAAAGCCAGCCTGTTCTACTTGCTGGATTTACTCATGAACATAAAGGTCAGCATAGATACATTTATCCATATGTGAATTTGAGACCTACCTGAAGAAATAGGTATACTTTGAAGTCCACCCCTGTTTAAAGGGCTAATTAAGGAAATCCTCAGTGTGTAGTACTAGTATTTACCTATGGGCACAGGTGCAAGAAGATGTCCAGACAAATGTGAAAGCACTGCTTCATGGCCCATGGAAGTGCAATGCAAGTCAGCTTTAGTCCAGGTGTGACATAGCCTTGTTAGCAAAGAGTGTCATTTTAGCATGGACAGTGACTCTTGCAGCAATGTATTTTCCAGACACTGACTAGCTTCCATCCAGTCAATTCATATGGGAGCTCTGTGCCTGCTTTGACATGCCCTTTACCTGTTTCACACACTTGTTAGTACTTCTTATGTATTTGTCTAAATCCTTGTCCTGTGCCCATCACTGAGGGGGTCAAACGTTCCCCTGCTATGGACAGCTATTCTGTGGCACTTATGGTTCTAATTCATCTGTTTTGTACAAGTTGCATGATATTTAAACAGTTCTGTCTCAAAGCTTCAAAACTTGCATGTATGTCCCTTTAAGTCATGTTACCGAGAAGGAGCTGATAAAGATTTTATTTCCCTTTCTGTTCTTCTCTCATGATTAATAGTGACAACTGAAAACAAGTGGCAGAAGGCCACACAATCAAAGGGCATAGCAATAACAGTTCTGTTTCCCTGCAATTCACAAATTATTTCATTACCTTTCAACATTGCAATCAGGCTGCAAATCCAATACTATACCAGCTCCCTGGGTTACAGACATTCAGGTAGGTTTGATCTGATTGAGTAACGCCCACTCTCCAAAAAACTTTTTCTAGTTCTAACAGTAGAAAGACCACTGAAAATTTGATATTTTGTCTTCAAAGACCATGTCAATGTACTTGACTGCAAAGAAATCATTTCTGTATAAACTTTGTGGTCTGCTTGGTTTGAAAGATCTGAATGCTCATGTTTTGCATCCGCTAAAAAATGGAATGCATTTTTCTACCTACTTTGTAAGCTGGTTGTCAGTGTACTTCAAAAAAGACAAGTGGAAAAATATATTTCATGATGTTTTTAAATCATCTTCTTATGGGCTTGCAGAGATTGACAGGTCTGCAGAAAAAGAAGGATTCTTCATTTGAAATTAAATAGAATAACTTTGAATAGCTGAAATTTTCAGGAGGCTTTTTGAAAAGATGTCCGTATGAACGTAACTCTGAGTCCATCTGTTGTTTTAACTTGTCTCTGTAATAATTCCCTGGAGTTTCACTTGGTTTGAATGTTAGAATAAATAGAAAAGAATCAAATCATGCATTCTTTAAACAAAATGTATCCAAAAATACAGTTCTGTGCATTAACTCTTGCCTGTGCCAGCCTCATTTCAAGTTTCACTGTTTTCATTAACATTTACTGAGCGTCTATTTAAAGCAAATGTATTCACTCCAACAGTTGCTCTGCCTTAAACAGAACTTTATACAGTTTAGAACTTAAAAATAATTGAAACATGCAGCTTAGTTAAAACAGATAGCTCTATTAACCATATCATCTATTTGTACTTCCGAATGTTCTTAAATTGTTGAGTTTTCACTAAACACGTATTTCAAGTTTCCAAATGGTTGGCAACAAGAATATGTTACTAGTTCTGAAAAAAAATTTAAAAGCAATTTGTTTACCTGATTTCAGGTCATGCTTTTTATTTGCATAAACAAAGGATAACACACTCATATTAACAATTTTGCTAGCACTGATGCATGATTCATCTTGCTGTGTATTAACCAGTAAAATGTGAAACTTGCTATACCTTTTTCAAAATCTTAGAAAATATTACTATCTCTACTTTAGTGCTAGAAAAACTCAAAATCCAGGCCACTTCTGGACTGATTTAAGGGAAAGAAAAATGGTCTTAAATTACATTTAAATAGCAATTAAAAGCAGGGTATAAACTGATTATTTACATTACATAAATTGATTACATTTTTCTACATCTAGAAAAAAAAAATCATTGCTTCCAAACT
>VZSC01001620.1:138665-155706 GCA_013398225.1 Steatornis caripensis | reverse complement strand
GAGGACATCAAAGCTGATGAGGGGACTGGAACATCTCTCTTATGAGGAGAGGCTGAGAGACCTGGGTCTGTTCAGCCTGGAGAAGAGAAGACTGAGAGGGGAACTGGTCAATGCTTATAAATATCTGAAGGGTGGATGTCAAGAGGATGGGGCCAGACTCTTTTCAGTGGTGCCCAGCAACAAGACAAGGGGCAACGGGCACAAACTGGAACACAGGAAGTTCCACCTGAACATGAAGAGGAAATTCTTTACTGTGAGGGTGACAGAGCACTGGCACAGGCTGCCCAGAGAGGCTGTGGAGTCTCCCTCACTGGGGATACTCAAAACCAGCCTGGATGCATTCCTGTGCACCCTGCTCTTGGGGCACCTGCTTTAGCAGGGGGGTTGGACTAGAAGATCTCCAGAGGTCCCTTCCAACCCCTACCATTCTGTGGTTCTGTGATTCATTCATCTGTAGCATGTAGGAACATGTCTAGTTTTAATTCTCTTGATTGGAGCTGATTGTTTAGCATGCCTTCCTTCATCAAATGCCCATCAGAGATACCAAGTATCTAAATGACATCATAGTTTTTGTAGACAGATCAGATCTATACCTACATCTGTAACCTGTTTCCCTTCCTCCCACTCAGTCCTTGACAGAAGTCTTATGTTTGCTGAAGACCTATTGGAACCACTGTTCTCACTGAAACAGAAACAGCAAAGTTTCTTTTCAAAGTCATCCTTCAGAGGATGACAAAATAAGAACAAAGGTAATATTTTTTTAAAATGCACTTTATTTCCATGTGGAAGCCCCAGGATCTGTACCTGTATTTTCGTTTCATGCTGGGGGATATACAAACCCTGTTACTATTTTACTGTCTTTTTTTAAATGCAAATTCAACAGAAACTTTTCATTTTGCAGGCAGAAGAGAAACCTTTTCTTTTCAGTTACATTTCAGAAGACCTTGGTTTTGATAAGTTTGTTTTAGTGTTTTCCCACAGGTTTTAGGTAAACTATTTTTTGTTTTGCTACTTGATTTATCTAAGATGTGACAAAGTTACTCCTGGACAGTATTACTGAAAAAAAGGATTTTAGAGAGAATTTGGATTAGTCCCATTTTTTGCAGAGCTATCCCGGTTTTGGCAGTTCCATCTCATAGACATTTAAGTCACACTACCAAGACATTAAAGAAAAAAAAATAGCACATACAATCCGTTGACTATAACCACTATCACAGCAATAAAAAGGTACATTTCAGCCACATGGGTTTTATGACTGACAGAAAAGTTGTTTTCATAACACATCCAATACTTTCCAGAATGGTTGGATCTGAAAATTCAGAGAGACAGACTACCTTTTTACTAAGGACTTCAATAGCATTGCTTTCACTTCCAGTGAAATCAGGAATTAGTTACAAAAAAGTAGGTTATCTGAAGACAAAATCACCTGTATTTGCACCATCTTTAAACTTGATACTATGTCATTAATAAGGCCATTTCTTCTGTGTCTTGCACTATTGCATAGTGCAAACAGAATCAGCTCAGTCATATGTGGTAAAGGAGCTACAGAAATGCCATCCTATATGGGCTACAGGCTTCTCTACACCTATTGCATCACCTCACTGCCCACCAGTCTTCTGAAGTCTGAATCTTGTGTAATGAATACTAAAATAGCCTAGAAAGAAGGTACAAGTGATTTAATCCCTATAATAATAATTTATAATTTATCTATGAAGTCAGTTTTTAAGACTCATCCCGTTCCTGAGTAGGTCTAGTTATTTTTCATTTTTTTCATACTACATTTATTTTTTCAGCATGAAGTTTTACAAATAATCTACAGTACGTATGTACATCTGTAGCTCTTAAAAAAAAAGAGAAAATTAAGAGGTCTTAATAAACTTTATGCATGACTTACTATTGACACTGACTATCTAAAGGAAAACAAATATTGTAATCAGTTCTCCTTAGGAAAGCATTTCTAAGTTAGTGTTGCATGAAATAAGACATACTCGTATTGTAATAGATACAGCTGTGAAAAATATTCCCTTTAATTCAAAATCAGGCCAGTTTCAGCATCTCAGTTTTCAAAAAGTACTATACTATCGGCACTAAACTTTGCACATCTGAAAAATTCAAATTTATAATCTAATTTTTAATTTGCTTTCCATTTGCTGATGTGGGGAAGCTGGAATGCAGGCAAAGCAGTGATTTCTCTTGAGTTGATATTTTAGTTCTGTTTGAATACAACAAACCATAGTGTATAAATGAGACAAACCTCTCAGGACATGCATTCAATCCCACCTCTTGTGTTAGGCATCATTGTAATTACTCAAATGATTAAAGTTATACATGACTAAACACTTCACTGAATCAGAGATTTAATGCTTTAAAATCCCAGGACTGAATCAGGCATCACCAGTATGGTCACGATCAAGGGAGGAATGTATTTTTCTGGTCTCCTGTTTTCTTCCCACGTAATTGGGTAACATCACAATCAGCTTGTTCTGCCTGGTGAACTTAGAAACATAGCATGGGAACATAAATTCAGTTTATCCGAATTTGTGGAGCCTTTGTGAAAAATTAAATTAATACCAAATCAACTTAAATAAAAATATCTTAGTTGCCTTTGGATAAATCTCCTGGCTAAAAGAAATTTTAAGCAGAGAAAAACCATCACAGTCTTCTGAAATTATGAGTAAGTTCTCAATAAATCCATGCTCACCTTTTATAATATAATAGCTTACAAAAACTCATGACATTATATTAAACACATTTCTTATGCCTCTGGTACTTGAAGTAACACTTGCTATAGGTGTTATTGACAAAATCAAATGGGTAAATATATGGCTTTTCATAGTTAAGGCAGTTATTGGTATTTTTCACTTAAAATGTGTTTTTCAATGAAAATCAAGAAAAAAAGTTCTACTTACAATCCTGAGACACAAGCAGGCAGAGAAACTCCATCCATAAAAATCCTCTTAGCAGGAAAAACATTCTCTAAATAAACAAAGAATAACTCAGTACTGGCAAACAACATAACAAGAGACAACAGCAGTAAACTGCAACTTTGAAAGTTCAGATTGGACAACAGCAAAAACTGTTCCACTATGAGAGTAGGAAGTACTGGAACAGGTTGTCCTAGGAGACAGACATTTTTTGTCTTTGTCCTGTAATTAAATGATGACCTCTGAAATATATTGTCCATCCCTGGGAGGGCTGGTTAGGTACAGGAAGAGTAGATGAGGGGAAATACAGTAAACATCCTTAAAAAGCAAAAAGGAAAAAACAGTAAGTCAAGCTTGATTCCTATTTCCATTCAAATACTCAGACCAACACATTATTTAAAAACACCTGGAAGAAAAAAAAAATAGGGACATGAATGGCATGCTGTGGATATATCATAAACAAATCAGGCCCAACCAATTTATTCTCCTTCTCTGAGAGAGAAACAGACTTTGTGGATAGATGAAGTAGTCTGTTACATATTTTAGCTTTAATAAGGATTTACCTCAAATGCCATTTTTGTTGGCCAGCTCAGGAAGTACTAAAAGGTCTAGAGAAATATATGAAAGCTACGAAATTTTTAGAAAATCAAAGTA
The DNA here is from genome assembly GCA_013398225.1 of Steatornis caripensis. NCBI lineage: Eukaryota > Metazoa > Chordata > Aves > Caprimulgiformes > Steatornithidae > Steatornis > Steatornis caripensis. The sequence continues at coordinate 152,128 of VZSC01001620.1, read as the reverse complement.
GTTATTAACAACTTCACGTTAAAATTGAGAGCATCATTACAGGACTCGTCCTTAGCTATGGTATTAATCTATTGTATCAATCTATACTTTCATGTAGCATATGCTTATTAAACACTATTCATGTCACCAGACTGAGGGACACAGAGTACAGTGAAGAGTGCAGAATTCAAAAGGATCCTGGCAAATTAGCTGTGAGATTTTGAGGGTAAAGGGAGATTACAATTCAACAGGAGCAAGCGAAAAATCAATTGTAACAGAATTATAAAAATCACAAACTGTCTATCCATCAACAATATCATGTTATTGCAACACTATGTAATGACCTCATGTACTGAGAGGCATCAATAGGCATACAGCCTGCAAGACACAGAATATAGCCGTCCAGTCTTACCCAACCTTGAAATGGCCTCAAAGAATTTTGTCTACACATACACTTCAATAAAAGATATTACTAATTGGAAAGGTTAGGAGATGAGTAAGAAGACTCAGAGGTGTAAGAATAAGAATTTAATGGCAGGTTAAAGAAACTAGCTTTGTTTCTAGTCTATTGGGGGGAGAAAAAGCTGGGTTGACTGAGTGGTTAAATAGTGCTGTTAAAATATTTCAAAAGTTACCGTTCTCTACATCTTCTTTACAAGACATTCCTCATCTTCATGATCATTAGAAGAGGAAATAACAGACTTGAAGTGATCCATGGGAGTTTCAGATTAGGCTGCAGAGAAGACTTTGTAAAGGTAAGGGCAGCAAAGTACAAGAGACTGCTTGCAGAAGCTATGGACTTTCCATCATTAGGAAACATTTCAGCACAAAACAGGCAAGCATCCATCAGGACTGACATCGATATAACTGATTCTGCCTTAGAGTAAGAGGATGAACTTAATGACTTCTCCAGATCCTTTCCAGTCATCTGATGACACAAGCAATCAAACACAGTTCAGAAGAGACCCAAGGAATAGACATCAAACTGGAGTTGTCGAGAAATTACTTTAGAAAACAAGCTGCGGCAGACACAAGGTTGCTTTCAATGTCCTAGTAACCAGGTTATATATGGATGTTTATAGCGATGAATAGTCATGTAGAGGGAATTAAACTTATGGAGAAATACATTGGACAAAAAATGGTGGAGCAAAAAATGCACTGATGTAGAAAGTGCCCAATATGGGTTAAAATAACTCATGTCTATTGTTTCATGTGAAGTAGAAACTCAACAGAAGGACACAGGACTGAAAAAAAAAAAGAGAAACATATCAAAAGATGTTTTAAAGAGAAATGAGAACTGAGATACCTAAAAAAATCATTCAGTTACATTCTGTGATGTCCATAATGGTCTACTCAAAAGAAACTGGCTAGATTAATCAAGTTACTTATGTTCTGACTAATTAAGGCTCACTCGCTTTTCGCTGTATAAGACAAGAACTCATATATGCATCTAAACTAAACGGGGAAGGGTATATGATATTTTATTCTTGTTACTGAGATGGAAAAGCCTAGGAGAAATGGTTGACAAACTATTATCCATCACTTGATGAAACTACAAAGACTACTACATAATTTTGGAAAATAAACCCCAAAACCAAACCCCACCCAAACCCCCAAAAGCACTCCAGATAGTTGGAAGACTTAATTTCCTTGTGCTGCAGTTTATACTGTGATTGGTAACAGTTTTATTAGAGACAATCAATTTTTTGTGATATAAAAGGATATTATCTGGATGAGATTCTAATTTGGAGAAGCAAAAAGACACCACAATCAAGTGTTTTCGGTAGCTCAAACAGGAGAGCAAGAATTGGAAAACAAAGGAGAACAAAATATACTAAGAAAGAAATCTAAGGGGCAGAAGAACAAAGAAAGAACAAACAAATTAATTGCCTATAACAGAAGTAATATAACAGTGAGAGAAGATAATTCAACAAAACTGCACAACATTTTGAAGTCAGTGCTGGACATGTGTTTCCCAACAAGAGCAGTTATAAACAAGCAATTAAGAGATTCCTTTGAGTGTAAATTCAATTTGGTAACTTAACATCTCATTTAGCTATCTAAACCTGTACTAAGGGTGTGTTAACCCCCAGATTCAATGAACAAGACAATCTTACTTAAGGTCTCATTCAGTTTCTCAGATTCTAAGAGTTTCCAGACAGCCCAAAGGTACAACAAACAGAGAGGTAAACTGTCTATGGACATGTCCATAGAAGAAGTTAGTGTTAGAGTACAGGCTTTTAGCAGCATTGCCAAAGCTGGAGACCAATATCTTCTTTTTCTTTTAATGTCTGAAATGCCTAAGTGTTGATGTGTGCAAAAAGAAAAAGCCTCTTTGGCCTTAGTCTACGAGTGTAAAAGGTTTCACATCTTTATTTATGGCAGACCAGTGTTAGATGAAATTGACCATAAACTACTTATTGCTGTTGCCAAAAAAGGTCTGACAAGCACTCCCAACTGAGATCAGAGAGTGCTTTTTTTCTGCTACAAATATAGGATTTGCAAACTGAACACAAACCTGGGAAGATTTGCGGCTGTAGGCTCACCCTCTAGAGCATTTTGGCAAAACAAAGCAGCTGAACAAAGTCCAGAACAAAATTAAATACATGTCAGTCTGAGCAAAAGGAAACATGTACACATCAACCACCACCTGTCTGATCTCAGGTAAAATACAAATGCAATTGTCAGAGCTATAGCTACGAACACAGACAGTAAAGGGAGCTATGATCATAGTCCTATTATCAATTTGAAGGACAGCAGCTGGTCATAAATGAGGTTTTATTTAAGGGCACAAGATGGCAACTCCTAAAGTGATAATGTTTAAAGATCTACAGGAGCATAAGAAGTTTCTTCCTCACTGAGGTAGACGAAAAAGCTCCTTTAACCTATGTCTAAAAATAGTAACTTGTACATGTTGAGCAAAGAGTAGGCACACTCTACCTCGATGTTGTCAAATCAATAATAGCTTAGGAGCCGGAGGCTGTAACTAGACTATCGTGTTTGATTCCAGCCAACAATTCTATTCACCATTACTTTAGCCATTTCATTTTCACATAATTCATACTTTTCAATTTACTTTACACATCGAGTTCTGTTTGTTTGGTTTTTTAAAGTAGATAATTTCAAGCCTGATAGGTTAATTTGTTACTCTCAAACTCTTGTGTTATGAAGGTCAGTGAACAATCATTCCTTACATATCACCGTATCAGCTTTCAACATACCACATCTTAACGTATCTCTCCTTAGTCATACCCCTCTTTTTTGTGGTGAAGTGTAATAGTCTGTTCAATTCATCTCACACCTCTGATCATCTCTGCTGTTTTTACCTATATCTTTTTTATCCTATTAGCTTCTTTCCGAGGTGGGAAAATAAGAATGCCATATTGTGTTCAAGACATGAGAAACATCATTATTTATACAGTGATATACCACTGTCAGTATTGCTCACTTTATTAATGGTCTCTCACACGCTATGTGTTTTTCATGACTACGTTTGAACACTATCTATCTGGCTCTCATCCCTGCATTAAGACAGTTCATTCAAATGCCTTCACCAAGGACACAGAATTAGTTTACATTTACTTTGAATGAAAGTCATTTAAAAATTAAAAAAAAATCTAAATCAAACAAACAAGATAGAAGGACGGAGAGTCCTCCTAAAAAAAACCCACTGTAGTGGCCTCAGAGTCAAATAACTGAAAAAATTGCTGATTCTCTTCCAAAAAACAACTAAACAAAACAAACACTACCGAAATCATGCAGTTACCTCAAGACCAGAGATCCTAAAACAAAGATTTATATTTTGGCTGAAACTACCCCATTCCAAAATGAAAGCAGCCTTTAGATCATTATTTGAGCTCTCCCAACACAACCTTACCAGAAAATGCTATGTCTAAAGGAGTATTTGGTCATATAAAAATCAATTTTCTGAAGAGAAGGCTGTTTCTGACAGTGGATGCTAGTTTGATGACAACAGTGAGAACTCAGACCTGTAAAGGTCTCTGTGTTTCAGGTAGGTTCATCCCTGAACGACACAATCTGCTGAAATCTCTTAGCACGGCATGAATGTGCTTTTCTCATAGCTTGTTCACAGACTTAGTAACTTCACCTCAAATTATTATGCTTTTAAGGACCATGTATCTGAGTTGCATTTTAATGTTCTGTTTTCCTGCCATAGGTTTAGAAGATGTGTTTTTGTCATGCTTATGATTTCTTTTTCTTTTTTTTTTCCCCTTCACCTAACAATAGTCCAAACTGTTCTACAGGTGGAAAAATACAATGTGATCCCCTTAGAATGCCAGTCTTCATATTTAGGAGTAAAAAGAAAAGATATGGGACTCATTTTCAGACACCAGAAACAGAGTCACAAGCCGTCTAAATTCTTATAGATGGAAGAAGGCTAAAAGGAAACATGAACTGAAAATCCACTGAACAGATAAGACAACAGGGTCAGATACCAGCTGTAATGAATATTCTGATCTATAATTTCTGGAGTCTGCTAGGGCATGGATAATTGCAACTCCTTGGTTTCATTCTGATGTTTAATATGAACCCCACCCCCTCTAGCCCATCAGCTATACTCTCACAGCTTATCTCATATCAGAGTGTAAAACAGACTCTGGATCCTGTGAGCAATACGAAGTTCTCCCTGCTGTGAATTTGTGACTTCACACAACCAACAAGAGAAGAGTGGCGTGTTTTCATCTCCTCAAAGAATGAGTCTCTTGCAAATTCAGACCATTAAGAAGGGACACTTCTAAGGCACATATTTAGCGCATCAGCTATATGAATATATAATTTCAGTGAATGGTACAAACAGATGAAGAGTTTAGAGACACATAATAGCCCTGTAAATTTTCAAAATGAATAAGAAATGTTTTTCTGTACCTCCTACACAGTGTTTTGTAAACGGATTGTTGAATGTCTTTGAATTCTACATTTTGTGCAAGTTAAATAGAATTCTCCCATGAAAAAAACAGAAACAAGCTACAGAAAAAAGTAATAACACTGAAAATCTGTGCTAATAATCATATTGAAAACTCTAAGACAAACAGAAGAATCATGTTAGATAATGCTTAGGTTAGACATGAAATTGTCTTCCTATTGTAAGTATTAAAATAACCAGCTAAGTCGGTTCGTATCAAAGTTGTAAAGTAAACTTTCATATAATTCCACATACTTTTCAAATTCATATTTTAAGAGCAAGTATTTTAGCCTATATACTTGCCCAAGTTTATGAGTCTAATACATGCAAGGCTATCATGTCCTGAAAAACTAGTATGGTAACATTCTTTGTCTGCCACAGAGATCTCTAGGAGGAATAATAAAGATTTTTTAAAAATATTATTACATTGCAAAACAATGTGTGTATGGTCAAGTAACGCACTGTGCTTAAACTGTAACTCCAGCACTCAGTATACACATGCCTCGTTAGCTGTTGCAGGTTCTTCAATCGTCCCTCACTAATTCTTTCCCAGCTACCCCAATAAGGCAAAAAGAGTTGAGAAAGATGCATTTATCAGAATTCACCATGTTAGAGGAAACATTCAGAAACAGTGGTAAGACAGACTCTAAACATTCATACAAGCTAATAAGCTGATTTACACCAAGCTAACTGCAGATCACAGCCTCAGAAACCACTGTGAGCAGACAGCAGGTAAATGATTTCCTGATCTGATTTAAGCTGGTTCTCTGAGCATTCAACCCCTCAGGATATCAAATTACCTCAGGAACTACTTATCAATATACAACTGCTAATCAAAGAAATTCCTCAACATTTGAGATATGCGTAGCTAACACAGCAATGTTTTGAACACTTAGGAATAAATAACCTTTTGAGAAGGTATTAACAGTGACCTTTAAGTACAACCTTCTATTAAAGATGTCCACTAAAATTATTTAAGCAGTTTTGACAACATAACGTGCTTAAAATATTACCTCTAACTCGTCAATAAAATTTTCAATATTGAAAAAATATCTGCTTATGACTGCATTTTAATCAAATTAGTCTTGAAAATTCAATGCCATTTGAAGGTGAAATTTCTGGTGGATTTTAAATTGTCTTTAGGTAGTTTTATATCCTTTTTATTATTTTCATTATAAACATCAAATTGTTGTAAAATACAACAGTATGCTGTTTTCCTCCAAATGTTTACCTTATTTTCCAAAATATTTATAGGAAAAATATTTGCTAGATAATCTTTACAAAACACTCTGGGAAGATAGAGAGGGCACTGGTTACATGTAGTCGAGATAAATACCACTCAAAATTTCAGGGACTGAATGTCTCTGAGAGAAACAAGTAATTTTGAGGCTAGATTCCCAATTCAGTCCTCTCCTTTTCAACCTTATTGACTGCTTGAGTGCCACAGCAGCCTGCTCAGTGACCAAGATCCATTGTGCTAGAAAACATTAGACAAAAAGAAGGCCTCTGCTCCAGAAACACTGGCCATACACTGAGCTTTTTCATTATAAAAAGAGCATTTTTGTTCCTCTGACCCTTACAGGAGTACAAGTCTGAGGAAGATCAATTCCAGAAGAAACCACCACCACTTTCTGGTTTCATTCAAATTAAATCTGCTTTAAAGTACCACGTATGACACACTTTCCATTAAAAAAAATTATAAATATATGAATCAAAGTTAAGGGGGGAAAAAAGCATAAGTGATGATTGTGGTATGGAAGGAAAGATCTTCAAAATGCAGTTAAAGCCACCACTGAAAACCTGTCTAAAGACTTTTATTTGTATTAAAATGTAAAACATTAGTTATGGTAGTTTCTCATCATGGAGGTGTGTAGTGAAGACAATAAACACTCTGGTATATTATATTTTACTTTTAAGCCCTATATTTATAGAAAAAAATATTATTAATAGTATCTCAAGTTTGACATTTTGTCAAATTTAATTGGCTACAACGAGGCTGTCAGTTTATGGTGCATGCGGATGAGCCATTCTACTTTTCACAGCAAAGCATTTGGTTTGCTTTTTTTTGTAAGCATATATTAAAAATGTCAGTAATGAAACAGAAAAGCAAAAAAAAGCCACCAGAAAAATTAAAAAACTTTCCCACAGAATATTTGAAATTTCCACTGATAGCAAGGCAATGTAGATGGAGGAACAAGACTGTAAATTGTACTCTACCTTTGGGCAAAATTATCATAGACAGAAAATAAAAAAAATCATTCACCAACAGGTATTTTAAGAGTAGCCTGTGTAAAATTTTCCTCATTATGTTGGCAGGCAAAGCTGTAACAAACATGCAATTAGTAAGTGTAAGTAGTGAGATACATTTTCTTCAAAAGATAGTCATATTATATTTGCTCAAGAATATGTTCAATAATTTTTCAGTACGTTTTGGCAATTACATGATACAGAGTGTTAAGAATTCAATGCAAATAAGCAATTACTATTTAGAGACAACACTTTTTTGAAGGTAGTAGGCTGACATCCCTTTTCAAGGGCTGTAATAATAGTGAAGAGGAAATGACAATTTGAAAAAATGCCACATAGTCACATTAATTGTCTGCATGACTCCAAAATCACAACCGGTTCACATGAGCTGCCTGTTTTGGTTTTTTGAAGTATGTGATGCTTTCAGTCCCTTAAGTCAGTATCTGAAACACTTCCTTTTTTTGTACTGTTAATCAGCCTCTTAGAGCAGTGTAACATGAATTCAGAGCATTACATTTCCTTTAGGGTTTCTGTGCTGGCATAAATGACTGCACAAATTGCCCAGTAGGGCCTTATCCATAAGGTACTGCACACCTATAATTTCTGTTCACTTCATTTGAGCTGGGGTAGGTGCTCAGTAGTCCACTTCAGTGTACTTAAGAGATCCACCTTAACGTTTGGTCATTTACAGCTGACTATACATTAAAATAATGGGAGTCTCACAGCATCTTGCCGAAGAAGTCTAGGATGCTCAGTTTTCACAGTCCCAATCTTAAATATTCTCCCAAAGTCTCCCAGGAACAATACACTCACATCCAGTGATCTTCATATTTCAGCACAGAATGGGAACCAAAAATATCATCTTGGACACCTCCTGCACTTCGAGGACACTGATGTGTTTCCCAGGTTGCAGGGCAGTTAGCAACTAGTACTAAACCAAACATCTAAACACCACCAAATGGACTTTGGTGGCTGCAATAATGTACCTATAGCGTGTGGTTGAGATTCTAATCCTGGATAGGTATAAAGTACAAGACTTTTCAGAAAGTCCTCATCAGTGAGAAATGAATACCTGGGCAAATGGAAGGCAACCAATTTCTTTCTCTGTATGTGTTCATTTCTTAATTTGCAAGGGATGAGTTTTGTCTTCTTTGTAAAGTCTTGCTGAATATAATCGGACTTGCACAGGTGTAAATGAGGGCAAGATGTGTCCAATTATTTTAGGTTTTGAAATTTAAAAAAAATTAATTACTACTAGATTGCTGTGACCCTTCATTTTGCATAACCACAAATTTCTAATATATTTTAAGAGAGTTTTCGTACTTTCATTGTAATCATTGTAAGTATTGTATTGTAAGTATTGTAAGTATTGTAAGTATTCACCATTGTTTGGCAACCAGATGAATAGAAAAGCATCATTTTCATTCTAGAGGGAGACTCTGCACTCTTTCAACATGTGTACTACTTTGTAAAGATAAGGAAAGTTAGAGCTGCACATTCCATTTAACATTGTTTACTTTCTATTTTTATAAGAGCACTTACATTTTTGTATTTAGTTCAGGATGTTGACAAAGCCTCAGAAGATTGCAGGTCAGCTGTGATCAGAACACCCTGCTCCTTCTACGGTCCTGGCCTTCAGTAGAATCTCAGATTTCATAGAATTGGCACCATCTAATGGAAAAAAAAAAAAAAAGAAAAAAGTTAGGGGGAATAACTGGCAAAGGGGTTAAGAGTGTGCAAAGATTACTTTGAAGAGCTGGTCTGCTTTAAGCAAACATCCTCACCTTGAAAGTTTTCTGATCAAGTCCTGAAGCTTTCCAAAGCTACTTAGCTCTGATTAAAACAGAAACATTTTTGGCAAGAATAACAAAACCCTGATGATTATTTATGGCAAAGCCTTTCATAGTATCTTAGATGCACAAACTGGCCTGAAATACTCAAAAAGGCAAACAGTCTCATTTTAGAAGATGTAATGAGGACATGCAATACCAGTATGAATCCTGTTTCTAGATGCTCCCTTAAGGAACATGGCAAAAAAGCTTGATCACAAAACATGCTATTGATTATTTACCTTGTGGACTCTGGAAAGCAGAGCATCTTACCCTTTCTCCTTTTTTCTGTCACTGAGGGGTTTTAGACTTTCATCTAAGCTGCCAGTAGATCAATGTTCAGTTTCATTTAACATCCCTGTCCCTTACCTTATTTTCTGTACCTCATCCTCCTAATCTTCTGGAGTCTGCTTGCACAGACAGTATTAACTTTATGGACCTCAACCAACTGGGAAACAATTTGGGGACTAGAAGAAGTGGAAGAGCCTTTTTTATCCAACAACCTTGAGAACAGGGGTCCTTTACTCTGTCTACTGTTTTACCTTTATTTTCCTTCTACTATGCCAGCTATTCCTATACAATCTCCTCTACTTCCCTAGATTTCCCAGAACTGTGTATGTATTCCCCTCAGTGAACTCCTGGCTGTGTTCATTTCCAAGGAACAGCAAACTGAGCCATCTATTGAACTCCAAGCTTCTGCATCTGCTGCCTTGTGAATAATAGATGTTAGTAAGACAAAAAAGCAAAGGTTAGCAATGCTTTCTGGAAGCTGGAATATCCACATTTATCTGAACTATTATTCCAGGTGTCCCAACAACAAAAATAACTGAAAAAACACAGAAATAAGAGCATGTACTTTATCCTTCCATTTCACCTTCTTCCTTTCTCTAACACCCATTAATTTCTTCCATCACATCTCACCACTTCCCAATACAAACACTACTTGTGATATCACCTGCCTTCATTCACCTTCTTAATACAGTGCAGCCAACTAAATTATGAACCCCAAGGAAAATAAAGTATCTGAAGCTAACAGCACTGTCTACATAATTTGGATCCTCATCTTGTATCAGCTATAACTGAGGTACTTTCATATGCTTTATGTGCCTTTTTCCTCAAGGTTATAGATTCCTTCAGTAGAGCCTGCATCTTCATCTATGCCTCGAATCGGGTGAACTGGATTGAGCATACTAAAAAGCACTCAAACAACAGTAGCACACAATTCAATTATTATTTGAAAGTTACAAGTGGCTATTGTAGTTCTCAATCAAGTTTAGCAGGCAATAGAAAAAGGAAGTACTCACCATTTTTTGTCAAAGGCATGCAGATAAAAATCTAGCGATGCCTTGAACAGTGATCAGAGGAACACAAGTCTGAGACATTCTAATGCTTGGGTTTGTTTTCTGAAGAAAGCAAGCTTACCCTGAAAGAAGCACTACTGAAGAAACCAGACGGCCAAACAGGGTGACAAGGCCTCCTTTTGTACTTTGTTTGTACTGTTTCATTCAGTAATTTAAAAGTATTTTCCTGTAATTATATCTAGAGGAAGGTTTAAAAAATGTATTAGGCATTTAAGCTGCAAGTATAAGGTCATCAATACATCAGGACCTGCAAACAGAACTCCAACAGGTATAAAATAAATTTCGTAGGAAGCCAAGAAAATCTACATTAAGGCTGTGAGCTCCCATTTGTCAAGATTCCCTCCCCACTGTCCCCACAGTGATATAGCTCAGCAAGACTTACTTTTACAGAGTTTGTACACTTTCAGGCTATACCTGTGTCTGTCCATCCCTACACACGTCTCCCTTATGCTCTTACTCTTCCTCCCACAAGTGTCAGAAACCACATGGAGTAATCCAGCAACCTCCAAGACCTTCTGTAAGGGCCATCCTTTACAGAAGTACTGTAGAACACTATCTTCTGTCAATGTTAGTGGGTCTTCAGGCTGCTGACTCTCCTTGGCTTTTCCTACCCAATGTATGTGTCTACACACCTGCTCCACTGACCAATGTCTCTTTGAAGAGGGGTAGAAGGAAAGAAACAACACTACCAAGGTCGGAAATCAATAGTCTCTCTGTTCTCTTTCTTCACAAGATGAGATTACTTCACGTAGGAAATGCTCCACTAAGCTGTGTGTGGTATTAAATGTATGCTATGGTTTAGCAGAGGAAAATCTTGTTTAAAAATAAATAAAGCCAATCTTTGACTTTTGCATTTTCTATTTCCATAAATTCTGAACTACAGACGAATTTAGAAAAGTTACATGGAAAAATAAAGAATGTTGCCTGCACCTCAACTGAAACATTCAGAAAAATTCAGTCAGAAGGAGGACACTCGTGGCAAATATGCTCACATTTTGCTTTCAAACTACATGTTTCTTCTCCCTGAAAATGGAAGAAAGAGAAGGAAAGCTGGACAACTTTAGAGAAAAAAAGCACCAATTGTGCCTCTCAATTGTTCAACCCAAAGGATTACATTCTGTACAGTTAGAAGAGGAAAATAATGGAATTGGCACAGCTAGAGGTGAGAAAATTAGCACGTACAAATACCTGACCTTTGCTACTGAAGCTCCTGCATTTATACTGAATTACCTTTAATCTAGTACTTTCTTTTCTTAATGCACTATCCAGAAATTGGTATGGACATTACTGGAGATATCAAAAACAAATCCAGGAATAACAGGAGAAAAGGGTTTTATTTATTGCATTATCTTTAACCAGGTAAAGAGCTGTTGAACCATGCTGTTGCAGATGCCTCTATTTGATTGAATAGACTCTCTTGCACCTAGTACAGCAAAGAAGATTTTTCAGCAGGAGGATTGTATGCATGCAGAGCAAATACACTGATTGACATACCAACCACTAAAGAATGGTCTTATTTAATTGATGTCTTGAAAAAAAAATCATTTGAACTTTCCGGACAGCACTGCATCACCTTTTCAAATGCACACTCTGGGCTTGTTCTCTGCACAATGTCATGAAAAGCCCAGGCCTGATTCTCATTATAATCAGCCTAGAAGTTCAAGGCCAGACAGCAGGTAGCCTGGCTCACCCTGAGCAGGAGTTTGAAGAAAGAAAGAACTGGAAAAAACCAAACCACTTCCACAGGAAATTCTTTCACCCTTAAATGCAACCACTAGAGAGAGTTTGTGTCAAATCAAACTGAGAACAGGAACACATATTCCAGATTTTGCTAACTTCAGTGATATAAGGTGCTCTTCCAGGGGGTTCGGGCAAGCTCCTGGTCTCCACATGAACTATGGATTTTTGCTTCTGTACCTCTGCTTCCTTCTTAGGTTTTCCTAAGTGCCTGCAAAACAGTTTTATTTCATGTGAACATATCACATTCCCTTTAGTACATGTCTATTTGGATAACAAGCTGCAGCTTAGCACTCTTTTTTTTCTGTTGAGCCATTCACATAGCACTGCCAGAGATAGTGATAACTGCTGTCATTCTCCTAAACAACAACAACCGAACCCCCCCCCAAAATTCAGTTTAATTAATATTTGTAGTAGTACAAGCTGAAAGTTGGTTTTACTGCATGTGATGAGGGATACATATGTCTCATAATGTTACAGTAAAACAGCTTTTATACCCTGTGTGTTCTTCTGCTTCTAAGGATTACAACAGTTTAAACACAACAGGAAGCTTTGTAGGGAAAAATAAATAAAATTACTAGCTACCATCTATACATAGTAATTTATAGTTCCAAACAGCAACCGCTGCTAGCAGCTCATAATTTGGAGTGGATTACTAAATTTCACATTTTACTTGTGAAGTGTTGTTTTTTGGGGAATTAGGGGAATTGTAAGGGCAATATTTGTCACTGTGAAATGCATGAAGGACTGCACGTAATTTTACCATGCCACTAATATAACTGAGTGTACTAAATTACACCACACAGTGAACTGATAAACAGTAGCATTACCTGGAATTGCCAGAAGCCCATGCGCAAAAGATCAAAGTTATCAGCGGTCACTAAGAGTGAACCTGATCACTCACTCACTCACTCTCCTCAACAGGACAAGGTGAGAAAACGAGGTGGAAAATCTTGTCGGTCAAAACAAACACAGGGAAATCCCTTACCGAAACAGACTTAATCTGGGGAAAATTAATTTACTGCCAAATAAAATTGATTTGGATGGTGAGAAACAAAGACAAAACCTAAACCACCTTCCTACCATCATCCTATCCCTTTTCCCAGTGTCCTGGTTTGGGCCAGGACAGAACCAATTTTCTTTCAGTAACTTTACTTTTTAGTTAAGTCTTTTCTGAGAAGCTGCACTCTCTGAAATTAACTGCATGTTTTTACGGACAGTAGCTGCTTCTAGCAGTGATAAGGCTCGGTGTTTATAGTTAGTGCTGGAACATCAGTAGCAATGGTATGCAGAAAGGCTCTTGCTTATAGCTATTCCTACAGAGACCAAGGTCGATGCTTGCTTCTGCTAGCTTTCTTACGCGCCGGAACTGAAAGAGCAGAGAAG
>VZSC01001620.1:101903-130606 GCA_013398225.1 Steatornis caripensis | reverse complement strand
AGAAGTTATTTTCTTCCAAGAAATTACCCTGGGATGACCTAATGTTATAATTACATATAAAGAAAGTAAAATACAAAATACTGGTAGAGTTTTAGTAATTCAGTTATGCAAGGAATGACAGATGCATTAAAAGCTACCTGAAAAATTCTTCATAATTCTTTCACTCTTATAATATAGGTATCCTTTCTGAGTGAAAATAACTCATCTTTACTACCAGTCTAAGATTCCACTTTGGCTCATTTTGGAGTTTTTGCTGAAACTTGAAGTTGGAGCCCGTATCCCTAAAAGAAGTAACTCATATTTTGAAAATTTCAGTCATGATAAGGAGAGATAGAACATAATTTTAAGCCTGCTCAGCATATCAGGGGTTCGTAGGCCCAATAGGAACTCTTCTGCTTATTCTGAAGATGGAGAAGAGAGAAGGACAGAGCCATATGTAACAGCCAATACCAGTGGTGCGTGTGTACAGTGTCATGGAGACAGAGAGCTGAAGACAGGAAGAGAGATGTGCCAACACAGCTCTACCATCAGAGAGAAAGGGACAATAGAGATAGCTGGTAGATGCAGTAGGTTGATTTCCTCTGTAAGTGAAATCACCAGAGGGGAAACAAGTAATTTAAAACAGGAGTTTAGATATAAGTTATGTAATTTTACCACCTTGTTAAAAAGTGTACAGAAGATCTAGTCAGATCTTATTTCCCCTCTTAGACGGAGGTGTCAAGGGTCTCTGTGGAGACCTCCACCTCTGACATAAAAGACACAGCCTTTTGTCGAGAGAGGAGAGCTGGTAAATATTAATTACCTTGGCCTTCAGGGAGTGGAATATTAGCTTGAACAATAGATAATAGGGCATATCCCTTCAAATTAAATGTATGGATATAAACACCTCTGTAACGTCTTCTCCCAGTCCATAAACATAGCATCAATCAGCTTGAATTTCAGTAGGCAGCCTTCATCCAAGCTGTCATCTTCGTTATGCACTAGGTAAATCACTAAGCTGTATAATGCAGACAACACAGCAATATCTCTTCATTATCCCTTCTAACAGCACCACAGAGGCTTTGGCCAGGACATGTGATAGGAGGAGATCTATCCAGATCCTAAGAGACTCCTTCGAAATAAAAGAACAGTCACTGAGCATGACCCTGACAGGATCAGAGTAATATTAATTATACCATCTAGCCTAATCGAACGCCAAAATGTGTTCATGGTTATTCAGAGAAAGACGACACATTTTCCTCAAAGAGGGTAATGAAATAAAGTACAACAAGAAGTCTTTAGTAGCATGAGACACTAGCATTTCCAGCTTTGAATGTAGAAATACTCTGTTCTCTAGTGTGTTGATGTGGAAGCGAAAACTATCCCATTGCTCCAGAAACGTCATCCCCAGCAAGTCCAGGCATGGCTGGACTTAACTGAAAGCAACTGAAGTATCCATTTGACTTCCCTCTCCTGCAATCCTTCCTGCATGTATGAAATACTAGACAATTACAACAGTAACATTTCAAAGCTAATTTGCTCAGACATAAATGGCTACCCCATGTTCAAAACAGTGATCCATTCTGTACATCCAATGTGATGTTGCCTGGGCTTGAAGAGAAGCAATTTTTTTCCGTGTAATTCAAGGTGAAAGAGAAGAAAGCAACCGCTAAAATATCTGTTCTTCTCAGGTGTGTAATCTGCTTGCATTTTTAAATAAGTAATCTGCATTTTGAAAATTTAAAAAGCCCTTTAGGCTATTGAAAACTGCCTGCACAATTCCTTGGCTCCAGATGCTATTAATATAAGCAAACGAATTTGCGAGGTTCATATTTGACAAAGTTATTGTTCTGGGTTCGGCTAGGATAGAGTTAATTTGCACAAGAAAGCTTGGAGGGAGATAGCCCACCTAAACCAGCCAAGCTGGTATTCTATACCACTGACTTCATGGCCAGTATATAAACTGGGGAGGGAGCTGGCCAGGAAGGGTGTGGGGCTGCTGCCATTCCCGTTTCTGCTCTGGGCGGTGAGCGATTGTGCTGCGCATCACCCGTTTGTGTTCTCTCCTGTCAGTATCATAGGTGTTACTGTTACCGTTCTCTTCTCTGTCTCTCTGCGTGTTGTTGCATTAAACTGTCCTCATCTCAACCCACTAGGGCTGCCCCTTTCTCTGCTGATTCGCCTCCCTGTCCAGCTGGGGGAGCTGAGGGGAGGGGGGGGCAGTGAGCGGGCAGCTGCGAGGTTCTTCATTGCCTGCTGGGCTCAAGCCATGACAGTTATAAAGAATTCACACTGTATGCTTCTCCATAATTCAGTCTATCCTTGGTGCTACGCATTGGCTCTTCAGTAATCAGTCAATGGGGCAAGGCTGGTGAAGAAAACTTCATTAGCTGCTTTGCATCTATGACAGTTAATTAATTACCCTGAAAGAGTTTGTGTTTGGGAGAACAGAACAGGGCAAGGAAAGCACTCATGGTGGAGATTTTCACCACATTATTATGCTTTGTTGGTGTTGCTTTGTTTTTCAATCCAGGATGGCTGCAATATTACTTCTGAGAAAGTCAAGGACATATCAGGATGGAGTCACTGAACATATGCATAACCAGAATTTGATCAATCTCTCAAGGATAAGTACATAAAAACTGTCAAAACTTCTCTCCAGAACGTGAGATATAGTATATTATTTAGTTATTATTCTTAGCAGAGAAAATTCACAGCACAGGATCAGATAGAAAACATCTGATCTGAATTTAAACAAAAACATCTATGCAATGAGACAAGCTCTCCAAGAAGTGACACAATTAATTGCAATTGAGATGAATGTCACAGGGCAGCTCCTCATACTCTAATGACATTGTGTAGAAGGGCTGTGCCGAGTTTAGAGTTGACTTATGGTCAAAGCGATATGCACCACATGTCTCCGGAGAGTGTATCTTGTATGAAGTACAGCTACAGGTAAAACTTGCCACATACATTATGTTTCAATTGCAAAATTAGTTGTGTCATTTACACTGTGTTACAGGCTGCCAATAGCCTTGCTATAATTACCTGTACAGCATTTTACTTAATCTTCCTGTCACTTGTAAAAGGTGACATTCACATGGCAAGAGGAATCCTCCTTCAAGAAATCTAAGAAAGCAACCAGAGGCCTAAATTTAAGTGCATACGCAATATAGGGAGGAGGGGGAAAAAGCTTACTTGCTTCATGAATGTCTGATTTTCATACCACAAGTGCTTACTGGACCATTTCAATGGATTGAATGGGTTAAACAAGGAACAAGTTTCCTTATTATTTATGTGTTACACTGACTACATAGCTCGGCTAGAGCACCCATAGTTTCCCCTTGCAATAAAAGCATTAATTCCAGAAAAGGGAAAGTTCTCATTACCTGTGCTAGACAGCGCAAAACATAAAATTAGATTTTGTCGTTCCAAATCACATAAGTATCAAGCTTTGCTGCCTCCTCCAAAGTTTCCTAACATGAAGTCCACTGCTGTCGCTGCTAGTCCATAAGACACACATCTGTGTTTCACTAAAGTGTGCTCTCCAAGTGCAGGTGTGAAGGTGAATATCAAGAGCATAAGAGATACAGATGGACAGTAGGTTTATCTACTTCTACAGTGTCACCACTAATGATAATGATCTTTGTCTGCCCTGGAACCAGTTATGAGTTATTCCTCCTGTTTTAAAATCTCCTGAAATATCTCAGAAGCTCTTCACAGTGAATAGCCCCATACACAACTCATCTTCTAAGAACGCACCTATCTGCACGTGGCAGGTATTCTTACCCAGTGCTGCAGCTAGTGTTAGCTCTTTTAGTACAAAACTTTCAACAACTTCTGTATTCCTAACAAGCAAAAAAAGTCATTAGACTGAGAAAAGAGAGCTCGTCTATCTGTTCGTCAGCCCCCCTCCCTATGCAGTATCCACGTCCCTCCCAAGTATCCATTTTATCTCAGATCGCTATAGTGAGGGAGGCAGGTGATTTGTTTAAAATCACAAAACCCTGCAAGAGAATCAAGAACTGACCTTGAGTCCCCTGACTCCCAATTTAATGCCTGTCTTACAGACACTCTTCTTCCTCTGTAAAAGCAGAGGGAATATTGTTCCTTTCAGACATGCTGGTGCTACATTTAAATTGTTATGTAGATTAAAAGTAATGTGCCTCCCGATTCCATACATAATAGTCAGATATTAGCAACTCTACAATAGAGGCAGTAAATAACCTATTTTCCCGTTGTTTCATATGCATGTAACACATGGAGAACAGGATGTACATTAATTTCCTATGCTGGTAGGATGTAGAAGTGAGCTGTTTAACTGTCTCCCTTGTCTGTGTTGAAGGCAATCTTTCATAACAAATAAAAGGGAAATCCAGGATGTTCATAGTGACTGAAAAGAATTATGTGGCAGCACATAAATGAGCAAGGAGATTCTCCCAGAACAACTTGTTACCAACTGATGTGGCATTTGTAGGAAGATGTCTGTGACTGTTCTTTCTGAAAGCAAAATAACTGCTAAGTATTTCTTACTTACTGCTAGAGTTTTCTCCTCCCCTGCTAGGTAAAGCAATTAGATCAGCATCATTTAGGGCTACACTGTTCGACACTTCTAATCCCTTGAAGGCTGCTCTTATGCTTTCCCTGCTCGCTTGCATAAGAATTACAGGTTACTTGTCAGCTTGAACAATTATTTTCCTATTTAAGAAAAAAAACAAAAAGAAAGAAAAAGAAAGAAAAAGAAAGGTTTCAGCATGCGATACATAGAAATTGTTCTGTAGGTAATAAAGAAGGACAAGTTTATCCTTCCAAATCACCCTGAATCTGAATTGTATCTGATCAGAGTCAACATCCTCTCTACTGTCATAACACGGTCTTTGTCTAATCTTTCCAGTAGCTAATTCTGGTAGTTTATTTGTTAAGCAACTAAAAAGTGGAGGGCTGGGGTCTCAACATGGAAAATCTGGCTCTGCAAAGCAAATTGCTCCCAAACAGAGCCACTGAAAGATGTTCAGTGAACAGTGTGAGAGTGAGCATGCAGGAAAAAACAAGATTCCCAGAAGAAGTTCCCAAGGCTCTAAGCTCCCTTACATCTCCAACATCAGCTGACACCTCTGGTGGAGCTCAGCAATACTAGACTTAAAGGCATTTAAGAGATTATTGTAGAAGTATTAGATTTTTTTTTCAATTTTGTGAACTAATGGCACAACACATTGCTATCTTGTTTAGATACTCATAGTTGTTCTTAGCTGTATATTTGGCCTCTACAGCTATAACATGGGTTGCATGACCTGTTACTTCCCCTCCAAGACATTTGTACATCAGATAATAATGTTATTACAGAAGTCGTGGTCAAAGAGGAAAATTAATTTGGAATCTCAATTATGCCACAGATGTTACTAGAGCTACAACATAGCATCAATTGACACTTGATAAATTTTATGGTTTGGGGGGCAGACCAAACACTCTGCACATACAGAATGCACATTTACCCAATGTGAAAGGAAGGGCTTTTTTCTTGGAGACCAACAACTCACTTTTCTGCTAGTTTTCAAAAGGCTTTTAAATCAATTTGAACAAGATCTTCTAAAGACACCTGCTGCATCCAAGAGGCCAGAAAATCCCTAGGGAAAGAACAAACCTACAAACTGTGCAACTTGTCCATATTATCAGAGTTCTGAGAAAGAAAAAAAGAATACAGATTTGTACACCTGTTTTAAACACCTGCCTAAATGCAAAGCTGTAGTAAACCAGGTCACAGCAATGCGCATGCTAATAAGCATCCTGTCGTGTTATCAAGGGGTTCAGGAGGAATCATGAAAAGCATTTAATGTTCTCTTTTCTATCCCTTCGCAGCATGTGATTATAGCTAAACCTTTCTTGCCTTTTTTTTTCAATAGACTTAGAAAAATGCAAATTTTTTTTATAGTTGTTCATGAGATGTCATTAAATTTTCTTTTTAAGCTTAGAGTTCATTCTTTTAATCAGCTGTTTGGTCCCTTTCAGACAAATGTAAGTGGCTGCACAGTTTCTTTTTCTTTCTTCCTTTAATAGAAAATGGAACTTTAGAGTGAAATGATTAGAGAATTTAATTTTTTAAAAAAGTGTACACTTATGGGGTTAATTAGCATTTAAAAATGGAATTTACTTATCAAAGCTAAACTACCTGACCTCTGCTTTGTATATTCATAGTAAATTCAAATTCTTCCAAAAGAGACTGATTTATGGCAAATTACTAATTTTTTTCCACTTTCCTTTTGCAGCCTGCAAACCACTATTGTGGATCAACACTTAAAAAACCAGGAGATTTAAAGACAATATTCCCAGAAGAAATGGATACATTTCAATACACAAGGTGATACAGTCAGTCACCACCTTTTTTCTTCCGTTAGGGTATGGGAGAGCTCTTCTCAAACTCCTTTTAGAGTGGGAAAAAGATCCTCAAAGTCAGCTTTAAAACAGTGACTGTACAAATGTTCTCTTTGAGTATAAACGGTTGCAGGAATTAGCAGGAAGACTATTGGCAGATACAGCACAATTTGTCTTCTCAATGTTAGATGCTAGCTTTCTGAAGACTCCTCCCAAATATTCATCAGGCTTGAGAATGACAGGAAAGGCAGCGATTCTCTGAAGCCATGCAAAGGCTAAAAGTGTCTATCAGTTTAAACACCAAAGCAAAAGAAAACAAATATTTAACTCCATTGGAACAAGCAATGTCCATGTATGTCAGTCTGTGTTTTCAGTAATTGGATTAAACTCTCAAGGGACCCCATTTTATATGTAGTTTCAGTCTTCCAAGTATGAGCCTGGTGGCCTTACCCCAATTCTTATTTGTGGACATCATAAGGCACAGCACAATCAAAAACCAGGCCCAGAAAACAGCTGAATTGTGCTTTGGTATTTCCAACACGCATGAGCCCTTGCAAAATGACTAGCCATGCAGTACTTGCTGAAAACAGTTCTGGTTCACCTCAAAGACAAATGAAAGCCAGATTAGCTTAGCTAGACACCACTGGCACAATCACACGCATTTACTTCTTTAAGCTTTCTTCTCTCCTTCTTTGTGTTGCTGTTGTGAGGGTTTTTTTATTGGTTGGAGTTTTTTGGTTTGGGTTGTTTTTTTTTTTTTTTTTTTTGTAGAAGGCTTGTCCCAAAACTGTTTTGAACATTTCGAAAATTCTTACACTCCAGAAGTCATCATGCCTTTTAGGGATCTATGAATGATGGCAAGTTTCAGAGCATTTTTCTTCTCTTTCAATGGCAATTAAGATTAAATTTTTTTAAAAACACATTCTCATGTTACACAACTACAGAGTTGGTAGAGAAACTGAGTGGATTGAAGTAGTAAATAGATTTGATACACTAAAGGATATAATCTCTGCTGGTGAATCTCTACTGGTAGGTTAAGCATTGGGCTGGCATTTTGTAATTGTTTCCATAGAGGCAGGGCGGGTGAAAGATGGCATTAAAGGTTAAACCCCCAAAATGCTGAAATGACCAAGGTCCAGTGGCATAGACAGACACCTACAGATAGGCCTCACAAAGTCCTTAAAGACATCAGCAGATGTGCAGGAGTACATTTGTATCAGTGGAAATCAGGTACACCACTATAGCCTGAAACAGAAAAAGCATTTAATCATACGGGGATTACCTTAAATATACAGTTTCTGCTTGGAGAAAAACAAAAAGAGAGTGCAAATGACAAACTGTTGCTGCTACATGTTTGCTTGGCTGACATCTTGAGTAATCATCCTGAAGACAAATAAATCAAAGACATATATTAAATTTCTTTCTCTTTGATACTAATCTTTTTTATACAGGATATTTCTGATTATGACACATTTTTATCATGCAACAGAGGGAATGCTGGTTCCAAGAATAGTACACCTATTCTCAAAATTCTTGTCTATAGATTAAACTTGCATGCCCAATCCAGAAGCATTAATTTAGGTTAGTTACATTGGCTGAAATAAGACAAAACATGTCAGTATGCTTGTTTTTACAACATTTTGTGTATAAACATGATGTTAACAGAGTCACTATAATACAAGAAGCATCAGGCAACTTCCTGCAGGGTTCATAATACCTAAAAATATTCCTTACAATATTTACAAAAATCAATAAGGGTCTGTCCATTTCTACAAAGAACATTAAAAACCTACCTATATCAAACTCCCGTATTTTTAACACTGTAGAGTATCTGGTGTGTTTCATAGAAACTGCTCACAGGTGTTCTACCTATAATTTCAGACCTGTTAAATTCTGCTACGTAGGGGCAGAAGAAACTTATAAACTGCTTAGGGGGCCTATAAAGAGGTCTATGCATCGCTTAACAAAATTAATCTCAAAGATTACTGAAAAGAGTAAGACACATTCCGTGTTTCAGGAATATTTTTTTTTTAAGTATTTTCTAGCTCTGCTGACAAGAAAACTATCCTCACTCCACAATGGGATGATACTCAGACTCTTCCTCCTCAAACTGTGCTTTCCATGGCATGGGAAGACAGGCATTAAGCCAGAGCTCAGCATTTTAAGGAGTATTACAAAATCAAGTGAGTCAGTAACCTTAAAATGCTAAGGTTTTCATGGTATAAAAAGAAACTTAAATATTTCAAGATCAGGTATGCTGACAAACATTTAATGACTTCATGTGATATTTTTCATATGTCTATTATAATATCTAAAGTAAGTGCTGCAGGCAACAAAATTGCGGCTCTACACTTCAGACACTAATTTATAGAAGTGATTTCTGAAATTCTGCCTTGGTAAGAGAAGGATGCATTTTCCTCTTCAGTTCTACTGAGTTAGCTAATATGAATGACAAGCTGTGCTGGGAGAGACACACCTGTAGTTGTGTTATCACTTGTGCTTTGTTTAGGTGACTGGCAAAGTGTATGGTTTTTCGCAAGTTGAGTACAACACTTGAAATCAGCCTCAAATATATGAATATTCACACTTTGTTAACCTTAGAGATAATCTGTTTTCGGTATCAAAAAATCCAAACCTCAGACCATATGCTGAGAATATAATATCTTCCCAACAGACAAATCTCTTGTTTCAATATCTCCAGGCTCATGTAGTGATGAGACTGCTAGTGATTAATTGCATATTTTCTAATTAAATGGGACATATTTGCAGATAGCAAAATCTGAATTAAGACAGCCTATAATTACTACAACAACAAAACCACAAAACTCATTAGAAAACCAGCCTATTCTAACCTGTTTTCAAACTAATCAGTAATAACTTGTAAGTATTTTTGTACAGACATGTGGTAATTCAGATAAGAAACAATGATTAAAGCTTCAGCAATTATTAATTGGAAAGGAATTAAAATTTTGTGATGCACAATGTTACAATTCAAAGAGGAAGAACAGATTTTTCTTTGAAAAAGTTAAAGTAAATTTTTCATAATTTTAAAATCAAATTTTTGAGAAACCTATCCTTTGCATTGCATCATTATCTACTAATAATCTTAAGGGATAAATACAATTTTCCAACTCCATACTACCTCCTATACAACAGCATCATCTTCAAATCTTCCTGTCTCTTTCTGTTCTCCATTTCTGTTTTCCCTAGTTAGACTTTAAGCTTTTTACTCTCTCTCACAGTACCACAGAATGGTAGGGGTTGGAAGGGCCCTATGGAGATCGCCTAGTCCAAGCCCCTGGCTATAGCAGGTGCCCCTAGAGCAGGTTGCACAGGAACATGTCCAGGCGGGTTTTGAGTATCTCCAGAGAAGGAGTCTCCACAACCTCCCTGGGCAGCCTGTGCCAGTGCTCTGTTAAGCTTACAGTAACAAAGCTTTTCCTCATGTTCAGATGGAATTTCCTGTGCTTCAGTTTGTGCCCATTGCCCCTTGTCCTGTCACTAGGCATCACTGAAAAGAATCTGGCCCCATCCTCTTGACACCATCCCTTTAGGTATTTATAAGCATTGATCAGATCTCCTCTCAGCCTTCTCCAGGCTAAACACACGCAGGTGTGTCAGCCTTTCCTCATAAGACAGATGCTCCAGTCCCCTCATCATCTTTGTTGCACTCCGCTGGACTCTCTCCCTGTTTCCCTTGAACTCCCCACTGAACTGCCCAGACCTGCACACAGTACTCCAGATGTGGCCTCACCAGGGCAGAGTAGAGGGGGAGGATCACCTCCCTCGACCTGCTGGCCACACTCTTCTTAATGCACCCCAGATGCCATTGGCCTTTCTGGCCTCAAGGACACATTGCTGGCTCATGGTGAGCCTGTTGTCCACCAGCACTCCCAGGTCCTTCTCCGCAGAGCTGCTCTCCAGCAAGTCAACCCCCAGCCTGTACTGGCACATGGGGTTGTTCCTCCCCAGGTGCAAGACCCTACACTTGCCCTTGTTGAACTTCATCAGGTTCCTCTCCGCCCAACTCTCCAGCCTGTCCAGGTCACGCTGAATGGCAGCACAGCCTTCCGGTGAGTCAGCCGCTCCCCCCAGCTTTGTATCATCAGCAAACTTGCTGAGGGTACACTCTGTCCCTTCATCCAAGTCATTGATGAACACATTGAACAGGACTGGACCCAGTACTGACCCCTGGCGAACACTGCTAGTCACAGGCCTCCAACTAGTCTCTGCGCCACTGATCACAACTCACTGATCTTTGTTATTCAGCCAGTTCTCAATCCATCTCACTGTGCTCTCATCTGACCCACACTTCCTAACCTTACTTATGAGGATGTTGTGGGAGACAGTGTCAAAAGCCTTGCTTTGAAGTCTGCTCTCCCCTCATCTACCCAGCCAGTCATGCCATCATAGAAAGCTATCAGGTTCGTCAAGCAGGATTTCCCTTTGTTGAATCCACGTTGACTACTTCTGATAGTCTTCTCTTCCTCCACATGCTTAGAGATGACATCCAGAATGAGATGTTCCATTACATTTCCAAGGACGGAGGTGAGGTAGACTGGCCTGTAGTTTCCTGGTTCTGTCTTCTTGACTTTTTTGAAGATTGGAGTGACATTGGCTTTCCACTCCTGTTCTCCATGACTTTTCCAAGATGATGGAGAATGGTTTGGCAATAACATCTTCCAGCTCCCTCAGCACTTGTGAGTGCATCCCATCGAGGCCCGTGGATTTGTGGGTGTTCTGTTTGCCTGAGTGATCTCTAAGACTATCCTTCTCAATGAAGCGAAAGTCTTCATTTCTCCAGACTTCCTCTCTTACCTCCAGGGTCTGGGCATCCTGAAGGCTGGCATTAGCATTGAAGACTGAAGCGAAGAAGGCATCCAGTAATTCCGCCTTCTCTGTATCCTCCGTCACCAGGACACCCGCCTCTTTAAGCAGTGGGCCCACTTTTTCCCTAGTCTTCCTTTTGCTACCAATGTACCTGAAGAAGCCCTTCATGTTGTTCTTGACCTCCCTTGTCATGTTCAATTCCTCATTGCATCTCTTCATGTTCTGACAATGGTCTTATATTCCTCCCAAATGGCCGGTCCCTTTTTCCATGCCCTGTAAACATTCTTCTTCCCTTTGAGTTTTTCTACAATCTCCCTGCTCAGCCATGCAGGTCTCCTGCCACCTTTGCTTGATTTGTTACCCATAGGTATGCATCAATCTTGTGCTTGGAGGTGGTGGTTCCTGAATATTAACCAGCTCTTGGGCCCCACTGCCTTCTAGACCCTTAACCCATGGGATTCCTCCAAATAGGTCTTTGAAGAGGCCAAAGTTTATTCTCCTGAAGTCCAGGGTTATAATCCTAATTGTTGCCCTGCTTCTTCCATGCCGGATCCTGAACTCCACCATGTCATGATCACTGTAGTCAAAGGTGCTCCCAGCCTTCATAACCCCAAGCTGTCCTTCTTTGTCCTCAGGTCCAGCATCACTGCTGCCCTCATTGGTTCCTCCACCACTTGTGTTAAAAAGTTATCATCAATGATCTGCAGGAACTTTCTGGACTCTGCATGCCTAGCTGTGTTGTCTTTCCAGCAAATATCAGCGTGGTTGAAGTCCCCCATGAGAACCAGGGCCTGTGACTGTGAAGCAATTTTTAGCTGTCTGTAAAAGGCCTCATCAATCTCCTCTTTCTGATCAGGTTGCCTGTAGTAAACACCTGCAACAGTGTCACCCATACTAGCCTGCCCCTGAATTCTTACCCATAGGCTCTCAACTCGTCCCTCATCCACCCCTAGGCAGACTGCAATACATTCCAGTTGCTCTCCCACCTAAAGAGCATCTCCATCACCACACCTTGTTGGCCTATCTTTCCTAAAAAGCACATAACCATCCAGGACAGAGTTCCAGTCATGCAAACTAGCCCACCATGTCTCTGTAATTGTAATGAGATCATGGCCCTGCAACCGTGATCTCTCACTAAACGTTTGTATAATGTTTTCCAGTCTGAGGTTGCAGGCTTGACTGTGATTTCCAGGTATTACCACAAGAGTAGCAAAGCTTATTTGACCATGTATCTCTAGTCTCCCCTTCCCAGTCTCACCTCCTACTGTGGCAGATTAGTATTCCCACAGGTTTTACAGACAAGAAGACACTACAAAGGCAGCTTATTTGAAGGAGGTCATGGAAGAAACGTCTGAGAGAGGGAGACAGAAAGAAGAGATCACCTGACTTCCAGATGTGCAAGACTGCCACAGCACTAACATCCCACCTCTGCAGACTCACTGAGCATATATACGCTTTATTCTCATTGATACAAACAGATTTTAAGTAACTGACTCAGATCTTTCTGAAATTAATCTCATGTGGGAATGAGAAGAGAGAGATGTCACAGAGGGTGAGGGAAAAATAACACAAGCCAAGTAAACCTCAACACAAAGACAGAAAGTATTTATCAGATGACAGACAGAAAAGAACTTTCTGAAACAGACTGGTGCCAAACAGACGTATTAGAACAGCAGCTGTTTTTCAAATTTAATAGGCCAGTTCCCATGTGGAAGCGTGCTAGGAAAAGCTAAGCCTAAATGAGTTAAGATAGGCTGACAGACAGTGAAGAATTGCATATACAATTATTAATAAAAATGATAATTTGCAATAACATGAGTATTAGCAATTGACACCTCAAATAGCTAGAATCATGGCCATTTCTGATATGGTAGCCATTTGGCTGATGTCCTATTAGGCTTGAAAAAGTCTTATATGTATGTATATGTTTAAACCAGGAAAAAATAAATAAGAGGAAAAAGAAAAAGTATGTCACCACTATGCCTTTAAAACCAAGAACAATCTACTCAGCCTGTGCTCTCCCAAAGGCCATATATATCCAAAGAATTCACAATGCTTTCAAGCATTATGTCCTGACTGATCTTCTAACAGCGATGTCTGTTCTTTATATGTACTGAATTGCACATGGTACAGAACAGGCCTGAAGTCTCTAATGAGCAAAATTTGCGAAACAGATAGGGGAATATCACTGAAAATCAATTTTAATACTCAGTTACTGGTCATCGCAGAGCCAGATTTTGAGACAGGCATAAATTGTCAGTAAGTGACAGAAACAGTAGAAGATTCATTCAGGCCATTTGGAGAAAAAACCCCTAACATCTCACTGGTCTTTGAGAAGTTTTCTACTTGAGTGGATATCTTGAATGGGATTTGGAATTAGATTATGCAGGGATTTGAAAAGACAGAAAGTCCTGTTCTGTACAGATTTAATTTGCAAAAGAGTAGGTTAGTTTCAAGTGAAGTGTAATGAGTAGGAAGTTGCTGCCTGGATTTCCCCAGATATCCTGGAGAAGGTTGTGTTAAGGACGACTCCAACCAGCTAATTGGGACAAACTTAATGAACAATTTTTGAGGTTGCTTTCTGGCTCCTGTGGACAGAGAGCACCCTCCCCTATGCAGAGCAGACCCAGCTCCTCAAGTGAAGTTGTTGAAGCAAGTCACACTCTGCTAAGGATCTGGAGTTCTGTGCTAGGCACTGGTAAGACATTTGTAAGTGGGAGACCTTGGCTTTCAGGCTTACATTAGCTTGAAGAGGTTCAGGCTCCACAAATTCTCCCTCCTAAAAGGATTTTGTAACCCCTGTTTAGCCTCAGAAATGTCTTTCCTCCTCCTCCAGGAAACGTCCCTGAGCAAAATAGCTCCGGGTTGGCTGGATCACATATATAGTGCCTTCACCTTAAAACTTGACTTGCCCACTTCTCATGGTTCTTGTGGGAAACGGGGGCTTGAACAAGCTCACAATGAGAAAGAAACTGAACATCATCTATCCAGTAACTCAGCAGCAATCTAAGAGCTCAGCTGTTTTGTAAGATGATCTGTCACATGCTCTTTCTCACTAAAATCCGTTTTAAAAGCAAGTTGTAAGCATGAATATGTTTTGTAAGTAATTCTGGTAAATCTGTCAGTGTGCCTTGGGTATCAATAAAACTAAGTCACTTCAGGAGTCTGGTAGAAAAACACTTGAAAACATGAACAACACTGATTATTCTAATAATTCTTATTATTGTGGCATGACATTTTTCTACTGGAAGGAGAATCTGAATTTCCAGGAAGCTCTGATCTATAGTTGAGTTTGGATCTCTGAAGGTTCCAATCCATTCAAATCTCCCTGGAAGGCACATTTATCCTTTCCGAAGAACTTAAGTTTTATCAGTTTTTGGACACACTGTCAGTTAAGCACTCAAATTTCTACCAGTCTTATACTGGGTCTTGTTTGTTTTCATCCAAACTAATCTAAAAAGCAGTCTAATACTTTCTTCACTGATCTTCCCAAATTAGTGCAACAGAATATAATTTGGCTTCTTCAGTCTCCAGCAATCTAGCCTTACAATCACCACATTTAAAGAATCCCATTGCAAGCAGTCAAATCTTTGAAAGCAAGCAAACAACACAATGGTCAAGATTTTACACATCAGGCTAATTTTGATAATGTTCAAAGAAAAAAGTGTTCCAGATTGGAGTTCAAGTGAATCCGTTCTTGCCCTTAATGTTTGGAGGCAAAAAATATTCAGAGGGGAATGCAGCAAGAAAGTTTCTAGCTTGTTTCAAACCATGAATTATTAGTGACTACGTATACTAGGGATTAGACCTGCATCTCACATGAATACAATTCTGTTGAAATAATGAAAATATTATACAGCTTAGGACAACTTTCTGTTTTTATTCTGTATTTATGAAACTTATGGAAGGCAGACATACTTGGCCTGATGCAAAGTTAAACTATACATTCAACTGAAAAAAAAAAATTAATTTTAATCAACAATTTGAATTAACACCAATTCAATGCTTTGAGTCATGCAGGTGAGATATTTTGGATGTCTTTAACTGATAACTGCAAGCTGTGAGCTAGATTGCTTACATCATCAAGCCACAAAATCTGATCTATGTTTGTTAATATGTGATTTCAGAACTGATTAATTTCCCAGTCCTTGGAAGAATCTGTAGAGAACACAAACTGTTTAAAAGGTAGTTTTGATAACATAATCCCTCCCATCCTCAATAAATATTATACAACAACATGAACTGTTGTAATGAATAGGACTATAACAAAATAGAACCTACAATAAATACAGATTGTTTACTTTACTATTCTTTTCAGCACTCACATATCAGAAAGGCAAATAACAAGAGTGCTGGAAGAGTGTTCGGTCTGTGTAAATTAATAGCACTTCATCGACTTCAACGGCGTTTTGCCATTTACATCAAAAGATCATTTGAGATGATTGTGAGGAGCTGTCAGCTACACACATAGTAACAAATAAATGAAATACGGAAAGGTTTTCGAAGAAAAAAAAAAGTTATAGTTTTATGTACCTGAAAACTAAACTGCATATAACAGATTAAATGGAAAAGAAAGTTGCAGTTATAGCTTTCTTCATGCTCTGTCTGTAAAGTAACTTCTCAAAAACATTAGTTGAGTTTCAGCATACATTGTGCAGTTTTTGAGAAGGATCTTCTTTTGTCTGTGGATTCCCTAGTTTCTGCACCTTTTAATGGTATCTGAATACATTCAAGCTCTCCAGTGGATTTCCCCAGAGCTGGCTTCCCTTCTGTCTCATTCATGAAGCTTCAACATATTCATGCAGCAGGTGAGCAAGAGACATCATCATAAATATAATCATACTGTATTATTGGTTCTGCATAGTGCACCCTCATAAGTTACTGTATTCCATGATCAGTGATGAGTAAATTGTTGATCTTCAAAATATCTGCACTAGGTATCCCCCATGAGCAAGTATCCTAGTCAAAGTAGAACTAATATTTGCTATTATACTACATTTCAATGCCCAATTCATATTCTCAGGAATTTGTAGTCTGGCGGAAATAAGAAAGCAGCGATTCAGAAAGAGCAGCAGATCCATAGTGAGGGTTTTTCAGCTTCACATAGACTGCCAAGGGCAACTATATCATCATGATATTCTCATCTCTATTATCTGGCGGTGGCAGTTCCAAGTATCCAGTGATGGCTTTTTCTGGCCACCATACCCATGCATCCTACCCACTGAAGGCTGGTATGCACCTGCACAATAACCTTAATTCCACTTGCAGGTAGGATGGACATACACACGGCAACTGGGAAGGGCTCTTCTGCCCTCTTTCTTTGGCAAGAATTCTTGAGGAAGCCAGAGCCTGTGATAATCTGGATCTGTGGCACTATTATTTTTGCCTCTACTGCCGCTTTCCCCTAAAGATTTGTGTAACAGATGTACTGTAGCTAGCTGAAACAGATCAGTTTTCCAACAGCAAATGCTGCCTTGCCACCTCGGGCTCCCAGGTACTGACACAGGGACAGTACATCTCCTTGGGTCACTCGGCAGCCTGCTTTGGCAGGCAGCCAAACAGCTGAGTGATTTGGGCAGCGCTAAAACTCTGAGAACTAGGCAGCTAACTGGGGTGGTGACAGATGGGCCACAAAAGCCCAAATAGTTTTCCTACCCAAATAAATTAGTAAATTGCATTCATTTTCTGACAACACTGGAATGTTTTTTGCTTTCCCCCAAATCCTGATTTTTTTCTTTCTTAAACAATGGAAATTTTGTTCTCTGATCAGCTGTTTACTTCCCCGTATCGTCTCTGCCCTCTCTGACGTGTATTATCTGCCCCCCCGGGTTGTTTGTATTTGTGTACTGCCTAGCAGAATGACACATTAATCTTACCTGGGAGATACAGGAAGTATTTAAATGTGAGCAAGTAATTACTATTATGAATGCTTTATCATGAATAGGATGAGTCTTGTCTAATATACATGGCCATATCTTGATCCCTATGTAAGAAGACATGAAGTCAGAATCCACGTTCACTGTATCTTCTTGCTCTTAGAAGCAATTTGGGAAAAGAAACCAGAGCTGTAGTAGGCCAGATAACTTCCTTCTGGCTAGATGTGTAGTCATTAACAAATGGAGCAAAAAGCAAGCATAATCATACTTCGTTTCCTTCAGGGACATGCAGGAGGGGGCTGTTCTTAACAGAGAAACAAGCCAGGGGCCGAGGATGATGGCAAGGCAGGCACTGGCAGTGCCCTCATTAACAATGGGCACAGTACTGTGGGATGCTGCACCCAGCAGCAGTAGCAGTAGGCAGGGTGAGCCAGGAGTCCACGTTACCAGGCAAGCCCATAGGGTTGAGGCAGGCCTGAGGTCAAGCCAAGAAGTCAACAAGTCAGAACAGGTCAGGATCACCAAAGTCCATGGTCAGCCAGAGGTGCAGTTGCAAAGTAGCGGAGGCAAGGCACAGAGCATAACCACAACTGCCGAGTAAGAGAGGGGCTGGGGAAAGGCATCTCACAGCCTGTGCTCACACAGCTCTTTTCCCAGGTAATACAGCTGCACCGCCTTGAGCACAAGTGGCTAAATTCTGATGAGAGCCTGAAGAAGCAGTGCAGCTGTTTTCAGTGTCTATACAAAGCTGAATGTTCCCACCTTTTTGTGGTTTCAGCATTACAGTGGAGGAGCACCGACCAGGAACAACATTTGTTCAGATTAGGCACTGGAAGTATTTTGCAGCCCTGTGTACATCTGTAGAGATGGATTTAACACCCCTCAGGGGCACAAGCAGTCTAGCACAACATACTTTGGGGTAAGAAATATTTTTCTTTTATTTTAAATCTTCTCCCTCAGTTTTAATTAATCTGCACATGGTGTTCTAATGAGGTCTGATGCCATAGTGTCAGCCATGGGCTCTGGAGCATCATTTGCAGGAGAGGTTTTTTATCACAATGAAACCCCACCATCTTAACACACAACCACTAACA
The DNA here is from genome assembly GCA_013398225.1 of Steatornis caripensis. Lineage (NCBI taxonomy): Eukaryota > Metazoa > Chordata > Aves > Caprimulgiformes > Steatornithidae > Steatornis > Steatornis caripensis. Next base: position 112,458 of record VZSC01001620.1, on the reverse strand, counting down.
AAAGTAGCAAGATTGAAGGAAAAATGGAGCCATTCACTCAGCTGCAAGAGACCAAGCCCTTTTAGAGGTTATGATGAACTTCCAGCCTCTACTTAAAAAAAAAAAAAAGATACAGTATTTTGTTTTGGTAGTAAAAATACCATAGGCAGATTAAAAATACCGCAGGTTACCAGCTCTTGTGAGAGAGCAGTAAATATCTGTGCTCTTCTTGTGCAGCTTCTGCCCATTAACTCTTTAGTTCAGAGCCTAGCAAAAAACCCCACATGTGATGCACTTTACTTCCCGATTCCCCTCTGGTACTTCTAATGTCCAGCACTCCTATGAAATAGAAAAGGATAAAATTTGGTAGAGCTCCAATGAATAATTTATTATGGAAATTCAATAGCACTTACAAAAAGTGCTTGTAAATAAATGACATTTACTAAGAAATTAAATCCCATACATATGACAGTTCCATGTTAGATCCCAGCTCAATTTAAACTCTGTGAATCAAGGGAGCTAAACTAGTACCGGCTGGGGCTCTAAACCCACATAATTCTATCCTTATTGCAAGCCTGTTTCAAAATCTCCACATGGGTAGAGTTTTGTTACATATTCAGTATGCTCTCGCTCTTCTCCCAACCTAATTTGATTACAGTAAATAAAAGCATGATCAAGGTTTGTCCTGGTTTGGGCTAGACAGCACCAATATTCTTTTAGAAATTTTACTTTTTAGTTAAGTCTCTTCTGAGAAATTGCACTCTCTGAATTTAACCGCATGTTTTTACAGACGGTGGCTGCTTCTAGCAGTGATAAGGCTTGGTGTTTATAGTGCTGGAACATCAGAAGCAATGGTATGCAGAAAGGCTCTTGCTTATAGTTATCCCTATGGAGACCAAGGTCGATGCTTGCTTCTGCTGGCTTTCTCATGAACTGGAAATGAAAGAGCAGAGAAGTGGTCAGACCTGTGACCCTGCAGTGAGGAGGAGTGGGTCGGACAGGTGACCCAAACCTGACCAAAGGGAGTATTCCATCCCATACACGTCATACTTGGTATAAAGCTGAGGGATCACAAGGGTCTTGCTCTCTTCTTCTATGGCCAGCGTCTGAGGAGGACTCGGTCTGATTTTTCTGCCTTCGATCCTGATCTGTGCATCCCTGAATCCAGTTCCTGCCTGCCGCTGAGTACAGTCTGGGACTTTCACAGGGCCGTCCCCACAGCATCCAGGTCATCGGGGTGGGGGGGGATTGATATTGGCTTTGTATATATTTGTATATATATATGTGTATATATTTAATTGTTATTATAATACATTATTAGTATAGTTAGATTAAAACTGTTTTAACTGTTCCAATCCGTAAGTGTCTTTCCCTTTTCTCTTTCCCTCCTTTTCTGGGGAGGGAGAGGGTTAACAAAGAGCGTCCATCGTCCATTTAATAGCCAGCCCAGCTTTAAACTGTGACAAGATTGAAGTTGAACAATCATCATCAATATTTTCCTTTCATGATATAACAGAGGCTGGGAGGTTGAGATTTTAAAACTCTTAACATTCAGGTACATCATTTGGTTAATGTTCAAAGTTTTAGTTCATTTTGCAGCTGCCCAAAGCTTTGTAGCAAATACACGTCATATGGTGGATTAAAACTCATGTATTCCTAGTGACAGTAACCAGCAACAAAGCCAGACACTTCGCTATTTGTATGTCAGCATTTGTATGTCAGATTTCCCATTCCATCCCACCCCCCAACTAAAACTTTCTTTCAGTGAGGTCAAGGAAAAATGCCCTTTGAATTTGAAGAGGCAAGACTTCTCCTCTTACTTTGTCTGTTTCTTCGAGAGAAGAAAAATGATTAAATTAGAGTTTGCTTCCCCTTGCCCAGATATCATCACAATTCAGTAACAAAACCACTGCAGAGATGGAGAGATTTGATACCATTTGCAGGAAAAAAAAGCATGAAAATGTCTTTTACGAATGGAAATAGCAATACAGATGGAAAATCCTTTTATAAGTATAAATCATAGAATGGTTTGGGCTGGAAAGGACCTTAAAGATATCCCAGTTCCAAACCCCCTGCCATGGGCAGGGACATTTTCACTAGATCAGGTTGCTCAAAGCCTGATCCAGCTTGGGCTTGAACACCTCCAGGAACCGGGCATCCACAACTTCTCTGGCCATCCTGTTCCAGTGTCTCACCACGCTCATTGTAAAAAATTTCTTCCTTATGTCCAATTTAAACCTACCACCTTTCAGTTTAAAGCTGTTGCGCTTTGTCCTGTCACTACAGGCCTTGGTAAAAGTCTCTCTCCATCTTTCTCATAAGCCCCCTTTGTATATTGAAAGGCCGCAGTAAGGTCTCCCCAGAGCTGTCTTTTCTCCAGGCTGAACAACCCCAACTCTCTCAGCTTTTCTTCACAGGAGTGGTGTTCCAGCCCTCTGATCGTTTTCCTGATAACTAAACCTAAGAATCACAAGAATTTTGGTAAAGTTTCTGCTAGCATACAGAATGTATAAGCTGATCTCATTCTGATGCTGAGGTGATGTGTTTGTGANTGAAAGGCCGCAGTAAGGTCTCCCCAGAGCTGTCTTTTCTCCAGGCTGAACAACCCCAACTCTCTCAGCCTTTCTTCACAGGAGTGGTGTTCCAGCTCTCTGATCGTTTCCCTGATAACTAAACCTAAGAATCACAAGAATTTTGGTAAAGTTTCTGCTAGCGTACAGAATGTATAAGCTGATGTCATTCTGATGCTGAGGTGATGTGTTTGTGATGGCACAGTGAAAATAACTGTCACATATGTTTGCAATGCATACAAGAATTGGAACGCGTTAGGGTTGTCACTGATTTGAATCACTAATTCCCTTACTTTTACCTTACTGAACTGTGTTTTCCTGCATATAGAAAAGTTTTCTAACTTCTGCCACATATCGATAGTCTTTGTATCTCCGAATGTGGTCTAGTACTCCTGCTCATTAAGCAATTGAAAGTGAAAACCATAGAATTTAAAGGGGGCAAGGAACAAAAACTTTTCTCTACCCATAGCCACAAATCTCAACCTGCCTGCAGGTGCACCCATCCACTACACAGGAGGATATGCACCCATATGGCCAAATTTCTGTTTTACACTTACGAAAGAGAGGAGTCTATCAATCAACTTTATCAACTAATCTATAGGTGCAAGCACAATAGTGCCAGGCACACTGAGCATTTTGAACTTTTCTTATCTAAAGTCTGTACAAAGACTTTTTTTCACCACTGATGCTCTTCAATACTTCCAGGACATCTTGAGAGCAATGCCAGGGAAGAAAGCACAGGCTGCCTGGTCCTTACAGCACTCTGGAGCAACACTACACACCTTCAGGCACACAAATCACTTTGGTGAACCAGTGGTTCTGCAGTACGGCCATAAAGGCAGTAGTCTGCAGGTGATATAAGAGCTTGCACATTAGATGCAGATGGAAACTTCAGCATGTGGTGCCTTCATTATAGCTCCATTTGGAGCTGTTGTGGAGAAAAATAGATTTGATTGTCATTGTTTGCCTTAATGTGTGTGGGATCTGATTTTCCTTCTGTTTACACTAGTGTAAACTAAGGGGAAATCTATTATTGCTATTGGGTTTTCATTAACACAAAGCTGGTGTGATGACTGGAAGAAATTACCCTGTGGCTCAGCATTTTCATTTTGGAGAGTTGCACTGGCAACTTGATCCAAACACACATACGGGTTGGACTTGACTCACTGATACAGCCTTTCAAAGTAATTTGGTTCCTTAATTGCAGAATCCAGAACTTTATACTACTTATACATGCAAACATACTGTGACAACTTAAGTGAACACTGAAAGTGGTAGTACCATTACAAACTTGTCTTTTTATAGAGGAAAAAGGAAATATGGTTTAATTGCAGTTGAACAGAATGCCAACATTTAATTTTCTCCTTAGTAAAGTTAAAAATGCATGGATAAAGACTCAAGAGTTTTTACTCAACACATTCACAAAAGTACAAGTAAAGCTGGCAGGAATATTTAGCCTCATAGAAGTATGAGTCATGGCAATATACAATCTCAGAGACCGTGTAAAAAAGTCACGTTGACTGTTTTAAAATTTTATTTTAGAAGACACTTTGTAAATAACTAATAAAGTCAGGATGACTGTTCTGACACTTGCAGAATGAGATAGTTTAGTTTGAATTTACTTTATTTAAAAGCTGTAAAATAAAGCAAACAGAAAACAGCTGATTATTTCACTTGACCCAGACCAGTCTTCTGGATTTGGAATGATAGTGAGTTTATAAATCCTTGGCTAATACTTCTCCAGAATTACTGGTTTTACTTGGTTTGCTTTTTTTGATTGCCTGACACAAATGCTTTTTTAAGAAAAATCCTTAGGAGAGTTAAGATTTGGGGCTTGCGTAGATTTGAAGGACAAAAGACAGCTCTATGGAGATCTTGATTGACATCCTCTGTAACACAAAGCCCTATGCAGTTGTTTCTACATCAGGCTTCTGCCAAAATTCCTGCTTGAATAACAGCCTCAATTCTGGAAGGGTTCAGAGTCTTCAAGGGATGGAAAATTAAGATCCTTCTGATGAATTTTGCCAACACAAACTATTACTCTCACCATCAAAAAGCATACTTAGTTTTTCTGTTGATGTATCATTGTTGACCTGTTTTGGAATCGCATCTCGTTGACCTCTCATTGAGGGCTTTTTCCTATTTATCTCGTCATGTCCCCAGAGTCTTTCAGTTTTAAAGGAGACTAGAATAACACTATCAAACCTCACATCTGAGGTTTGTCCTTTCCCTCAACTGCAGGCATTACACTTGGCAGAGTCAAAATTAATGCTGTTCAAAGGAAACCCTTTGTCCACTTGCTCTGGATGGGTTCGCATAAGTACTTGTCATTTACTACTTCACATGATGTGACATCAAATTTTACCAGCAGTATTTCTAAATCTGATTTCCAAGCATTAAACATTTATCTAGTTGTTTACTGAAAACATATTCTCCTTGAAATTCACTATCAAAGTCCCCCAATAAAATCACTCTTTGATAATGCTTCAGTTGACAATCTACTTATTATTCGCCTTTTAATACGGACTACATTGATCACAAAGTTTAGCAACCTAAAAAAAGAGACTGCATGTCAGACTGTCAGAAATATCTTACAAAATTCTATAAACAAAATTACATCTAATCTCTGTTTCTCTGCCTTGGCAAACCCCAGCAATTTACAAGGAATATACAAGCACCCGTTTTCCCACAGAAGTCTGTGGGAGTTGAGACACTCATCTTAGTATGGTAAGTTCAAGCTCTTAATAAGATCACATGAAGACACAATGACTTGAGTGCATTCCAGAAGTTTCAGTACATTCTGGAATTTATTTAGAAATTCAACCATCCATTGCAGATTATTTTCTGCAGCCTATGTATCTTGCTTGCAAATCCCAGGCACAGACTTAAACCTGACCTAGCATAATTCTTGCACTGCTCCACTATGATGTAGCATCTTTGCATTATGGCTGATAGTGCTGAGGTACCACAGACCAGATGGGTTACTAGACAGTAGCCAAGAGGAACTCTGCTCAATATTTCTTGTAGGTTTTAAACGTCTGTAGATTTATTAATTGATCTCTGCTAAAAGATATACATGCTTTGGAATTTATTTTCAGAGGTACAGGGATTAGGGTGGATGTGAGATGTATACTGTTTATTCTAATTTATTTTATTTCAAGCATTTCACTTGTATAAAAATTATTTTTCTTAGCATTTCTATGTTTTAAATGTATCTATATTTTGTCAGTCTTGAGTGACATCTTCCTAGGTAGTTAGAGTTTAAATTATGTGAGAAAGCAAAGATATAGGCCCAATTTGCACAGCTTGGTTAGCAAACTAAAGATTTATGGGAAATGTCTGTTCTAAGATTAGGCTCTTAGCACTCCCTCAAAGCCTGAAAGTGGCTCTGTAATTTAACATCAGAACAGGCGATCTAACACAGAAGAAAAAGAAAAGCCTCACTAGTTCCAACACCAGCTGCTTGTTCAACTTGTTCAGCCTAAGGTGTTCTGCAGAAGCTATGATTGCTATTAACCTTTTTCAAACAACAAGCATGAGTCCCTAGGCACTTAGAGCCTGCAGGATCAGAACCCATCAGGATAGCCTTCCTACATGTACCGCTAACCTGATGGTGGCTATCTCCAACCTTTCACAGCCCCGGGCTCCTGCACCAGCCCTGCCAGGCTGCGGCTCCCAGACCCCACCATTCAGTTGTCTTGGCTCATAGTAGCAGCGCACTGCCCTTGAAGCCAGGAAACCACCTCCCAAGGACTCCAAAGTCTCCAGTTTAAACTGAGGCTTTAAAAACATCCCAGGTACCTCTCATAGAAAGCTCTCCTAGATGACCAGCCACCAGGACGGGCACTGGGACACCCATCTGTGACAGAGCCACTGCAGGTGCAGTGTTCTCCAGGCTCTGCTGGCCAGGATGCGCTCCTACAACTCATGAGCTTTAAAGTTTGACAAACTGAGCAACCAGTGCTCACACCCTTCTCAGTTTCACTCCTGTTAGTTTTGGCCAGCAGACAGGGCAAGTGTCCTTTATGTGGGGAAAACAAACGGGAAAGCAAGAGAAACGTTTGAGAGTGTCATGGTGCATGCAAGGAGTTGATTCACTCTGAATCCCAGTGAAGCCAGCACCACAGCCTGAATGGTCTACAGCTCAGGGATTTTTACTTAACTGATTGCCAATTTACACCAAATTTTACTATAGATTTGGGCCTTGTGAAAAAAAGAAAACAAACCATTAAAAAAAGGCTTGGGGATATACCTTTCCTCCTCCTTCCTAGGCTCAGTTCAGCTCCTCTCCTTCCCACCCTTCTAGTGTCACATCACCTGTTTTTCCCTGCACTGCACTCAGCCCTTGGATGTGGCAATGGGTGGCATGAGAGGTTTGGGGTAGTTTTCTGCCTGCTTCTCCCCTGTGCCTCTTGCTTTCCTGCATTAATCCTTGCTTCTCCCTGCTCCTCTGCTCCAGCACGGGTCACCTGTGGGCTGCATCCCTGACTGCATCCCCAGCCACAATCCCACAGCGTCCCTTTCCATACATCCTCGCTGCCGCCAGATGCCATTCTCTCAAACACGCCCACACAGAGATGCCACACAGCCCCACACCCCCAGGTGCATGTTTGGGCCCTTCACCGCTGTGCCAGAGCTGGCCTGAACCAGCTATGACTGACTGGGCGCAGCCCCTGGCCCCCTGTGTCTCTGGGTGCGGCACTGCCAGCCATGCCCAGCTCCATCAGGTGAAGTTTCATTTGGGCCAGAAGTCAGGTGCTCACCAACCCCTCCCGCCCAACATGAGGCAGGTAGAAGGGGGGTCTCTGCCAGTGAAGCTGCCCCATGTGTGCCTGGCCTCGCAGAGGGGCTAGTGAGAGTGTTTGGCCTGGAAGTACTTGGTATGGCAAAGCTGATGGCCGGATGTGGAGAAGTGACGCTGGCTCCAAGCACGTCCCACTCTTACTGAAGTAAAAGTCACAGCATATAATTTAGCTGTTGCTGCAGCAATGCACATCAAAACCAGGGATTTCTCCCCCCTCCACTTTGATTTTGCTATTAAATTTTAAACGAGAAATCCAACCATAACAATTGTATTTAATTTGGATACATGGTATTATTTACACTGTTCAATGAAATAATTGATTCCAATCAATTGCACTTGATCTTTCTCTGTGTTGTAAAAGAAATTAGTAATTCATCATAACCAGGTCAATTGTGGAATTCAGTAGGGTTGGGAATATGCATTTCCACCAGCATTGAACCATCCCAGGGCACGAAAGGCTTTCACACAGCTAAACATCTTCATGGGGAGCTGTTCCAGACAACTCTGCAACTCCAGAGGGACTGGCGCGGTGTAATGAGGCATGAGCAAACAGGATTGTGTAGCCTTGGGATAAATTTTGGTGGCCATAAGCAGAGAGATGAGGAAAGAAGAGTTAAGACAGGAGGGAACCTTCCCTTCCCACTGTTTTTAAGTCTTGAGAAAAGTGCACTGATCTTCCCAAAAAGAGTAAAAAAACATACAGGGTTTTGCCCTAAATATATATGCCCCATTCTTTCTAAAAAGGCAAGTGAACATAGTGGTTTTTAAGTTACATATGCTCAGGCCCCATACAGCACGTGGGAGGGGGAAAAGAACAATCTCCCTCCCTTCAGTTCAACCAATGTCACCTCTTTTCCCTTCTGGGACAAAAGTACAAAAAGTTTGCCTATATTTAATTTCTATCAGTATTTAGAAAAGAACACCATACCCACCATACTCATATTGACTCTGTACCCTAGTTCAGTACCCTCTGTACAACACTGGTTATTAACAAAGGATTGGAAAAGAGATTACATGAAATAATTCAAATCCTGGGTGATTCTTCCTTTGGTATACCATTGGTACTGTCAGTACCAAGATGGGGCCACAAATCAGATCCAGAGATCTGAAAGCTAACCCAGTGCTGTCACAAAGCTCAAATGATCACATGGTTCTGACTCTGAGCTGGAACCAGGCAGCATGATAGAGTTTCGGAAGACTTGCAAAGAGCAACTTGAAACTCGAGCTGCTCTACAAGTGACTATGAACAAATAACTGCCCAAGTGTGTAAATCAAAGCAATGATTATAAAAGGAACCTGAACCAACAGAAGGTAATTGTTTGGTTTCGGTTTTTTTTTTCATTTGAGTGGTTTTTTGGTTGTTGTTGTTCTTTCTTTTTTTTCCCCTGATTGTTTGTTAAACTCTGCTAGGTTAATTTGGAATGGCTTTTGCTTACACAGAACTGAAACAGCTAGATCCATTAAAGGCTAGGGATACTTCCTATGGGCTTAAATAGTAATTCCATCAAGGTTCAAAATAAATAAAAAGAAAAAAATCTGTTAAATCCCCTATCTTTCTCAATACAAGGATTTTTAATTGGCATAATATATAATTAACCAACTGGAGTTACCTTTTTTGTGTTACAAGTATAAGCTAAGATCTGGCATCTAGAAAGACAAAGCAAAGTTTCAAGTTTTCATGTCTTCGAAATAGTTTAATGGACAACATAATTGTTCACTTTAATTAATCCAGCCTTCTTAAAAGAAGTGCGAGGTAGTACAGGCAAAAACCTCAGCTGACATACATTGGCATAAGTTGAGTAAAGTCAGTGCTCTCAGATTAAATAATTGCAAAGGTGTAGAAAAACTAAAGAATATTTTATAGATGCTACCCATAGGGACACAGACACATACGCAACTGAAACTAATAATTAAAAATCATATAAATCTCTATACTTTGCCCCTCAGTTTTGTGAAGAGGGATACACAACTACAGAAAAAACTCACAGGTGTCCTTTTTGTCTCACATGCCAATCTTAGGTCAGATTCTTTCAGAACACGCGAGTTTCCTCTCATCCCTTCCCCATAAGAATACTATAGGGCAAATCACCTCTGATTTTGCCTGAGAGAACTGGTGAGATTTAAAAGTGTTGGTAGACAGGAAAACTAAGATAAATTTGGAGTCACCATTTTGAGAATCCTTAACCATTTGAGAATCTTGGGTTAGCCAAGACACTCCGAAGTCCTAAAATTGTGACAACCCCAATACCAGTTAATTTGAAGTGTACTATAATTGTGTGCTCTTTTAAGGCTCTATATTTGACTATCTGTTTCAAAGTTCACTTTATAAACAGAAGAGAGATTTATTTGTAGGAATTTTTTTATGTGAACACAATTTTGCACCTGCTCAAATGGGAACAAAGATATTTGTTACATTATCCACCACTGAGTGTTCTGCTTTCGGAATTTCAGACATACAAGCTGAACCAACAGTAAACACTGGATGTAAGGAAAAGCCAGCAATTAGAACAGACAGACTGAAGAGAATTGTCACACTGAAAAATGTTTGATCAGACTATTGGAAGAGGAAGTTGATGAGGCCATCTGCAGACAGCTGAAAGTTGTCTCACAGTCATAGGCCCTGGTTCTCATGGGGGACTTCAACCACCCTGATATTTGCTGGAAAGACAACACAGGTAGGCATGCAGAGTCCAAGAGGTTCCTGCAGATCATTGATGATAACTTTTTGACACAAGTGGTGGAGGAACCAATGAGGAGAGGAGTGATACTGGACTTGGTAATGACAAACAGAGAAGGACTGGTTGAGCACATAAAGGTTGGGGGACAGCCTTGGCTTCAGCGACCATGAGATGATGGAGTTCAGGATCCTGCATGGAAGAAGCAGCGCAACAAGTAAGATTACAATCCTGGACTTCAGGAGAATGAACTTTGGCCTCTTCAAAGACCTGTTTGGAGGAATCCCATGGGTTAGAACTCTAGAAGGCAGCGGGGCCCAAGAGAGCTGGTTAATATTCAAGAACAACCTCCTCAAGCTGAAGATCAACGCATCCCTATGAGTAAGAAGTCAAGCAAAAGAGGCAGGAGACCTGCATGGGTGAGCAAGGAGCTTGTAGAAAAACTCAAAGGGAAGAAGAAATTTTACAGGATCTGGAAAGAAGGACTGGCCACTTGAGAGGAATATAGGACCCTTGTCAGAACATGA
>VZSC01001620.1:68703-99089 GCA_013398225.1 Steatornis caripensis | reverse complement strand
CTGGCACAGGCTGCCCAGAGAGGTTGTGGAGTCTCCTTCTCTGGAGATATTCAAAACCCGCCTGGATGCATTCCTGTGCAACCTGCTCTAGGCTAACCTGCTTTAGCAGGGGGGTTGGACTAGATGATCTCTAGAGGTCCCTTCCAACCCCTACCATTCTATGAATTGTTTATTACTTACTAATAAATCTTATTTCTGTATAACCTGACATTTTGAAAATGTTGTAGCAAATAACACTTCATTTGCATGATATTAACTGAAGCATTGAGGTAATCTAGTTAAATTGGAATGCTGTCTTATTGTGTAAATTAACTTTGGTAAAAACCTTGGCAAAAATCTCAAGGTTATGTACCTAAAGTTAATCACATGCAACCATGCTTTTGATGTCTGGCAGAATCAGCCTCATTCCTTCTGGCATGGGTCCATAACATCAAATACATTCACAAAATTAAGGAGAATTGTAGATGTTCAGTACATTGAGTAAGGGCTGGTATACAGGGATACAATCTACAGGACATATGCTTTCATGCTTAGATGACACAGCTTTCAGGCTTAGATCCTTGGAATCAATGGAGTGAGATATTCATATTTTGGTTCTGGGCCTTACTTCATCTTGGTAACTTTGATTTAGGTGAGCACTTACACTAAATAACCTACTGTTGCAAATGTTGTTAATTACCATGATCCAGACTAGGGAAAACAAGCTCAAAAGCAAACTTCAGATGNCTTTGATTTAGGTGAGCGCTTACACTAAATAACCTACTTTTGCAAATGTTGTTAATTACCATGATCCAGACTAGGGAAAACAAGTTCAAAAGCAAACTTCAGATGGTATTTTACTCATAGCATTCCATGTGAAACTGTCTTTCATTTTATATGTTATCTACCAGTTTAAAATATATACAACTAGTGTTTAAGACATTTTATCCTCCTTATGAGCATCATCTCTCACTATACCTGTTTACATGCCATATCTTGCACCAAAAAATTCAAGAACCTGAGGATTAAAATGTGTACTCCCACATTCGGCAATAACTACTACAGTAGGAATGGAATTGACGTTTTGCTGTAATTGGAATGCACAACTCCAAATATTTGTCATATATTGTATCTACTTCCACCCCAACAGTTAAGCAGTATGGGTCAGACTAATCTGCAGATTATGATATCATTATGGCATTGATTTGCATTTTAGTTGCAAGAATTAATTCCACAATGAAGGAAGGAAACTGCTTCTTTCAGGCATGATAGTTGTTCCTGTTGGCCTTTCTCATTTCAAACAAGAGTCAAAAAAGTCTCCCTGCACTGAAACTTGAAAATATAGAACTGGCTTTTATTCTGTCCCCTCCAACCCTGGAAAGTGTCTGGAGAACATGTCAATGCCCACAATGGTCAAGTGAAAACATTCTCCTTGTGGTCTGCTACACACAATAGTTATTCGTTGCTGTTACCCTCAGACTAGTGCTTAAGTCAAAAGGAGGGAAGACAGAGAAGTTAAAGGACAGTTCTAGTAAGTACTTCAGGGAAGATGAAGACCACACAGTGTTATTTATTTGCACTCTGCTTTTTTTGCAGATGGGATCTCTGTGACTGAACATGTTGGAGCAGACTTTAATCTTAGCCTTCCAGACCTCAGGAGAGGGCTCCAAAAATTCCAGCTATGGGCTGTTCTGGTCCTTCTTCTCACAAATTTCAAGTCTTGTATAAGATTCTGGTATTTATGTCCTGGCATTTTCTAGTCTTATGTTAGTTCACAGGCAATTCTCTGCTCAACACAAAATACATAAATAAAAATGGAATGCAAATGATGCTAGAGAGTTGTACCTTCATTACGACAACTCAGCACAATTTGTACTCTCATATATTCATTTGATCATATAACATCTGTGTTCCTTGTATCATCCACATCAGGAGCTCATTTGGCTTCAGTCCAATTGGTACTCTGCCAGTAAACAAGGGATTTAAGGGTAGGTGAGTTCTTGGCATAGGGGATAAGAACTCCAGTATTTAGCAACAGAATTCAGACACATTTAGTCCACAGGACAAAAGTTCAGATGTTAAGAAGGAAAGAAGCCTAATAAACCATCTGCACCTTTAAAAGGTTTAAATAATATACCCTNCTAATGTTGAGCTGGTAAAGTGAAAGATGTATTGATGAAAAAGGTACTCTTAGCACAAACTCTACAGACCAGAATTCTTTGAAGGGCTGAGCATCATGGCAGCAGGATACGCTGATGTACTAGGAAATTAGTGGAAAAATCTATGCGCACCTCCTCCATACTCTTTGAAACACTAGTTCAAGTTCATTTATGGGTCATATTAAAGTCTTCTGTGTTACCTTGAGAAACAAACTTTAGGAAATGATATTGCAATATGGGAGACAGCTGGCAGGGAGGCTTCACCCCACAGAGGCCAGGAGACTCCTAATGTAAACAGTGAGCAGGCAGAGCCAGACCTCATGGGAATGGAAAGTAAAGTTTTTCCTAGTGACCCAGATCACACTGTATAGCAATTGCTGTGATTTAGGAAGCCACCATCTTCCTGAGTTGAAAGTAAGACTAGAAAAAATGACTTACCCTGAAAGAACACAGAACTGGAGAAGATACAGGTTTATAAACATATTTTATTTCTACCTCACTTTGTATTTTCTCTACCTGTTAAGAAGTTTGCTTTCCTAGTTTATATTTAATCTCAATGACTAGAAACCTCACTTTTGAAGAGGTTGCAAGAAATCTAGCTCAAAGCTCTTGACTCCTGGAGGATCATAGCAGTGACACTTTTTTTTTTTTTTTACTTCAAAGAAAATATCTATAAGCCAGTGCTATTTATTCCAAACAAATCTGCACCACTATGGAAGGGTGCCTCTGTTCTTTCTGCTTATTACTGAGCAAGCTTCTTTCAATTACAATATATTTGCTTTATTACAGAATATTCTAGACTAGGACTTGAACCTAATAATAATAATAAAAAAATCCTTGTTTTACTTGGTCCTGAATTTTGAAATTAAGATCCGAGTCTCAGAAATGTACCATATTCAGTGGATCATTATATGTTTATCTTCGTGTATACTTTAATGGACAAGAATAACACTGAAACTAAGCTATAAACAATCTAGTTTTTATTACTGTAGATAGCATGTGTCTTTAAATCAGAAAAAGCTAGAAACAAAATAAAGTTAAAAGCTTGTTCTTTTCCTCAAATCATTTATATACACTGGTTCTCATTGAAACAAAGGAATACTAATATTCAAATAAGCAGAATTACTTGATATGAACAAGAATCTGTAAACAGGGTCACAATGCATGAACCAGGAATCTTAATCCATTACAAAACAGATCAGTAAAACAGGGCATACATGCAAGATTCTGTACAATGACAGGAAATGAGTACTCTGTACATAAGCAAGTCACAGCCGTTACAAGCCAAATACATATGAAGTACTGCATAATTGAAAACTATTATCTTCTGGATAAAGCTTCCTACTCAGATTAACAGAAGATACCCCAACTCCTGTACCGTCTTACCAACCTGGAAATCTACATCAGGGAGTGGGGGGGAACAGGCTATTAGTAAGANCTGCATAATTGAAAACTATTATCTTCTGGATAAAGCTTCCTACTCAGATTAACAGAAGATACCCCAACTCCTGTACCGTCTTACCAACCTGGAAATCTACATCAGGGAGTGGGGGGGGAACAGGCTATTGGTAAGAAACACTGAAACTACGAGCAGAAAGTTGCCCTTCATTAGTTTTCTAGTTGTTTTGAAATTGTCAGACCAAAGTCCTTCTCAGGGACAGGTGCAGGTATGCAGTATCCTACCTTGGATTTGTGAAGAGAAGCACTGAGAGGACTACCTCTCTCCTACTACGCTATGGACAGAGAAACGGTGCTTTACTGTCCCACTTTCCCCCTGATGCTGACCTATGGAAAAACTGTATCGTATACTAAGAAACTGGAAGGTGACATAGGAAATTACAGTACTCAAGGAAAAGTAAAAAAAACATCTTGCAAGTTTCAGACTAGCGTAACAGTGCTTCTCAGAATTTATCTATGCACACAAATTTGCACCAAATCAATTGAAAGTGGATAGTTTTAAGCATTTATTTAAACTGGAATAAATCCTTACAAATGCATTGTTTGAAACTGGAATATACTGCTTCCTTTTAATTCTGTGAGACACTGAGTCCAGCTTAGTCAATATTTTATTTATTTTGACTTAAATACCTGAAGACATATCTCCAGCATGTTCAACACCTAATATACTATTAACAGCATGTTTTAAAATTCAACAGCAAAAAACACTCAATTCAAGGGGAACTCACCCACCTATGTGTTGAAAACTCCTTTTTCCTTTTTGTCATTTCAGAAGCAGGCCTTAGCCTGCCTAAGAAAGGTTTTGCAGCAGGTCAGAAGCTCAGTGAAGCCAACTCTAAGACAGATGTGTCAGCAGCAAGTTAATTCAAGTTAATTAGGAAATTGAAAAACCAGTCTCAGCTGATGTAGTTAAACTTGTGTATTAAGCTTCTAAGAGCAAATGTATCTAGGATAGGATAATATTCCAGCTTGGTTACTGAGACACAAGTGGCTTTTAGATAATGTGCAGCCAACTAATGAATAGTTGTGCTTATCAGAGAAGTTAATTTGACGCTAGCCATATAATTCCAACTAAACAGATAATTTGCTTTACATACGAGCTTGATATTGTAAAACACCATATCTACTACTGAATGAATATGTTACTAGGAAACACAGGGCTTGTAATTACCCATCTTAATTCTGTCTCTATAATCAAAGTGAATGCATAAGTTAGATGAATGAATTTAAAACCTGCAGTTTATCTCTTGTCTCATTAATAATACAGTATAAGCACTTGTTTTAACATCTTTATGTTCTATCTTTAAAATTTTTCTTTCTATAATATAATCTTAAGGTTAACCTAAATCTTACCAGCATCCTAAATATCTGGAAACAGGAGGAATAACTGCTTCCTTCTCAGTAGTCATGGCAGAGGGCAGTTTTGCTATTGTCTTGCATGCCATCAGATTTCACGAGACAGTTCTTACAAAATTAGCTGTATGGAGATGACAAAAAAAGAGCTCCAAAGTAATTAATTCTCTCAGTTATTGCACCAAGAGGTGATCTTTCTCCCTGCACAACTGCCCTGCATTACCTGAGCATTTTCTGCATACTCCAGTGGAGGGAAACTTTCTGTCCTAATGTCAAACACGAAGTGCTGCAAGTCTAGTTTTCCTTATTAGGGAAGCTGAGATACAGATGGACCAAGGCTGAAATTTGCCATGTCACATGAAGGATTTGGAGACCCAGGTGCCATTTATTTTAACCGAGTCTCCAAACCCTTCGGCAGCTATGAAAAAGTCCCAGCCTACATAGCAGAAATAATGACAATTATTCCTGGTCTACAGAAAATGAACAGATCCTGAGCACACCAAAATCATCAGTCTCCTTTCTATTGCCACGTATTGTAATTTTAATTTTGCTGTCTAAGCTAAGCAAGAGAGAGTGCTTGCCCAGGGAAAACACTAATAAATAGTTACTTGGACAATTCAGTCAGTCTTCTCCAAAGCTCTGTTGAGCAAATAACCAGTAACTCTCCTCTTTATATGCACTGCTAGGGGAAGGCCGAGGGTCTTCAGACATACTAAATAAAATTATTTACATGAAAGAGAAGTATCTCAGTGCAGTGTTAGTTTTCTTCCTGAATGCTATTACAATTCATCTTCAACATGTGATCTTTAGCTTTTCCAATTCAAGTCTGACTCACAGCAAGATGAATGATGTACGCACTCAAGAGACAAGCTCAACAGCCAATAAACCATTCTAAGCAGACAATTCTTAGAGAAAATATTAAATGTTGGTTTCCTAATGCTCTTGTTGTACCCCTTCCAACATGATCGTTCCTATCACCAGATGCAACATATTCTTGGTGGCTTCATGGCTCAAAATCATGTAATAGAGTGCTATTACTAATGAAATAAAGTAAAATAACACTCCTTGGATTCTGGAGTCAGAGTTAGGCCTGAAGGGGAAGATAATTTGTGGTCATTTCACCTCTAAGTTCTCTGCCATAGTTTGTCTACTCTGGATGCAGGATGATAGGTTTTAACTAGAAGTGCTTGCCTCTGGTACGTCAGCATTTCAAGTCACTGGCTTATTTTTTATTCTTTCTGAAATCTGCTCTTGGATGTGGTATACAGAAGCCTTTTACTTCCATTTTAAATGTTGTATTTCCTCTAATTCACTACTACCACTCCTAATTCTTCTTTATCTGTGGTCATAGGGTATAAATCTCAATGACAGAGGTGTGTCTCAAGCTTCTCTAGATTAGACTAGTTACATACATACATTTTCCACTTCCAATGCACTTTATTTCAGAGAACTCCATGGTTTTGAACCAGATCAACACAAGCTGAAGAGGTTCATTACTTATCTAATGTTGAGCTGGTAAAGTGAAAGATGTATTGATGAAAAAGGTACTCTTAGCACAAACTCTACAGACCAGAATTCTTTGAAGGGCTGAGCATCATGGCAGCAGGATACGCTGATGTACTAGGAAATTAGTGGAAAAATCTATGCGCACCTCCTCCATACTCTTTGAAACACTAGTTCAAGTTCATTTATGGGTCATATTAAAGTCTTCTGTGTTACCTTGAGAAACAAACTTTAGGAGTTACGGCTCAGACTCCAGGTATACGTTACAAATTCTTCAATTTAAAGCTAACTTTGTAATTTGAGTGTTTTAATAAAGAGGACTGAAACCATTTGATGTTGAACAATGGAACTTCACTAGGGGTTTTGAGCTGGTGCCTTTTCTGACCGAAAAGATATACCGTGGGTCAGAAACATGTAAAAACAGGTAGTGGAAGTTATTTGTTGCAGAACTACTAGTGTGTCATTAGAGAAGGCCTTCAGCAGGACTGAATATTGAGTGAAAACTGAAGCAAATACTGTACCATAAGGCCACTTAAATAAATAAATAAATAAGTGGCAGATGCAAGTCCCTTTCTTTTACAATACTGGTAAACGTAAGTTATTAACCTTGAATATATCTATGAAAGCTACAAAAATTAATTTATTTACCTAACTCATATATAGTCACAAAATTCTTTCAAGTAGGAGTAGTCTGTGAGGATGTTAAGAGGGATCTAATATTTAGGTGATCTCATTAATGTCACACAAAAGTTTGCAAACAAAATCTTTTCATATCACAGTTGAAAACATAGCAGATGGCCTCTTGGGACAGCAAAGAACATTGCTGCTTGTCTTCAGAAAGCATAAGCAGGTTCAGTACCTTTTTAAAGAATTCACCAAATGTAACAAGGAGAGCATGACATGTTATTTGGCAGAACAGCTCTAGAGAACAAGGCCAACTTCTAGGCATTCTTTGGAACTGTGACACTTAAATTCATCCTCAGAGGACAGATGTATCACCAATAGGGTTAATCACCACATTTTTTTTTTCCTGGTTTAGGAAAAATCCCTTGAATGAGCAGAATGAGAGAATAACATGTTTGTTTACTACAGTCACTTTCTACAATGCAATGTACAACGCAATGATAGTCAACTGGTAGGAAGGTCAGATATAAACAGGTAGTATGTCCTATTCAAAAAGCCAGCTCTTGTCATGCAAGCAGATTTGCCAGTGAAAATTTTGCCATCAGAGTCACCTAAAACTAGTATTATGCAGCCTTCATTTTCAATAATCTTCCTTGTGATTCCTTTGAGCCATTGTCCTCTTCCCCATCCTCCAGCTGATTTCTTAATAGGAGGAGTTTCTTCAGGTCCTCACATGATCTATTTAAACCACTGAGAAATACAGGCAATTTCACTAATCACAATAGGGATTTAAAAAACTAAATTAAACCATATGTCAACAAGTACAGATGAAGAAAGTTGAATTAGATCAGCCCATAGTGATAAAGACTGTGTCTGGATAGCAGTTTACTGGTCTCTCCATGAAAGTATGAAGTTTTGTAAACCAGCTTCTCAGATGCAGGAAAGAATAGTGATATGGGTTCTAAATATTTTGTAAGTTAAATATATAAAGTTTACACCAGAAATCTGGACTACACTGACACAATCAGCATACGTCAATTGTTTCTTTCAGAATTCTATAAGCAACAGCACAATGACAGAGAACAGTTTGCCAGTGCTCTCAACTCCCAGTGAACTGAAGGCGATATCAAAAATTGTCACAAATTAGCATCCACCATGTCTTCAGACCTGAAATTTATATCTTAGAAAGAAGACATTGAAAGCTACAGAGTTGAGAAGGCCAAAAAAACTCAAACAGAACCACCAAAACCCCAACTCTCAAAAGATTAGTAGATAACCTGTAATAAACAAAGGGGCAGTGGTAGAAAGAATCAGGTACTTGTTTGTGCTGTTAGCCAAGGGGGCATTACAGAGTCTTCACTGCTAAGAAGCTCAAGTTCTTTTTTGAGTTGATGAGAAGCTTGAAACATTTAGGCACCTAAAAGAACCATCTTTGATTTGTAGACTTATAAAAGTTCAGAGGGGGTGATGTGGTTAAACAGTCATTATAGACTTCCAATCTCAAAACTGCCAGACCTTTGGGAAATCCTGTCTGCCCTCATTTGTGTTAGTTACCAAAGAGTAATTTCCAGTAAAAATTTCAAATTACTCAAGAAAATCGTGGTTAGGACTCCTTTCTTGAACCATTCTCTGTGCCAAATAAGCACAGAGGCAAAATAAAATGTTGGGTTTAAGTCAATACAGCTGCTCTGTATCACATGAGTGCTTTTTCCACATAAAAGAAAGAAAAAATTACCATCTTCTGCTATTCAGGTATGTGAATCACAAAGAAGATTTGCACTCTACCTTTAGGAGCAGTGAAAAAACTTCATGCAGCTGATGATAATCTTATTCTGCATACGCAAATTGGCTAAAGCAAATTGTGCAGTGGTGTATATATATGTATATATATATGTATATATATGTGCAGTGGGGTTGGACTAGATGATCTCTAGAGGTCCCTTCCAACCCCTACCATTCTATGATTCTATGATATACAAAAAGCACTAATGTTTAATTATTTTAGATAAGCTCATTCATGTGCAAAAGCAAGGATGCCAGGTACAAATCAAGAATATGTTGCATACACAAACTTCAAAAATCTTATATGCGGAGAGCCACACGCACACATATGGACAACATTAGGAGCAGAAAATCCAGCCACAAGGAGGAGGCATAAATCTGTAAGAAGCAGGTTGATTAGACATGTGGGAATGATAAATAGCAGATCACACATGATTACTGGATGAAAGAAAAAGAGGACTAAAGCATTCAGCTGGAAAAAGACCAAATGGAAACAAAGACAATTTAAATACTAAAAGAATGTAGAGCAACTATATAGCCATAACGTATGGTCAAGGAAGAGAAAAAAAAAATTAGGGGTCTACTCCAGCTACAGTCATGGGAAGAAATCAGAAAGTTTATTTATGCCGGAATTCTCTAAGAAAAAACATATCAGCTGAGCTGTCTAAAAGAAGACAACCACTGTTAAAGAATGTTACGCAAGTGAATGTTGATATGAGAGAGTATAACATTTTTTGCGCGGAACAAGAAAAAGAAAAGAGATAATAATGGGAAAAAATATATCTAGGAAGGGAATAAAATGAGACAAACCAAGTAAAAGAAAAGAAAAATGACAATATAGCTGATGACAAATTAAGCAAAGGAAGAATAAAGGATTATCAGCGTGATTAGTCATAATGCCAAGTCCTAAGGTATCTTCAAAGATAAATCAGTTGATTAATAGAAGCAGCAGTTTAGGGGATGTATAATACTTGGATAGGTATATTTATCTGAGCTAAGCAAAGAAAGACTTACAAAGTGTAAGTCTTTACTGGTTACAAAGCCTCCACACAATAAAGGGAAAGAATAATTCCTTGGGTACGAATGTGTCTAGGGCAGTTGTTCAACAAGATCACCATGTGAACAAATTACTGGGATAAAGTTTCCTTCCAGTGTGGAAGAGGGATGAGAAAATCCATTCTAGCCTTATTCAACATCTTCCATTTACAGTCAAGTAAATAGGTACTAATTGCAAACCCCCTGAAATACCAATCGGGAAAAAAACCCCCAAGTTTTGTTGAAGATAAACATTATCACCTCAGACAAAATCATCATTTCCTTTTTTTTTTTAAATTAAGTCGGCATCAGATCATGGTTAGTCACAGAATGTGCGTCTGCAGGAAACTTTGCAGAAAAATCTTCTCAAGCAATGCAAGTTATTGCAAGTTATTGATACACCTTTCTAAGGTCAAGTCCACTCAGATCAGACTAACATTCGGGGCTGGGGGGTGTGGGGGATGTGGTGGTGTTTGTTTTCTTTTGCTTTACCTTTTCTTCTTCCTCCCTCTATTTTTCTTCCAGATGCTGCTTCAATTACCATGGCTGATTGGATGAACAGGTCATCATCAGCACTTTACCACTGTTCAAATGACTTTTGCCTAACACGCCTCAAGTAGTTGCTACTATTTATGATATGTACTCCTGCTCTAAAATAGGAGCACAACTGTGCAAGTTCTCCATATGCAGTACATTTGTCTCTGCTTTCCACACCCACAACACTCTAATCTCATTCTTGCTGCCATATGCCTTCCTGAAACTAACTCTAGGCAGATTTCCTTCAGCTTTCTTCCCGCATGTTAGTTCTATTATCAAGAAGTCAAATCCTCTGCAGACTTTGTGCTACACCTAAAGAAAATGCTGGTGCTGGCATTTGACCTCACGAACCTGATTAGGTGATGTATAATAGCCACTTCATCATAACATACCAACCTTGTGACAGACACAGCTGAGATTTATAATGAACAACTCTAGCACCTTTTTTTATAAATAAAAAATTTGCACCCCACTTCTTGTGGCTTTTCTTATAACCTCAATGTAAAGTTCATACCTCAATTTTTCTTCACCTTATCACCTTCTAGTATGAGTAGACACATCTCTGAATTCTCTGAAGAAGTGAGATTATGAAATTGTCATCCTGCTTTTTGTGCTTTGATGGGGTCCACCTGAGTTTAGCTTTTACTCCACTCAGAATAGTCAAATGTTCGATATTTTTTTACCCTGAGAACATACAAAAGTTTTAAAGGATTTTTTAAAGGTTTTACACTCCATTGTGGGACCCCAAGATAGTTAGAGAAGGTAGAATCAAAATACAATTAACACTAACTTTGTATTCTTTATTATCAAAGAATAATTTGTCAACTCTTTGAGAAGCACGGAGCAAGACACAAACAGGGACACAGTCAAGAAGGAAGTACCACCAATGTCTGCTGTGGTACACAGTGTGAATGTTTCCTCCACACCTTTGAAGACATGAAAAATGAGAAAAGCCAGTGTAAAACTGGAAGATATGTGCTGGTAATGAACACAATGGAATTTAAAAAGCCTAATACAGAGAGAAGAGAAACAATCCAAATCCAGAAAACAGAGGAAAAGTTAAAAGATTCCTAATTTGTGACAGTTGTTGTTATAGTGTGTTCTACTGTCCAATGGAACAAAGCCATGAACTGAAGAAAAAAAAGAAAAAAGACAGAAATCTCCACATATAACTTAAGATTTTCTTTCAGTGTCCTCAGGGAAAAAGGGAGATGAGCTGCTCTTAAACCAGTGAAGCAATAGAACTTCAGAAGAAACCAACTCCAGAGTTTTTAAAAAAAGTTTAAGCTATTGGTAACCCATTATAACTAATATTTTTTAACAAGAACTAATTTAGTAAGAGATGGGGCCAACTCGCCAATTTGGTCACTTTGAGATTACTAGAAACTTTACTTAAGGGACTGATTATAAGATGCCATTTCAGGAAGTAGAGGGAACTGGTTGAAAAAGTTTTCACTACTGCAGGATCCAGGATGCAGATCAGTTTTAGCTCTGGGAGGGAACTGATGGAATGTTTGACTCTGCTACATCAGAGATTCCTTGTTTTAGATATATCAAGGAAATTGCACCTTTAATTAGCAGTCATTCAAAGGTTGTCTTTATTTTATCCATCTCTCTACTAATAAACTTACAAGTCTCTCTGCAGAACGATCTGCTTTATTTCAAGCTTTGTTATGCTTGTTTTGTAGAAGCTGAATAAAAACCCCAACCAAACAGTACTATAGTGAAACAGAATACCTTTAAGTAAGGTTGACTGGCAGTCATTTTTAAAAGAGATTGGTTACATGTAAACAATTTCATTACTTGCAGTAGTTTATCATTTGTTAAGGTGCTGTATGGACACTTGATCCATGTGAAATGCCATATAGTAGTCAAAATTTTAATAATTACTATTTAAGATTAACTTTTGTTATTTCTGTATACTTACTATGGCATTTTGTACAGTAAATTATTTTATCACAGTGAAAATATTTCTGTGCAAGCATATGTGTATACAAAACAGAGGCAACAGAGGATTTGCCATCTACGCGGTGTAACATATTTTGTTAAAAATTTGAAGTACCATTATGTTAAGCAAAATGTATTATGATGCAGAGATTAAGACACACTTTCAATTGATTCACATTTCCAATTAAATTTATGAGCAGCAGAGGCATAATGATATTATCCACAGAATTGTACCAGATATGATAATAGCACCCAACTGCATCTGTGGTGAAAGACTTCTAACAATAGCGCACTGTCACTGGTTCTAATTACCTTCTATCCTTTAGAGAGTGGCAGGTGGGCAATGAAACGTGGATATAAAACCAGAATATAATCAGATGAAAGGAGATGAAGCTGTTATTGGCTTTTAGTTATGTAAATTAAGAATTTTACTCAACAAGTTATTTAGTCATCCTGATGAGTGGAAACGTTCATTTGGAAGACTAATTATACAGTACTTACTATGATTAGAATATCCAATTGTGCTTTATACTCTTTGTGGTAGAAACATCTTGAATTATATTAAGTTAGTGCTGAGAACGAATTTTGTTTATTTCTTTTACAGGAAATCTCCAAAGAACACCTAATACAGTCAAAAACAATTGGTACAGTGGTGAGCCTGTAGGAAATGCTCCCCCCTCTAAATTGGTTCCTTTTGTTCTGCCTTTCAAATCTACTTTGAGCCAGTATCTTGCACACAGCTGTACTCATCTACTAGAAACAGTAGTTCTGGTGAAGCACAAACAGAGGTCCTGATCACTTGGGGTTTCTTTATATGGCACAGTACATTTGAAAGGCTAGCAGGGTTAGCTCGTATCCTACCAGGATTCCTTAGCTGCTAGGCTAAGTAAATAGCAGACCCATTTCCTCCACAAATACTTGACTGAAATATAAAATAAACTGTGACTTGTACGGTGCCTGTGACCATGTCGGTTTTACTTTATACAAACATGGTTATTTCCTACCACAAATACACACTGAAAGGACAATTTGCACTTACGTTTTGCCAAAGGGGGAAAAGCCTCCATTGTGCTAATTTCTAAAAGGCTGCGTTACTTGAATTACACGAGTCATTCAAACAAGAATAATAACATTTCATGATTTATTTCATGGATTGGTATGTCATGAACTGACTTACACAAATGTGTAGCCTACAAACAATCCACACAGCAAGAATAATTCACTAAGATATTTGTATAGATTTTGTACGACAAAACCCCAAGTGTTGCGTTAGTTTGCATTCATTCCAAACTGGAAGGAATAAAACTTCTGATATAACTCCCTCTAACACTCAACACTGTGGGAGAGGAGAGAGATAGGGGACTGCAGGTAAGGAAAACAAGTGAACAAGCAGAGGGTTTTATCCCCCAAAGACACAGCAGAGTCTTAAAGTTCACTGTGCAAGTTTCCTTTGGTTTTGCAAACAAAGTGCTAAAATACCGTAGGTTGTAGCATTAAAAAAAAATCCTAACAAAGTAAGACAATTTGTTACTATTCATTGTCTTGGCTACTGCAAGTACAATTATCCTCCTTCACAGTCTCACTGACAAACACAAACCTCAAAAAGGAAATATTATGTTTAATCTTTAGGATTCTATAACACCATATTATGATTTTGTGCAATAGCAAACTTAACCTTTTTCTTTTAACCGTTAGTGGTTGTCTTCTTATCAGAATTGCTGAACTGAATCAACACTTCAATCAATACTCAGATTTTTTTTTTCCTTTTCTGATTTTCAGTCTGTTTCTCTGTGCAAACAAGCAAGCAGGTTTCCAGATAGCTACCCTCTGTTAAATATCCAGCTTCAAAACTCACAGGGATAATCTCAATACAGGTGAGGTAGAAATGGTCCTGATTTACAGATATCCTTTCTTTGTTATGTTTTGTATACAACAAAAGATGACAGGATTTGAAGTCCTCCAGTCTATCTCTTACTTGTTTAGAATAAAGAAAACCTGCTTCAGAGCCACAACACTGTCGATGTTCTCCTCATTGAGGAAACGTTCCCACCTGCTTACTCCGAGTTGGGACTATGTTGGATATAAGGTGCTATAGAGGCAGCAGAGTGGCCTTAATCCCATGGCTAAAGCAACTATTACAGCACAGCCTCGATGAATCATTACCTGACATCCAGTGCCTCCTTTTCTCTGAGAAAGAGACAAAGAGCATGACCCTCTGGAAGTCCTTGTTGCTGAGCTGGTGTTCATTAGACACAGGTTTTGGGCTAAGAAGATGACTCTAGAATGGAGTCCTTGGGATGAGAGATATCCCAAAATTTTGCTCCCACAGTGGGTTGTGGCAGGCCCCTAACTTTGCCATCCTCTTACGAAATTTCAGGAGCCCCTACCTGCATGTAAGAGAACGGCTGTTGTCTTGTGCAGCCCCGTGTCCCCTGACTCCTATCACTCAAGCCACCTTATGAGGCACAGTCTGCCTTACATCCCACTACCTTGTTACTCTTATCGTTGCATGGCCAGAGATGGGATCTGCAGTGCTGTTTTGTGGAGCATGGTGACCACACCATCAGCTCATTAGCCACTGCATTCAGGGAAGGGAGAAGGAATGCACAGCAGAATTGTGGCAGGAAAGCCTAGGAGAGCTCTACTACTATGGCAAGGCTGCACGTACAGATTACATGGTAGCAATGACTAAGAGTACAGAGGGGAAATTGGGTGGGTAGTTTTTTATTTGGTTAGTCACCATGCAGGAGATCACTCTCAAGAGTCCTAGGGAAATAGATTTGGCAGGTATAACAGCCCTTGCAGTCAGCAGACCAGCAGTATATCATCTCTCTTCCGAGTCCAATGCTCTAATGCTACAAGAAGCCTCACACACGTCCTTCCTTTCCCCCATGAAAACACTTAAACAAAACCATCGCACCTACTAGGATGACAGTGCAGGACGTTTCCACAGGAAGCTCCCAGCATTGAGTCTGGGAGGGAACAAACTGGAAGATCATCTCTGGATGCATCCGCATAAGGTTTTTTTTGCCAGGTTCCAGCATTGAAACCTTAGAAAGGCACCAGCACATGCAGGCTCCTCTAAACTGTCCAATGGAGTAGTCATGGGATGCAGGGTGTCCAAGCATCTGGTGAACTGGTGATACATTTCCATCTAAAGATCTGTTGTAGATCTCTATAATGGAGCACAACTACTGAGTCCCACAAAAAGAGCAGTTGTCACACACCTCCAGAAACACGACCTTCACCTCCTTGAGTTCCTACCATTTCTCATCAGTTGCCTTGCACTCAGTAGCAGTCATAAGATTAACAACCTTCTGACTCTCCTACCAGTCCTCTGCCCCTAGAGAAACTTCTTGTTCAAAATGCTTTTGCAAGTATCAGCATGGCACAGGCCTAAAGACAGGACTACAGTACAAGTCCAAGGTCCATCCAGGAAGCAGAGACAGACACACTTACACCGTAACTTAAGTCAAGACTGCTGGCCCCTGACTGAGCTGAAATAGAGCTCCTGGGCTCAGGTGAGCAAAAGATGCAAAAGCATTTTGAACAAGAAGTTTCTCTCGGGGCAGAGGGCTGGTAGGAGAGTCAGAAGGTTGTTACTGAGAGCTACCTAGAAAGAAAGGGCAAAACAGTATAGTCACAGTTTGTCTTGCAGTTCTGGCAAAAAAAAAAAAAAATCTTCTAGCCTTAGTTTTATGAGGAACCGAAAGAAAGCAGTGAATAACTCACAGAATCCTCTATAGAATCATGTCATTTGATAATAACCCCATCAGACGCAAGTAGTACAATACTTACCTATTGAACTCACATTCTACCTCTAAACGGTAACTTTAGGGGGAACAGGTTAAAACCGAATCTCAGAGATTTTCCAGCTCAATGGCACAAGACATGCATTGAAATTACATCCCTGAACTCATATGTTGCTCCTCACAGTAACAATCAGGCCACCTGCTTGCTAAGACTCCCTCTTTGTCTCCTGAAACAACAGAAAACAGTTTTGAAGCTGCCTAAAAAATCACACTCTTCTCAAATCAAATACACAAAGGGCAGAAAAAACCCGACATATCATTTTTCCTATTAATTTCTTCCTTAGCAATTTAGGTTTTTTATGTAACAAAGAAGAAAATTGGAAGCCTGTCTAAGAAATTATTTGATTGTTCAAATCAGAAGAAGTTTTTAAAATTATTAGAACTGGGTCAAAATAAGATTTTGTTTCTGAACTCCCAAAATCTATAGGAGAGGCCAGATTCAGACCCCATAGTTGGAAGAGGTCTCTGGTCTTCGATAGGAGAGAGAAAACAGTCTAATACTATCATAGCTAAACATTGGTATGTTTAGATTCAAATCAAGACCAAAACATTACAGCCCAAGTTATAGTCTATGATCACTTAGGGAAGATTTTATTGGGATCTACAAAATCTAAGAGACATTTTTTGTAGCTACAGGGTAACACATTCCCCAAGTGAAGTACCATCTATTTGAAACACTGTTCCTGCTTTCTGCTTCCCTTGTTAGCAAAATGGATGTTTTGCTGACACCAAATGGTAGAAATAAGCAAGGTACCATGTGTCCCTGTGCAAGCAGAGAACAGCAAAATGATTTATGACCTGCTTCTTTTTTATATATTTGCTTGAATTTGTGTGCATAGTCTTTATTTGGTTGGTAGGCAAAAGGAAAGAAAAAAAAGAATAAATGTTCAGTAGGTCAACTATTGAGTTTGAACAAGCAACTGCAAAATTCACTACGGTAATTTATCTGCATGGGTCAATGGCTATTGACTGCCTGAAAATAAAGGTCGATTGCAGTGACAGATTTCAATGCCATAGTTATGAGCATATATTAATAAACACAGCACAGAAGTGATTTTTGGCTCTGGTGGAAAGGACAGATAATCAATATCCTTGTGTCCTTGCCCAGGCTGAACTTTGTACTTGGATTATGCTAATTAAAGACTAAATAAAGTGCTGATGTTGTCATATAATTAAGAGATGAAGGAAAATAATAAAGTAGTAAGTAGCTTTTGTTTGTTATTTCATGATGAAATGAGCAAACAAAACACCTAAGCCATTTCAGAACAGCAACATTCGTTTTTTGCAAGCATCCTCTCCTGCCCCAGGTATTATTTCTACTATATGCTTGCACAAGAATAGATTCAGCACTTTACGCTGCAAGCAAACATGGACAAACAGTTTGGACAGACCCAGAAGGTCTGGGCCATTGTTTTCTTCAGACAGGTGGCCAAGCCATAAAGGTCCATTCTTCTCTGCATGTTTCATGCAGACTGAGCATTATTTTCTCACATGTTGGAAGCTCCCCTTTGGATAGAAGCAAAAGTGCCAATTCCTGGCATTCCTGCAATTCTCCTTCCCCTTGTTTACACTCCTTCCCTCTCTCCCTGCCTGGCACTTGGACTTGTACAGCTGAGCTGGGTAAGGGAGACAATCCAGCTGAAACTAATCACTCGATTTGGTAGGAGTGGGATGCAGATGGAGCAGCTCCCTGCTTGCCATGTGATCTTGAAAATGTCAGGAGGCTGGGAATGGGACCATGAAACTGGGGCAGGGCTCAGCAGTCCGGCCTTACGCAACCACAGACTGTGGTGGATGCATCTTGAGATGCAAACTGCAAAGGAGTGAGGCTAAATATGCATCTTATCATGTGTAATCTGTTCTGTGAAATGACTGAGTTTCAACCACTCAGTGCAATGACTGGCACGACAAGTATACTATTAGGCCATTTCGCTGCTCTATCTGGTCCTTGCATGAAAGGCCTACATTATTCAGGTATTTTGTGAAATACCTGGCATTAATATTACAGCTACACCATAAAACCAGTCACTGAGAGAAATGACTAAAATTTCCATTTGTTCGGAGAATAGATGCATTGTAAAAACAGGTGCTAATTTTCTGAAATCATATGTAGAACTGTATGGGTCCAGGGATGAGTATAAAAGATTACATAGTGCTATAAATATGTATAGTAGAAATAGTTTTACTTCTCTTTTTCAGTTAGCAACTTCCAATAATCAAGAATTGGGTATTTTACATATTACTTACACAGCATTTTTCCATATTTTCCTGTTAGGAATAAAAACTTTTACCTATTCTCAAAATGCTTCGGTTCATATCAGAACAGTAACATAGTTCTTTTTTAGATGTTTCAAACTTGCATGCAGAAGAAGCAGTTTGACTACATATAAATATCTATACTGCAGATTCCTAGATGATCCCAGGTGAGACAGGCTTTCAAAATTGTAATCTCAGTTCTATGCCTACACATGAAAGCACGCAAAACCAGTCAGGTGCTACTAAATCCTCGTCTCCCTTCAAACGAACTGTTTGAAATGTGGATGCACTTGGATAAGCTTGCATCTAGGTGGTAGCCACGTACCACTTGACAATAAGCAGGTAGTTAATGTGCTCAAACCGCTATTCATTACACAGAACAAGGCCATTTTACACTTCCATTATGTTCCCTCTTGGTTTTATCCGCTTATTCTTTCACTGTACAGAAGTGGGCATCTTTTTCTGAGGCACAGAACAATGCCTATAATAAAGAACATAGCTACATAAAAAGTATTGTCAGAGACATGTAAATAATAGTGACTGTGAAACAGATTCGAAACAAATCTGTTAACTATTTCTGTTTAATCCTCCTCTTCTCACATCTCTCTATTTTAAAGCTTTTAACTTAGTTTTTTCCCCTCTGAATTGAACAACAGCACCAAGTTAATTTGCCTCCTAGTGGCCCTATCAGTAAATGAGTTTTAATTCAGTTTCTGAAACAAAAAGTAGTTCTTAGCAAGTTATTCAGGATATCCCTTTCCTTCCGAAAAGGACTGAATTTTTACTAAATCATAAACTTGGGTACTATCACTTAAGTTGAATGTAACAGGACAAAGTATTTTTCTGCTTTAATTTGTCCATGTTAAATTCAGCTGAATTTGACCTTTAAAGTCAGTTTAAAATTAAAAATTCATATTTTCCAAATATCTTTCAATTTTCTTTTTCATTGGAACTAGAGGTCAAATTTAAATTGAATTTATTAACAGTTTTCTTTGTTTCTGAAAGGAACATAGTGGTCTCAAAAGACTTTTCCCTTGCACAAGCCGTATTTTTTTATTTTCAAATTATCATTTTAATCCTTGCCACTTTGTAACTGACTATTTCCCCTAAAGCAGTAAGAAGACTGAGGTTTTGCAAACGCCTACATTGCATATGAGGTGTAAAACCTTTAGCTTCTTGGCATTAAACTATAAATTTAGATTTAAGTCTGTGCTTAGAGACTAGCAAATTCTTAACTATTTGTCTTTACAGTTACCTTAATTAAGAATTCAAAGTTTATTTAGATACTCTTTAATATTTGCTCTTTCTTACACCTGCCAAGTGACTGTACATATTTTAAGGTACAAGTTAAATCCTGAGTAAACATAGCATTATCTGTACGTATGCAAACTACCTCATACTTCATCATTTCCATATTTCCATTAAGTAGACTGGCACCATTCACAACAGCTAAAGCTGTAGAATCGTGACAGATTTCTTAGTTCTCTGACCTGCTTTCCCACCCACTCTCTCTAGAAAAGGAGATTTCTTATCAGCTAAACCAGTTACATCTCCTACCTTCCCATCCATCTGCTGAATGGGAAGAGAGTTCAAAACAATTGAACCATTTAATTTCATTGTAAATAAAGTTTTTTAAGTGTCTTAACGATATTTTGCTCTCCTTACCCTCCTCAGCCTCTTCACATACATTACCCAAATATCCTTTTGAAGGTGTCAAAATAAAAGTTATGACCTTTCAAGTATTTTGCTCTTTAAATAGCCCCAAACTACCTTTGAGCTGTAACACCAATCTGTGGGTTGCACTGGCTTCCTGGCAATTACTGTAAATTTCATTTAATATGTATTACGTCTGCAGCCTTAAATACTTTACAGTCATCACACAGTATAAAATCAGATTAAAGCAAAATTCTACTGATTTATCCCAGTGGTAGATTTTCCACCAGATAATACTTAGGTGTCACAGTGGTATTAAGAAGATAGGTGCTGTGTAAAGAATGGCTATTGATTTGCCAGTCATTTAGATCAGGCACCTGACTGCAGAGCACTCTGGAGTCCTCCTGCCCTATGTACTTGGAACTCTTTCCCATGCAGGAGGCATTTTGAAGAGCAGCCAGCTCTCATTCGGGTGCAGGGTCAGGTCTCAGATGGAGCACATCATAGCCAGGATCTCGGATACCTCAGTTTAGAAGGAAGTTACTTCTGTGCACACTTTATGAATCAAATATTAAAAGTTGCAGAGTTTTATGTATAGCTTTAATCTAAAAACACTTTCCTCTTTAAAATGACCTTTTTTAAAGCTAATTAAGCTGAATGATATCACAGATTATTTTACTCTTCTTAACATCTGGAGCCCAGTTTTCTCTTCAAATGTACATGGTCTCTTAACTGATTGCATGACATGAAATATGAATAGGTAGGTAGAGTTGTTCTACCAACGTCTCTGTCATAATTACTCCAAACTAAGCAATGTTATCTTAACTCTGATAGTTAAATTCACCACAACGGTAATTCAAGATATTTCAAGTGGTATATGCAAGAACTATGGAGATTGCAATTATATACTTACCATTCTATTTATTATTAAAACCTTCCAAGTGTTTAATACTGAGTACTTTTTTTTCACAAGGCACAATGCAGCCCCACTGCCATTGGTTTTGTTAGGTAGTTTGAGCATTATTTAATCTGGAAATGATTCAAGTTAAGACCCCTAAACACTGCAGTTTTCATAATCTCTTCATTAATTTCCACAATAACAGGTGGATTATAAATTACCAAGAGTTGTTGCAACCTATCCCTTGAGATTTCCATCAAGATGAAGTGGAGTACATTGAGAGCTGTAATTTCAGTGTACAGATGCTGTCTCAGACTTCAGTGGGAAAACGACATTTGCAGCATCCTCCTAGCAGCACTTCTCTGCAATAGCGCTTTAGGATTGAGACAGGGATTGTGTAAGTTTTATTGATGATGGAAACTTGCTCCATGCTTACCAGACAAACCTCTCCACTTTGCTTTAAGTGAGTTTTTGCATTATTTCCTTTGAGTTTCGTTTCAGACTTTCTGACTGGTCGTACCAGGACAGTACCCACAGCCTGGGACGTGCGCTCAGCCTCTTTTGGGGACAGTCGACCTGGGAACAGGTTTCAATTCCTTGGGCTGGGCAATCACAGGCGTATTTCTTCCCACGTATCTGGCTAGAGGAGACAGCTTGCATCAGGTTTTGAGCTAGCCTTTTTTATTTTCTTAATGCCCTCTGCTTAGCTATATTATGTTTATGCATTTAATTTTGCGCTCACAACATT
Organism: Steatornis caripensis; assembly: GCA_013398225.1. Taxonomy (NCBI): domain Eukaryota; kingdom Metazoa; phylum Chordata; class Aves; order Caprimulgiformes; family Steatornithidae; genus Steatornis; species Steatornis caripensis. Next base: position 77,345 of record VZSC01001620.1, on the reverse strand, counting down.
TTATACAGGTACTGAAATTAATGATTTAATGCCATCCAAGTATTAATTCATCCAACAGGTGTGTCACTTTAATGTCTCCCAAACGGTTACAAACATTAACACCAATATTCGTGTTTAGCTTCTCCCACGGCTGTGGAAGGAACAGGGCAGTTACCTCCTGTGTGACTGTACATAAGTTTAAGGGAAAAAATGTATTTCAAGTCTTAGATTAAGATTAAGTTTTAGATTAAGATAAGTTTTGCTTTAGTAAAGACTGTGTTGTTCTTCCCCAGAACAGCAGTCATGGCTGGCTATCCGGTGCAGAAAGTAACAAGGCTGTTTCCTCACTCACCTTTTTGGAGGCAAACCTGCCCCCATGAGAGTTCAAGGAGTCTGGTTTTTATTGAGCTTCAGATTGAATAAAGTGGGGAGGTGCCTCCGTCGCCCCCTTTAATTCTGGATACCTCCATTCGGCACAGTGAGATCACATTATTTCCAAAGACATTCTCTTAGAAGATAAAATATGAATCTAAAAAGAGGATATAACAATCAGCTGGATATTCTTAACTCAAGGCAAGAAGTTCACAGTGACTTTTCATATACAATGTTTGCCTGATCCCTTCCAGCAGCAGCTCACCTGCCCAATGTTCATTAAATCACAACAGTTGTTAAAAGGCACTTACCCTCTTGTCAGCTGCTCTCTATCTGAGTCCAGGGACTTTCACATTTATCAAGTACTAATAGGTCTCTGTAAAATAAACACATGCTGCAGGTGACAACATATCACCCATTAGCACACTAGCCAAACAAACCAAACCTGGCATACAAGTTCAGTTGAGTTGCGATTCCTTCTTGCTATAAAGGTGTTCAGCAGAGTAGGGTAACCTGAAAATGCCACATGCCCCACTCACAAAGATGTGCCAGAAATAACTGTGCTTTTTAAGGCTCTATGGGAATCAAAAATACAGGGAAATCTTAAATTGACTCATGGTGTTAATTAAGTAGAGCTGGCCAGATATTTCCTGCCAAAAAATTTTTAATAGGGTTGACATAATTGTTGATGGGAAAAAGATGGCTTTTAATGAGTCTCTAGATTATACAGGGATTTAAGAAACAAACAATCAAAAAATCCTGTTAATATGTCTCAATATCTCAGTTTCAAAAGGAAATGTTTTATTTTCCTATGACTTTTTGCCTAGACATTTCAGCACATTAATACTAGAAAAAGATATAATAGAAAAATATTTCATAATCAGAACAGTTTGATTAATTGAACTTTTTTCTTTAATTAGCAGTTTAAAACATTTTCAGCTTCTTAACTCTTAAAAGACTCTCCTGGAAGGAAAAATAGCTCCTTAGCCACCAATAAGTCACATTATTATGTTCATGAATATTTCATGTGGAATGAAACCACATGAAGGATGCCAAAAACCTAGAAGGAGCAAATATTCTCCTTATCCTCTCTGTTGTGTCAGAGTATTGTTTTGCTAGTGGTTCTTTTTTGTACTCTGCCTTTTTGTACGCATTTTTACTTAAGTTTTTGATCTTTCTTCTTTCCCCTCTTTTACCACCCCTGTTCTCCTCAGCCTTTTCCTTCCACCATAGACATCACGTGGAATAAGGCTGACCCTCCCAAGGGCCCATGTGGCAGTGAGCTCAGTAGGATGTATGGAAATGTGTCCTTACCTTTCTGCTGAAGGGCCAAGTGACAGGAACAAGGAAGCAAAGGCATTAACACATCTTTCTGTCGAGGGAGAGATAGGGAGGGGGACGACAGAACAAAAGCTGGTACAAAACCCCTACGAGGTCCAGATTCTGCTCTCGATGACTTCACAGGTGTAGAGAAGAGTCCAACAGCAGGACCAGACCTTCATCCCTCATAAGTGTACCAGGAAGCATCAGGCAGGAGTCAAGGAGATCTTTACAGGCAAGATAACAGACTGATGATTATTTCCTTTAGATAAGGACTACAGAGAAAAGAGGCGATGCAGAAAAAGGATGGGGCGTTTCCTACCCCAAAGAGAGATGCAGAAATTTTCAGTGCTCTTTTACTGGTACTTGGTACAGCACAAGACCATGCCATAAACTTTATAACCTATTCTCGAAGTGTCCTCATGGTTACATTGGTGGAAGCCAGGCTTGTGGTCTAAGATCATAAAGGCCAAAAGGAGCTCCGGTTTCATTTCTTAGTGACTTTCATTTTCTATATTTATATATCAATCCTTCTTTTCCTGCTGTGGAGAAAGACATAGAAAATTAATTTATATATTCACAAGCCTTAAGATCTCCACCATTGAGGGATGGCTGCAGAGGGACCCACAAATCACACTTAGCATACAAGATTGCCAACGTGCAGTGTTTGCTTCACGCCATAGCATCAGTACACAGGGATGTTGCAAATGAGTGAATCAATGCCAGCTCCTATTGATGTGATGGTTTTTGAGACTGCATTCAATGCACTCATGTCCCCCCTACATCCCATCTTCTAGAGGATTAGATGTACATTTTCTCTTCCTCTGCCAGAAACTTACAGAAGTTTCTTTTCTCACCACTTCTTTTCCAGATCACTTGCAGGTATTATTCACAGAGCAAATTGTAAGAAAACAGCTAAGGTTTAATAAGTTTAATAAGAAGAAATCAAAATTTGGTGCTGTATAGAAACCAATCCTAACACTTCATTTTTGAACCCGAATTTTCTCTAAGAAAGCAAGCGTCGGTGTTATGTATCTGCAGGGCGAAGCTGGAGCGCCCAGAGGGCACAGAGAGGAGGGTATATAAAGACAGCACCCCTGCACGCTCCCCACAATCCCACAGACAGCGAGCAGGCCGTTTCCAGGTTTAAAATTGGTTTTCTTCCACCTGCAGCCGGACGAAGTTTGTTAGTGTGAACTGCCTGTGCCACCGTGTGGGAGCCTGCAAGAAGCGCAGGAGAGCCCAGCAAGGGGCAGCCAGCCCTCCTGCACCAACCAAGCCTTCCCTGCTAACTGAACAAACTGGCCAGTGTTGCAATTCTCTGCCAGCCCGGCTGCCTGTAGGGAATCACCCCAAATGACACAAGGTAAAATTGCTGTGGCTAATGAACAGCAAAAAGAGTGTTTTTCCAATAAAATACACATAACTTTAAACGGCGAAGGAGGAACTGTCAGCAGACGCTACTCAAAAGCATTAATTAAAAGCTGTTTAGCTGCCGGGAAACGGTCTGTGTTTTGATGTAGGCAGTTGCAGGCAATCACAGGACCATGAGCACACATTTTTAAACCATTCAAGGACTAGATGTGGTCAGAGTTACAGAAATAAAATGCACACACTAAAAAAAAAACATTTTTTTTTTGTATGGATTAGAATATTCATGCAAAAAAGAAAAGACCATCTTGGTGCTGAGTATGCTGTGAACCCTTTCAGCCACCTATTTCGTATGCACTGTTGTGGACATGCAACTTACCTAAGTGATGCTAACACGTAATTTAAAAAGAGAGAGTCTGTAATACCATTCTGAAAATATTTAAGTGCTATGTGTTTGTTTAAGTTATCAGCAAGGTTTCTGCATCTATCACATACTCAGTCGTGGAGCTAGTTGGAAAAGAAGTAGATGTAGAGGGGAGATGTGTGCGTGCTAGTATCACCATTGTTTACTTTTGCTCCTTTCTCTTTTTTCTCCTCTAGCTCATTCAAAATGCAGACCATTGTTATGACTTAGAGCAAAGCATAGATGATCTCAAGCCTTTCATAAAGACTAATGCAATTACCTAAAACATAGGGAAAAACAATAACCAATTGTGTTAATTATTGATCCTAGTTCTTTATATTCGTATATGTATACACCCACATATACAAATGCGTACATATATAAATGAATATATGCATTTCTTTATACTACTCCTTACACTCATGAGAAAGGGAAACTGTATTCTAAGATCTTTTTAGCTTGGTATGGGAAGAACTGTCGTTGTCATATCTATTAATAGGACAACATTGCATTCCTAGGAAGGCCAAGGGTTAAAGACCATTGACAGTATTGTCTGATGCAGATGAAGGTTTCAATTCCCAAACTGGTTCAGCAGAAGAGAAGGAAGGGTGGAACGAGGGACAGAGTTACTCCCCTGAAGTTTTACAGCATGATCTGAGGGCAAACATTTTGATCCAGTTGTATGCGGACCTAGGGCAAATGAGGTCCTGTGAAATTTAATCTGATTATCGTTGAAATAATAGGCTCACTCTTCCTGTATGAATGATGTACATTTCACAGAAGTTGAGAGGTACACAAATGTCACTACATTGTAGCCATCATTATGTCTTACTTAACCTGGATGACATTTAAATAATACTGTTAACCTTCTTGTAAGTCTGACTTCTTATGCAATCGCCCATCTTTATCTGGCTAACCTTTATCTCCTGACTTGGCGTTTTCTGTGTAGCATTTAAGGATATCTGATTAGGTGCATACAGACATAGAGACCATAATTAAAAATTAATCTGGAAAACTGACATTAAACTTTCTTCTTCCTCCCATGCTGTAAGGAAAAAGTCAGCTGTGAGGGTTAATGGCCGTAAGCACCTTGCAGAGAAAACCGAACCTCTTGGAGGACTGAGATCCTGTATATTCTCCAGTATGAACTTAGGGTGTCCAAGTCAGTGAGTGCCATGCGAAGCCAAGCCACAGGTCCTGCAGCAACTACAGTGTTATGAGACCCTGGAGGCGAAAGGAGCTCTGGTGCCTGGCGTGCTGAGGTAGAGACCAGGAGAATCCAGATTTTACTCCTTGATCAGCCAAAGACTGATGCTGGTTTGGCTTCCAACTGTTTTTAATACCTATTTTATTTGTAAGCCACACAGGACAAAGACAACTTCCCCTGCCTGGGCTTGCATTGAGCGGAGTAAACCAAGTCAGGCCCAGTGTCATGCCTCAGTATGCTGATGCGAAGCACTCAGAATCGAGTTGCCCGTAACATGACAGCCATCTATCAATCACCTCTCTTACCCTTGCTGTCTACAGCAGAGGCCAAACTGGTCCTTAGGCCCCCTCCGTATGAACGTTTGCTGCTGTGGCTCACGCTCCAGCTCCATGAAAGGTGTAGCTGCTACTTTGTCGCTGCTGAGATTTGGGTTGAGTCTGCCAGTGCTATTCAGCACGTAAGCCCTGCCTCGTGGCTGCATGTCTTCTAGCCTCTGCTTTGTCATGCTGGCACTGGTGGAAGCTGAAAGTCCTCAGTCTCAGCTTACATTGCTAAAACAACAGCGAGCACCTACCCCTGGGTGGGGCAAAGAGCCTAAAGAACTCCCCTTTTTCTGACCAGAGACCATCTTTGCCTTACACACGCTGTTCCCCACATCCCAGGCCAAGAGCATGAGCTCCGTGCCAGGGAAACCTTCAACCTCTTTCTCAACCCAAACAGATCTGTGCTGCCCCCCAGCCAGCCTCTGCAGGAGCAGCGTGAGGAGGTGGAGGACTGGGCAACCTCGCGGCAAACTCGCAAGCACAGAGCATATCATGCCGTCTGCTGGTGGTTAGCCTCAGTTTTATTCCACCATTGCACTGCATTTTCCTAGGAATGGACATTGATCTTTCTTTGATTCCCTTGTGCACCAAGGCATTTGGGGACACAGAACAGGGAAGGATTCCTCATCTTTCCGGCATTGTCCGGCAAAGAGGATGGAAGTATGATGCAAGATATCACATATGCTCTCTCAAATATGAGTTTTCTAGAAGAAAGGAGGGTTGTCACAAACAAAACTTCAATAGCCCAGTCTTGTCCTGAATGAGATGGGAGTCTGGCGGAAGCAGCGGTTGCCAAGTAAGGGCAGTAAAATGGCATCTGCACATACAGAAATAGACCTGGGAGTTCAAAGAACTGCATCTTTTCTTTTAAAGATAATTCTAGCAAGAATGAAATAAAGTAGAAGAGGTTTAATGCTAAGGAATCTAATCACATTGCTTTTGTATTATTACTTAAACAACACGTACTAAGAGACTCGATGAAAGTTTAAAAAGCTCGCTAACAACTTAATTTTCATGTGATTCAAGGTCTTTCTGGAGACATAGGAGAAACACAAAAGAAAAGCTCTCTGCCTCCATTAGTGGTTTATGTCTGAATTACAATTTTTTTTTCAGAACTGCCTAGTTTCAGCCTCTGAGAGTAGCATTGTAACATCTTAGAGACCGCTATGTAGAGCAGTTTAATTACTGTCAGATGATTGGATCAACAGTGTGAAAGCACAGAACTCTGTTATTGATGAACAAGCGAGCAAAATTCAACCACTCACTGGAAATTGTTCCTTAAATACTTCTGCAATACTAGTGAGAATTTATTTCTAGATTAAAATCCCAAGTAATGCTCACTATCTAGTTCTTTAAGGTATTTTTTGGTTGGTTGGTTGGTTGTTTTTTTGACTAGTGACAGTATGTGGGATTTTCAGAATTCAGCAACTAGGATTCCTGTACTCCATTGCCAGAAAGGCCCCCAAGCTTCCAACACCTCCAAAAGTAGAAGTACCCAAAGCTGTAGTTTACTTTTGAAATCTGAGCTGAAATCTAGTTTTATGACCACTTCTGCTGTTCAAACACAAAAGTGTCTCTATTCATCTCAGTCACAGCACATTCTCTGCAAATAGCTTAATTCCGTTTCTTAAAAAAAATTGAAATGTGCGTTTTAAGTCAGATGTTCAGAATTTTATTGTCAGAATAATTTAACTGAGGAGAAAATCACACTGTAAATTTACGATATTACTGAAAATGCAAGCTTTTGGAAAAAAAACACCAAACAACAACATTTTGGATTTGACGCACTGAATTACAGAGAAGCTGAATTAGTTTGTTGAAAAGTAGCATTGAAACATTTCACATAAATGGCCAAAAATAAGAACTATGTTAAGACTCCCAGCGGGTAGACAAAACCTTTCACGTGTTTTTAACAGCACGTATCATTCCATTTGAACGGGCCATTCCTTAGTCCTACCCTGCTGAAATAAATGAGCCCAGTTACAGGCAGCGAGAAGAAGGAATCCACTTTTTGTTTTACAATTGACATTTAGGAGCAAATGAAATCTACTTAGATGCTAATTCAAGTACTAATGTAATGGTTTGCCAGCTTTTCTCACATCTTAATGCTGTACAGTAACAAAAACCACTACGACGATGGCAGGGTTCATTGCATAGTTTTTTTTAATGGCTAATTTTGTCTTGTGTGTTCCAGGGTACCAAACACAGGTGACTAGAATTGTTCAGAAGAGTCTCGGACTTAGGGTATAGGGAGGGCTTAACAGCATTAAAAAGCTCTTCAAGGACAGAATACAAACGAGCACTGAAATCAGAAAGAAAAAGTATCAGTTAAAAAACCATTACAAAACAAAAGGAAAGCTGGCTAGAAGCAGAGAAAACCCTCTGTTTATGTCAACCCATTGCAAATCAGGAAAGACTAAAAGCTAGCAGTCAGCCTGATGTGCATTGTCTAGCCAAAGGGCAAAAACATTGACTAATAGAACAGGTTTTACATAAGAAATATTTTTAAAACCAAAAATCAAGCATCTAGAAGAAATTTCCAGGATTTACAGACATTCTTAGCACATTTTCTTTCCATGTATTATTTATTTATTAAATAAAGAAGCTCACATACACTTCATACCTCCCTTTATACCAGCATCGCCAAGCAAAACTTTACCGTTTGCCAGCAGTTCCAGCGATCTTTGCAAATTGCATGGAAGCAAATGCTGAGCATACCCATGTGAGGGATGTGGCTCCACTTCCCACGTATTTCTGAGGAACCATGAATGGATATGGTGAAATATGACTGTACTGAAGCCTGACACCAGTTTGCAGTGGCACCTCTTCTTCTCTGCCCAGGTTAGTAGTCTGCACACAGTGTAACATACTCATGTGCACTCCAGCCTTCTGCCGACGGCCATAACAGGATGGTTATCAATGAGATTATGAAACAGCCAAAGTAACAGGGTCACACGGACAGGATTTTAAAGAGTTTAACTGTGGTTAGAAGTGGGTTGTTCTTCTGGCTGGCCTCTGGACTAGCCAGTCATGTAAGTCCCAAAACAATTTCTCTGCTTGATGTCTGTTTTCTTCTGATCAACAGCCTGACTTAACTCTATTGCTTTCCTTTTTGCATCCCCATTTCTCCTGTCACTGTTTACTGTACTTGTTTCAACTGCTAGCTGCTCTGGCTAATGCAACCTCCTCAATTCCTGTTTGATTTACTGGATGCTGTTACAACCAAAAGAATAGTCAGGAGCAACATCTCCCTGAGCAGAATGACTCTTGCAGGAGACTTTCCTCCAGTTACTTTCTGGCTTGGCACTAGGTCTTTATCCGGCTAAATGTAAGTGTTTTGCAGACCTGAGCTGAGTTGGTCAGAAGTTCATAGAATCATAGAATCATAGAATGGTAGGGGTTGGAAGGGACCTCTAGAGATCATCTAGTCCAACCCCCCCTGCTAAAGCAGGTTAGCCTAGAGCAGGTTGCACAGGAATGCATCCAGGCGGGTTTTGAATATCTCCAGAGAAGGAGACTCCACAACCTCCCTGGGCAGCCTGTGCCAGTGCTCTGTCACCCTCACAGTAAAGAAGTTCCTCCTCATGTTCAGGTGGAACTTCCTGTGTTCCAGTTTGTGCCCATTGCCCCTTGTCCTGTCGCTGGGCACCACTGAGAAGAGTCTGAC